>NC_051165.1:276145796-276225796 GCF_013339725.1 Rhipicephalus microplus
TTGTATCGTTATACCCTTGTATCGTAATATCACATTGAATTCTTGTGTACATGTATGCCAACATAATCATGTATATTAGAGCAAATGTCTTCACTGTAACGTAGTGATGTTAGTCGTGAAATATAGATGTGCCGAAGTGTATGTGCCCTGTTACTGGAATGGTATGCAGCCTTTGTGTTCTGTACAAGCTGTAAATAATTTTTTTCTAAACGTTTGTAAGAGCTGATACCATGTTCACCTGACGATATTGACGTGGAACTGATCATAAGGGTACAAGACGCGATGTTTCAGGGAGTTCACGGTGATAACGGGAGGAAACGAACTATACCACTGCGAATGCTTGCTGCTGTTTCATTTGACGAGGAAAGTACTTAAATACTATGCGCAGTACGGCGGCTCGTTCAGTAGAACAAAAAGCACGAGTGAACGGCGAGCGACGACTAATTACAAACTCTACGTGGTGTCACACACTATAGGTTAGCGAGCAACAAATACGATAAGCAGCGAGTACACACATGATGCGAGCCTCTCCTACAAAAAAAAAAAAAAGTTGATAGAAGACGAAAGAATGGAGCCGTTAACAACACAATGGCAAATAGGTGAAATGATCAATATCGGGCGTAAATTCCTATAAGATGACTCCAACTTTAACGTACATTGCGATGCTGCTTGAAGAAATCGAGGCGGAATAGAAGAAAGGCACAAATCGCCGACGAACGGACAACAAAAAAAGAGGCCGCCGACGCTGCTCTTCCGTCGGCGCTTCCCGGCCTTGACAGCGTGTGGGGCCCCGCGCAGTTTACTTTGCCTCTCCTTCCCGTCAGGAAGAATTCCCTCGCGTACTTAGAGAAATGCAACATCAGCGCTTGCACAAGCTCGGTTCATTCAAGTATTCCGTGGAAAGCAGCGTTCTCTAGAGCCGCCCGGACCGTCCTTGTTATCTTTCGTTCTCTCTTCTCTTCGCATTCCTTGGCCACCTCTGCATTTTCCTGCAGTCATCCATTCTTATCCCGAAACACCCCCAACCCTCCCTTACCGTCCCCCCCGTGCGTCGACTCAAGCTCGAGGTCCTATTTTTTCTGGCCCCAATTCCCTAATGGGGAGCGGCGGTTTTAAAAAAAGCAAAGAGGAATCATTGACATTCCTTGCTGGAACTCTGCGTTGCGTTGCTTCCACGACTTTCTTTGCGGTGCCGCCATTGATTTCCTCGCTGGAAATGGACAAAGGTTAAGCGTCAACGTATAGGTTAAAGGAGAAAGCCAGAGGATGGTTACAAAGACAAGAAGGGAATGTTAGATAAATTAGTCGTGGTCAGTAACAGGTAGAGATGCCACTTACACGTATCTTTGCGATGTCGGTAAAACAGATCCAAAACTTAAACATACATATATCAGAAAGATATAGGAGAAACCTTTTTGAATGCAGACTCCGCGTACCAAAAAAAAAAAAACAAAAGACAGAATTGGGGAGTACACCACCGAACGAAATCTTCTAAAATATCAATACATTGGCGTGGAGAGAAATACAGAGCGAGAAAAAGCACTGGAGGTAAACGAATCATACGTTCCATTTATACTGCGACATACAAGCTTAGAAAAGTAAATACAAAGCTTAATCGCAACCTAAAGTACTTAGTGTGAGAAAGAAAGAAAGAAAGAAAGAAAGAAAGAAAGAAAGAAAGAAAGAAAGAAAGAAAGAAAGAAAGAAAGAAAGAAAGAAAGAAAGAAAGAAAGAAAGAAAGAAAGCGTGTTGAAACAACGCGAGATTGATGATCTTAAACCATGCTGTAAGCACGCAAACGCGAAAAATATTCCATTGACTAAAAGCGGTGTTCCTTTACTAGAAAGAGGAGACATGAAATGGGACTCTAATGAGCTCGTGTTTTATACGTTCTAATTTTCTCAATTTACGTTACAGTTTTTCCTTATTCTTTAAAGACATTCAAAATGAGCGAATCAGCATGAAATGTGGTGTGTTGCCCCTTGTGTGTTTCTTAGAAATCTGCAAGCGACCTCAAAAGTCTGCTTGAGAGTGTAGCAACCGGGGCAGTTTTTTTAAAATAAACAGTATCTACTCTCTAGTTTTTGAGGCGAAGAAAGGCAATTATGACTTTAGAATAATCAACATAGCTATAATAGACTGTGCTCCACGCAAATTTTTTTCGCCGAAGCGCACGTGGGTTTACTCATTAGCTCATTATTCACGAATATCTCTGATCTCATTTCACCGGCTTTTGCATTAGCCTCCATTTGCTTTCTCGCGTTTTTGACCTAGCAAGCAAAATGTTACGAGAAAATTTATTCAAGTATGCCCAATAAGCATAGAAATAAATGTTTCGCTAGCTTTATTATCACGTTATTTCATATACTGCGAACATTCCGCATTAAGGTTAAACAGTAGGTTCGCCATTATTCGTTTACCCTATTTTCCGCTCCCCTATATTACTTAATTTCCGTAATGACGTCGTTTCAAATAAGGTAACGATCGGACAACAAGTTCCGCAACAACGTTGTCCTTATCCATTTGTCCCAGCAATCCATATTAGCCGACAGGATCTTCCCCCTGCTTTGCTAACCGACGTGATTTCTTTACTCTCCTTCGGTTTGGTTTATAGCCAACACCACCTCATTTGCATGGTTAATCACACTCCAATGTGTAACTATGCGGTACAAAAGTTACTGCAATCTCTCGACGGTTTCATTTCAGAAATTTTGTTTGCGCGAAAACGAACCACTTTTCTGAAGAGCTACTTTGCATAAATAGAAGGCTGCAAATGCGTGAGATATCGTTTTGTATTTTACGAAGCTCAAGAATAGGTCTCCTTACAGGTGGGGCCGCTCTATAGAAACCCACGTTTGTCCAATCTAATCC
Source organism: Rhipicephalus microplus (assembly GCF_013339725.1). Taxonomy (NCBI): domain Eukaryota; kingdom Metazoa; phylum Arthropoda; class Arachnida; order Ixodida; family Ixodidae; genus Rhipicephalus; species Rhipicephalus microplus. Next base: position 276,148,668 of record NC_051165.1, read on the forward strand.
AGGCCCACAAACCCTACACGTTTTCCCGGCCACTCTAATGTTACGCTGAATCGCGACCCATGCTGCACACGACCATTGCAAGCATCTTGGGCTTTTCACCACTTTCAAATTCCGATGGCGTTAATCACGTCTACTCTCGAAATCCTCGGAAATAAGAGACGTATATTCGTGTGCTGGGCGTACGCCAAATCATTACCGAACTCACGTTTCAAGGCACTGTTGTAAAACAAAATTCGCGCGCATCGTTGAAACAAATTTGATGCAAAACAGTGAGTGAGTGGCGGGCTGTGACAGATGTTTTGCTTTGAGAAAAATGTTAGGAGGCAGATCGGCGTCTGTTTAAGTTTAGTAGATGTACGCCCACTATGGGTTTGACAGGTATACGTTAACTACACTGCCATGCAAAGGTGAGCTTACGGCTGTACATAACTTCGGAACGTAGCACTAGCGTTAGAGCAGCGATGTAAGTTTATTTTCTTTTTCGCAGCAAAATACACGCTACACCCTGAAAATGGGAGTATCATAAGCAGCCTTCGTCGGCGCATTCGGGCAACGTTTGACTAGTTTCCGAAGTTAACGTCTATTACGTTGTTACAAAAGCAGATAACAAGCAATGAAACTCCACTTGGTCTCGCCGCGACTTGACGGTAGTGTAGGGTATTTTCGAGTGGTATTACAAGGAATGAATGTACAATAGACACTTAGTTAACTTTTTTGATAGGGAGTTGGTGTTTGTAGGCTTTTTTTATTATTGTTGATTGATATGTGGGGTGTAAGTTCACAAAACCACCATATGATTATCAGAGACGCCGTAGTAGAGGGCTCCGAAAATTTCGACCACCTGGGAATCTTTAACGTGCACCCAAATGTGAGCACACGGTCCTACAGCACTTTCACCTCCAATGAAAGTGCAGCCGCCGCAGCCGGGATTCGACGCGACGACCTGTGGATTAGCCGCCAAGCACCTTAGCCAGTATACCAACGCGGAGGGGCTGTTTTGTTGATTGTAAGGCAGCAGCAAGTTAGCAACAAAAAATAAAATAAATTGTTTTTTTTTCTTTAGCGACTGTCTTTCTGTGGGCAGTAGGACACACATGTCATATTTTCTCCTTCCCGATACACTCATAGGGCCGTGGTAGACATATGCCCCACTTTTTCCTCAAACCCCCTTCGCAATAGAGAGCTTAGTTGTTTTTGTTTTTTTTTCACATATTACAATAACCTGATAGAAACGAGTATGCCTTTTTTCAAAAGTTGTTGTGCGCTGTTCATAACAGTGTACACTGTTTAAAGCAAGCATTGGAGTAACTCTACAATAGAAAACTTGACTACCATGCAGAATGTCTGGGTTCGAACCTTGTTCGAGCTGTAGGCTTCCATCTATGCATCCATCGTAAATCTTCCGTCCATCAGCAACGCCGTCAACGCTGACACCGAACTTGCTGTGACTCGAGTTGATTTAAGTTTTAGCATTAGGATATCGAATTCTATTCTCGATGTGCAGTGGCTGATATCAACCATGAATCCCTCTGGCGCACACCAGCTTGACGTCATGCTATACTTATCGCGGGTATTGATTGATTGATCACTTCGTAAAGTTGTAAGAAGTCAATACACCGTAATCGGAAGAAAGTTCTTACTTCAAGACATCCCTGTGTTGCTTGTTACGTTTCGATACTCGTCTGTCCACATACGAATTAACGACAATTACAGATATTAGTCAACGTTCGCGGCAAAGTTTCGGGCGCTCAGTGTAGTCAAGTCAAGTGCTCGCCGTTCAATAAATTTAACTATCTACACTGGTGAAAATGGAAGCTAACAGTTAACAACCTCACCTTCGACGCGTGTGTCCTACATGCAAGTATGAAACCCATAACCTTGGCAGACTACGAGCAAAATGACGTGAAGTACGGCGAAATGAAAGAGACAGCAGGTGCGGATGGCCACCGCTCGGATAACCACGCCGCAAAATGGGCGCGCATCTCTATAATGATTTTCAGGCTGCACGCAGGTGAGCTTTTCCGCGAGCCGCCCCCGCTTTGTGGGTGAGCACCTCGTTTCACAGATGTTCTCCTGCGCGAGTAGCTGGGTGTAACGAGCTCGCCATGAGACTGAATCCATGCTTAACCGTGACTGCACAATAGCGAGAGCCTGTTAATGCAGTGATAAAGAGCCTGGGCTGTAGATCTACGCTAAACGAAGCGGGAGGAGCGGAGCAGGTGGGCTATCAAAATAAATGAGCCGAAGCGAACTCGCCCCTCCTTTTCCTCACTAAAAAAGCTAGAAAGTGACATACCCTCGGGTTAAAATGCGCGAAATTTTCTTGGCCATTACACCAGGTGACGACAGAGAGATGACGAGGCCGGGCTGAAATTGGGCCATTTCGAGGCTTCCCGGTGGCAGCTGAGCTTCAACTACGGAGTCTCTGTTTATGGACGAACTAACGACGTTTCTTTAAGAATGGTGGTGTTCCCCGCAGCTGGCACCACTGTTATACTCCCCTCCCCCACCCCCTCGCAAATGGTACGAGGAAAAAAAAAGTGAGGATGGGTGTACGCGTACGCCATAATGTCAGAAGTTGCCCCCTTCACACCCCTCCCACCGCTTTTTTTTCATGTCGCATAGACTATACCACGTTCTCTTCACTTTTATCCAAAGTACCTTGAATCCTGCTGGAATTCCTTGCGCGGGTACACTTTTGGTGCGCTTAATTCTGGCGTAATATATTCAAAAACGCTTGCGGCGTGCTTAAGCGGTTTAATAAGTGCGAGATGTGCACCAACGACGCCGATGGCACACTGCGAAGACGCTTGTTCAAAGCTGCTCGCCAAGAGGGGAAAATCCGAAATATCAACCGTAAACACCGTCCTTACCCTTCGCTCACCTTTGTGATATTTCCAGTAATCTGTCTATTACAACGCACGCTTGTAGTTTTTCCCGTCGTTTATTTTCCCCCACCTAGTCTTCTCCTTTCGTTCGACTTTGAACTGGCTGCTCTCGTGACCATTTCCGAAATAAGTGGTATCCGAATCGTGGCAACATCCGCCACTGCCGTAGTGTTTGGAACCGCAGCTCAGTGCTCGAAGTGCACAGGCTTGAGTGAGCGTTGGGCGACAGAGAGCAACCAGTCTGAGTCGGTTCAATTCGTGTAAAAATGATGCTCAGTGTCGCTGTGTTTTTTTCTTTAACCCTTCTGTAGGATAACAAGACAGACGCTCTACTATATAACATTCATGGACTGCCCTCCTCTCTGTGCATCCCTTTCTCCCGGCATCTATGCAGGGAGGGAGATCAAAGATGGCCACACATTCCCCATCGATCATATTCATTACACTTCTTCATTTCAAGTTTAACACCTATACTTAATGAAATTACACTGAGTCACATGCCCGCGATATACTCCGTTGACACCCTGCATTCATCAACCTCTTCTATCACCCCGCCTTCACAGCGTGAACAAGTGCCTAACTATTGTTTACTATCTAGCTTTAGCATGCCAAGCGTGTAACTCAACTGCACAAGTTTAGTAAACTTGACTTGCAAAACATGCTTCTACTTACAAAACATGCGTGGCGCTGAGCGGAGCTCTTGCGCCACGCATCAGAAACCAGAATGTAAAAGACGACACTCGCCATAGGACAGTGCCACTTAGGACAAACCATATAAAATGGGTCTTGAAAGTCAGTGTCCCATGCGACGAGAGCGAGAAGCATTATACCTCGAGTACATCACAGGGCATATTGAACGAATACTAGCGCGACAAAACGAAAACGAGAAGAGGAAAGACAGATTACAGGCCAGCAGCCTTTCTCAAAAAAGGACAAAAATACTATAGCTTGTGGTCTCTGCGCGATGATGCAGACATAATACCCTTTATGAAGCCCCATCTTCGCCAATCGATAATTCCGCTACCAACAACTTTCTCATTTCTTTCATTGTATCTTTCCGTTCGTTCACGCCTCTATCCAAGAAAACATGCTATGTTCCGAACAGCACTACGATAACAGCTATAAAGGTTTCCTCAAGTCCTGAGTAATCTAAATGCAGAAAAAAAAATCTTCAAAATAATCCCACAGCAGAATAGAAGAAGCGCCGTGTACAAACATTGCACTTTGAAAACAGGCACTGTTTCTGGTATGGCGAGAAATCAACGAGATAGAGCGAGGGTCATCTGTGGATGAGAGCAAGGGCTGCACGCGCCAAACTAATATTAGCACAAAAAAAAAAGTAAAGCCGCCGCGCGACAGTGGCAAGGGGGAAACGATGAAGTGACATGCGGAGCGATGTTTATTGGAGTTGTTCAAATTCGGGGTAGAGGGCCGGAGGTGGGGTGAAAGAGGAGAGGAGGAGCGGGGGGGCGAAGACGACAAGCAACACGATGCGACGCGCTCCGGACGCCAGGTGATGCGGAGGCAGGGAGGAGAGGAGGCACCGGGTGGAAGGGCTCATCTGCATGCGTAATCGGGTCAGCGCAGGGAAACCCAACTAACCGTGGGTCGCGCCGCGGTTTCGACCCTCGCCGTTACACGCGTACCCGAACCGCGCATGCGCACATGCGGTCGGTCGCGGCATCGGAGCAGCGTCCTGCAGCGAAGTCAACACACCGCGTTGCATGCGGGAAGCGCATCTCGAGAGAGGTTTCGTTTCACTGCGCGCGCTCTGTGTTTGATCAGGACGCGCCCGAAAAAAATGTTGACCAGCGAGGTTACTAAACAAGTAACCTAACTTCCTGACCGTCCGGTGTGAGCAGTTAACGCTTCGACGCCTTTCTGTCGTTGCACACGTCGCGCGCTTCAGAGAAATTCTTAGCAACTTCGTGAATCGCCAACAGCCATGTGCGCTGCGCCTAGAGATGTAGCGGTGAAGACTGCCTCTGTGCAGAAGCTGCACCTGTGTACGACGCCACCGAAAGCGGCTAGAAAGGCGGCTAGAAACACTACGTGAAAGGCTGCACGTTATTATTTTCTTGTTATTCCTCAGGCGAATGAACTCGTCTCGCAAGCGAGGTGAGGTCTTACGTGTAGCGTGTTTGCGCCATCATACAAGAAGGCAGCTTCAGCGCTAGCTCAGTGATATGAATGAACGGGTGGATCTCGAATAAATATAGAGATTAAATACGTAAACGAAAATAACACACGGCCTCCAGAAAAGTCAGACAAAGTGAAACCTGCCCGATTGGTCTGCAATAACTGTGCGAAGTCAATTAATTTCTCTAAGCTGCTCGCTGCAAAACAGTCCTTCACAAGACGCTTGAAACGTGCGATTAAACAGCCACATCGTTTTTTTTTTTTTTTTTGATCGGAAGTTATTGGGGTGGCGGTGCGGCTGAGAAGGGAGGGATGGGTTATAGGCAATTAGATGGTGTCGAAGCTGCACCTCCACCAGAAAAATGTCACGTTATGACTAGCACGGAACCTCTATCTATCGGAACAACAGGACGTCGAACTCAACCGAGCACTTTTGGTTGTTTGTAGGCTGGATACCATGGCACATACCCATTCTAGACGATTGGCCAAGAGAACATATAGTAGTCTATGGATGACAACCGCACTATTGATTAGCAATAAAATTATTGTAAAACAAAGAAAACGTTACAAAAATAAAGAGCAAGAAAGTGAGGGGGGGGGAAATAAGCGCCATTACAACAACAATATTCTGATTTTGGAGCGTAGCAGACAGCTGAATTTACCTAACGCAAGTAATTTGGAATGCACGTCTTATATTTTAACACATTTTAAAGTTATTTCAAGAGTATTTTTTCGAATGTTTATTAAAGAGGACAATACATTGAAATACGCTGGTTGGTTTGAATGAAATTAAACGCCACATCAAGTACATCTCTGTGGGAACGTCCCTAAATGGAGTCTCCGAAACGTAAAAGTTTCTGCGGTTAAACTTAAACCTAGGTTCGAAAACAGAACACCTAAAAGTATTTTCCTAATTACTGAATAATTACGACATGGTACAAGATAATGTTCCATAGTTTGCGATTGCTCGCAGAATGAACAAGGGGAAAAAATGGAAACACGATGTCATGATCTTTTCCACTTCTTTGTCGTCTTCCCTCGTTTCACGGTGCCACATACACGCAGTCGTATATAGCGCAATTCTGTGATTGTGTATTTATGGGGGCACGCCGTAGTGCTGGAAGCGCGGGATGAACGTCGATGCTCTGGATGGGACGGTATAGAAAAAATTTATTTAGTTCCGTCGGGGCGTAACTTAGCACGTATCTGGCCACTCCCACATCGGGACAGATAGGCCTAACCTCTCCGCCACGTCGTGGGCCCGTTGGACTACCCATAACCGCGTCCTTAAAGCCATACTGCGCAGCGCAGCATCTCGCTTGGACGATGTAACTCTTTCAACCCGTAACGCAGGGCACCGCGAGATCTTGTGACCTAAGCTGGAAAAGTTTAAGCAAAGCACGCATGTATTCGACGCCTGAATTTCTTGATAAATTTTGTGCAACAGTACGGTATATGCCCCGACCTGCAAGAGCATCAATGCCTGTTCAGTTTACTGTGCGGTAGCGCATACCTCCTCCGATAAAAAGTGCATAGTACGTCATTGGGGGATCTTCGTTGTCCAGAACAGCTACGCGGTCGACGACTCCTCGCACAGCTCTGTGGCCCGGCTTGCTGAGGTTGGACAGAGCACCCTCAATCTGTCCCATGTGAGCGGGGAACCAGGCGACTGTGTGTAGCTGTACTTCCTTATTGCCCAGGATTCACAAGGCTAATTCCGATATGGTACTCTTAGCGAATGCTCGGACTGCTAATTTCGAGTCACTCTATATTGTTGTTCTCCCGTCGTCGAACAGGTCCAAGGCTATTGGGACCTGCTCGGCAATCACGGCTGTTGTAGTACGGAGCGTCGAGGACTTTGTAACAATGCCATCTTGATCAACGGTAACTGCAACGTATGCTTCTCCATTTGGGTACCATGCAGCGTAAACGAAACAGAAACTCCGGTCATGTGCATGGGCACCCTCCTGGAGGGCTTTAGGGCTAGCCAGTCGTCTGCCTACAAGGTACTTCGGGTGGACATTCCGAGGTATCGGTGTCACGGTAATATGCTCTCTCTGTTCGCGAGGAATGCAGCAGTATCTGATATTGATTTCAGTCGGGTGAACTCCACGCTCTCTCAGGATGTTTCTCCCAGAAGTGGTGGTAGAAAGTATGGAAAACTGTGCCCACTCTTGTGACTTCGCCATCTCTTCAAGCGTGTTGTGCACGCCGAGGTGGAGCAGCGTCTCCGAGCTCGTGTACAGGCTAAGCCCGATGGCTCTCTTCACCGCTTTTCTTATCAACGTGTTCCATTTTATCCCGCTCACACCTCTGCCAGTTATGCATTGCCGCGACCTAGGGGACGTGACACGGCACGAAAGCATGCACTGACCTGATGAGGTTGTCGTCACATAATCCTTGCTGCCGGTTAGCGAACCTTCTTATCAACCTGAATGCGTCGTCTGTTTTCTTGGTAAGCTTCGGTATACAGTCCGGTTATTTGAAGCGTTTAATTCAATCATCATACCTAGAACGCGGAGGGTGTCCACCCGGGGGTGATACCACCCTCACTTGACCTTAGAGTCCACCTGCAAGAAACACTAACCGAAGGCGTAGGACTACCCGGTTACCGATTTGCACGTCCTGAATGTCCGAAATTTAACTTTAAGGGCATTCTTGCTTCTGCGAACCTATCGGAGAACTTAAACTAGCAGCCCCGACGCGAGAGCCGCTAAATACGGCCGTGCTCGAGCGACGCGAAAGTGCGTGTGTGCGTGCGTGCGCGTGCGAGTGCGTGAAGGGGGGGGGGGGCGTACGTGCCTTACCAGGAGGGACAGTCTACTCTTCACGGTATAGAACGACACGTTCATTTCAATTGCGCCTACTAAAGCACCCGCAATTGAATTGAATCACAAGACGACCGTTTTACCCTTTTGCTCTCAGACGAGTGGCAGTGTCGTAACCATTCGTATGCAAGCGTGCTAATTATAATAAAGGCCTCCAACGCAATGTCAACGCTCCCCAAAGCACGACAACCAAATAAGCGCCAAACGGTTCTTGTACATCGGAACATTAGCTACAGCATAGAGAGGAATAGCCGAGATTACGCCACTCTGAACGGGGACAGGCTTAATTGGTGCAGAGCACGGTACTTGGCCTCACGTACTCGGTGTTCGTAGAGGGGAGGGCACTCGTCAGGGCGGGTGGAGTTACTCAACGAGAAGAATCCGAGGCGCATTAACCAGTGTCTTGGAGAAGATCACGAGAATCCCTGTTTTGCGCTTTGCTGACGCACGAGCGCACAGGCGTGCCCAATAGCGGGCGCAGCAAAGGTTATGCAAGGCGCACGAGGCGATGCCCTCTTTCATTGTCACATAAGCGAAAGCGTGTGTAGTCAGGCGCCAGACAGTTAGCTGAAACGAACGCGTGCCACAAAATATTTTCTTTCATGCTTACGCAACGCCTGCCTGGAGGTGCGGTTTGATGGTGCGCTGTAGCTTCCCGACTGTGTCAGGGAAAGGCCGCGAGCGAACACCAAAATTGGGAAAACGTGATTTACGTCACTCTATACTTATCGTGTGTTCCTTTAAAGCGAACGTGTTAGAGCAATCCACGATGTTTTTGCTATTGACACAAGTGAATCCCTGCATAACCGGGCTAGAGAGCTGCCCTCATCTAGCTCGTTTGAAGATATGACCACTAAAAAAAAACAGATACCACTGGAGAGCTCCTAGAATTTATTTACTCTTCAGTGTATGGACCCTTTAGGAGAATTTCTTACCTCAGAGACACTCATCTGGCGCAAAGCCCAGTGTGAGCCACGCCTTGGGCTATAGTGCTCATTTAGACACAGTACTTGATGGACGTCATTAATCAGCCACCCAACAGCCATAACTGCGCGCTGACCGCAGACAAGCCACACTGCAGTGACAATGGGCAGCCGATTTTTTTATCAATCTGAAGGAAGATGAACACCCACACCAACGATCTTCAATTACTCTTGTCTTGTTACAGGGATTCTTGTCGCTAGACAGGGGTCACTCCTCTTCTCTTGGGCTGAATGACTGGCCGATGCGTGAATGACCCATTCCACGCATAGAGGGGTGAAAAATTTAAGGAGGGTTGCGCATTCCTATAAAAAAATAAAGGAATGCAGTAGCTCAGGCACGCACACGCCAAGCTTTGCTGCCTCCAATTTTTCTAGAGACCTATTCCATGCTTGTAAACAAGGTGAGGCCCCGTCTACATACTGAGGCGTTTCTAGCGAAGTCGCGGCGCGTCTATAGGCTCCGTTCAGCACCAAAGCACGCCGCCAACCTCTGTGATCACGTGACAACTGGCGCAGCAGCTGCAAAGCTGCCCCCCTTCGCGCTGGAGCTGGCTCCCCGACGCGCTGTTCTCGGAGGCTGCAGTTGTCACGTGGTCATAACTGGTTGTGGCGAGCTTCGGGCTGGACAGAGCCTACGTGCCACGACGTCACTACAAGTGCCTCAGTATGTCCACGGCATCTACCCTTGTTTACAAATACAAAACAGGCATATTGAAGAAGGACCCCCGATTTTCTTTTTCATACCGCATCAAAATTTACATTTGCTTTATTCATGCTTCAGCGTTGCCTGTAATACTCCTCACCATCATTAATGACGACACCGCGGGCTTGGCCACATAGTCCACACACACAGTGTCGCAAACCAAGAGAATGTGAGGAGTGGGTTAATTTCGCAATGGAGACCTACAGGACATCACAACCGGCAAATGGGAGATAACCATTACATAGCCGAGCAGATGATCTTCACGTCATTCTACGAAGGCCTCCCGAGCATTTCACTTACCGCTAATCAAGCTTAATGTCCGTCCTCAAGCTCCCGCGTCCCAAGGGCGTCCTTCGCCAAACGTTGGTAACTATTTTTATCTGACAGCCGCGGTTGCGCTCTAGCTGACTGGGCTCCGTCGATCCAGAACAGCGAGGCCAGCCTCCCCAAAGAGAAACACCTGAGACTAATCAAACATAGTATAAACAAAAGCTTCGAACGGCAAAGAAAAGGAAACGTTCCTAGTCTCCTGCGGTGAACGAGAGGCGGGCCACACCTAAACAAAAAAGGTTAGTTCATTATTGAATTCAGCTTTCACCTAGCACAGCTTCCGCTTTCTTTCTTTCTTTCTTTCTTTCTTTCTTTCTTTCTTTCTTTCTTTCTTTCTTTCTTTCTTTCCTTCTTTCTTTCCTTCTTTCTCTTTTTCTTTCGTTCGTTCTTTCTTTCTTTTTACCAAGGCTTGGCTAAACGCGAGATGATAGTGCCTGTATACGGTAACGTGAATGTAATCAGATGAACAGCGTGAATACCAAAATGCCAGCAGATAAAAAGCTACACGTTATACGCCGCTTTGTGGGCGGCACGAACAGTCGTTAATGCTTACGAAATAGACAGTGGCGCCCATCACTCACTGCGAGCTAAAGAACTAGAAGGAGAGAGAGACGTCTTAAGAGAGGCAGAGGACGCCAAGGGTGAACATCACGTGCGGTAGTCGTGCGCGATGTAACTTCGGACAAGCGCCAAGGAAGACAGGACAGTCTGCGTTAAACGAACATACAGGTGCATTGGTTAGAATCTCAAGGCGGGAATGCGTTCTTCACAGGATTGGATTGGATAAACTTTTATTTGGTCCTCCAAAACACAGATCACTGTGTTGCGGGCAGCTCCCACGTGGGGACTGAGATGCCAAGCTCAAAAAAGGACTGCCGTAACTGACGTGTCTAGAGAGAAGAAATAGTACAAACGGAAAGTCAGGCACGTTGACCGATTTCGGACAACCAGTTTTCTACCACACCCATGGGAAGAGCATGCAGGAGATTGAAAGATGCAGGGAAAAGAGAGCAATACAGCACATTAAACGGCACACACACTGTCACAATGCGTCATTCTTGCTTGCGCCCTTCACGGTTGTGTCCTACAAGAAAAAAAGACGTACTGGCGTTCCTGTCGTCTTCCGACCTACCTTGGAAGGTGGGAGCTTATGGAAGGTCAACCCTAACATTGTGGCATCAGCGGTTGTAATTTCGGCCCAAGAGAAAGTTCTCAACCACCGCCTCAACAAGGATGGAAGCTTGGTGGTTACAGTGTCAACGTTACCCGCTGCAAACCGTTTGCTCACGGTGACTGAGCTAGCTGGCATAGCTGTAGAAGCCCGGGTTCCGTACTCATACATGATTAACTATGGAAAATACAAGATGTCCCTCTGAGCTAATCAAATGAACTACAATACTATCTACGGGATCAAGGAGTCTTTTCAGCGAGGAGGCTCACCACCTTCAAACCCGAAGAGGGAGGAAAAGCCAAAGAGGTACGTCATCGATCTGTCATTTTGGAATTTAGCAAGGATTCACGGTTACCTAAAGGAGTTACGCTTGGCTTCTGTAGTTATCCGGTTGCCGGATACATTGGGCCAGCTACACAGTGTTACAAGTGTCAAAGGCATGGTCACATATCGAGAAACTGCACAGGTCCGGTGCGCTGCAAAGTGTGTGCTGGGCCTCACTCGCACAAGGAATGCGCGCCAAGAGCACAACCTGAATGTGTAAACTGCGGTGGCTCACACCCTGCCTCATATGGAGGGGGAGGGGGGGGATAAACCACAAGAGGGAAGGCAGGGAGGTTAACCAGGCACATGCCCGGTTTGCTACCCTACGCTGGATAATGCATGAAAAAGAAGGCTGCTACACTCGCACGCACGTTGGAGCAAGCACAAGGGAAACCACGAAGGCGGAACGAACCACCACCCAACCCCGATGTGGTATTCACGAGTATGAAAGACGTCTCCCAAAAACAACCACCACAAAGTCAAAAGACATCTGCTAACACGCACGCAGATGTTACTAAAAAGAAACGTGAGAAATCCATGGGCTTGTCGTCTTCAACAAAATCATCGCAACGTACCTCACAAGACCCACCAAGCCAGCACTACCGTCCCCAGTCCCAGTCGCCGACACACGACAAGGAGATCTGCAAGAAACAGCAACACGGAACACCGATCAAGATGTCACACGCATAGTGATTCATATGTTGTTTGCAGCCCTCAAAGCCCTTGTCCGTGCAAATCCCTCGTCAAGAAGTCTTCCAGAGGTAGAAGCAATCCTTGCAATGGAGCCGCTGGTGTCGACGTCCTACGCGCCACAGGGGCGCATTTCTTCACAATAGCAATCATGGCTTCCCCAACGACATCGCCACCTGAACTGACAATACATAAAATATTTAGCACATGCACCATATTCCAGTGGAACGCTCGCGGGCTTCGCTCAGTGTTTTCGGATTTCCGACAGCTGGTGCGAGCGTACCAATTCCCTTTCATCGTCATCTCTGAATCACGAGTCGGACCACATTTCAGAATGAACGGGTATTATTTTCATCGTACAAAACGGCTTTGCCATATCAGCAGATTACTCATAGGCATTCGCAGAGATATTCCGGCCTCCGAGATCGACAACCCACCCCACAACGACAATGAATATACGTGCGCCATCACAAATATCGGTAACCAGGAATACACACTTATTTCAGTATACCTAGAACCAGGCAAGCCTTTCAATGCTTCAAGGCTTGAAAATTTGATTTCAAGAACACATTCTCTCCAATCATGATTTCAGCTGTTGGTGCGAAGATGTCATCAAAGAAATTAATTACAAGATATACTGATTGGGATGCATTAAAAGACGCCGCTAGCAAAGGAATTACTACTGCCGCAAAGGACGATGAATTACTCACTACAATGTCTCATTGCCTAAGAGCATGCACATGTCTTTTAGCGAAGAACGACAGATTTCCGTCAAACGATGAGGAGTTGGAAAAACCGTGTGCTATTCGCAGGCGAGCTGAAAGTATTGCGAACAAAGTGTCTTGAAGACCTTTGAGCCTGCCGACGGACACAACGTCACAACTGGCGTTACCTGGATAAACGTAGCTGGCAAATATGGTGCGACTTTTGCTCCACACTGGACGTTCATCAACCGGTAACCAAAATATGACGGATATTCAGAGGCATGCGAACGCCACTCCAACAGCTTCACCTTTTCATTGCACTTTCCCTTCACGAACGAAAATCCCTCAAAGCGCTGTCAGAAGGATACTGCACACTGTTACCAACTTAAATACCCTGGAGCTCTTCCGCAAGCAACAAGTCTTGACTTCTCACGAGAGACAGTGCCAGCATTGGATTTGCTTTTCACAAATGAAGAACTGAACACCGCAATCAGCGAATCAAGCAGGCACACATCACCCGGTCACGACAAAATAAGCTATAAAGCCATCGCAAAGTTACCCCACACCTCCCGCTTACGACTCCTAGAATATTATAACTCTTCATGGCTGTCAGGCAAAGTTCCCGCAGAATGGAAACTCGCTAAAATAGTGCCCATTTCGAAACTTTCAAAGCAGCCAACAAGCTATGCCTCTTTTCGACCCGTTGCCCTGCTGAGTTGCGTTGGCAAACTTATAGAGCGGATGGTTCATAAACGAATGACTTGGTTTTTAGAAAGGCACGACAAATTTCCTCAAGAAATGAACAGATTCCGTCAAGGCAGATCAGCTATCGATAATGTCATCACCCTCGTCTCTTCACTTGAAGAGGACCTCTTTGCTGAACGCATTCCAATAGCTATCTTTCTCGACATCAAAGCAGCTTTTGACTACGTCTTTCACCATGCAATTCTTGCAGCCATGGTCAGTCTTGGCCTTGGAGGAAGACTGTATAAATGGATTGAGAGTTATTTAAAAGAACGGAAAATATACATGTGCACTTCAAACGGTCCCACACCATTTTACGCCGCAGAGAAGGGCATGCCCCAGGGCGCAGTGCTCAATCCACTCCTTTTTAACATCACCCTGATACATATAACAAGGATATTGCCGTAAGTAGTGCACATCACAATTCACGCCGACGATATCTGTATCTGAAGTGCTTCAAGTTCGCGTTTTGTTACCAAACATCGCCTTCAAAAAGCTTTACGAAAGCTCTCCACGTATTTGGCTTACCGGGGTATGCACTTTTATCCAGAAAAGAGCACTGCCATCGCATTCACGAGAAAGAAATGACCAAGTATTCGCTCCTCCACGGTGGCCGGCCACTGACCTATGTACGGTCTCAGCAATTTCTTGGCATAGTCATCGACAGAAGTTTTTCCTGGTCTCCTCAGGTGAAGAAACCTCGAGCGAGAATAACTGCAGCATCACAACTCTTCAAATTCATGGCGGGAACACAATGAAGATGCAAGTGCCGATCAATGGTTCTGCTTGAGAAAGCGTATATCGAAGAAACCTTGCGTTATTGCCTACCGGTACTTCACCGATTATCACCAACAAACAAGAGAACTTTAGAACCTGCACGAAACCATTGCCTGCGAATCTGTCTAGGCCTTCCGAAGAGCTCAACAGGCTCGGGAACTGTAGCGGAAGCAAGATGTCTTCCGCTAGATGTCATCTGCACTCATGAAATATTGCGCACTCATTTCCGCCATGTCATACATGGGAAGAAGCATTTTTTGTGCCGCATACATCTCACCCACAGCGATTCAGCATTCGGCCAAGCTGTGCAAATGCAGCAACTTACTGCTATCAGACAGCCGAAAAAGTTGATGCTTCCAAGATTTCCTCCGTGGATGCTTTCACCTCTTGATATTAAGCCGTGTGTCCCAGGAATCAATGAAGCGAAAAGACGTATTGCACAGACCACACTTCTGCAGACTACTCTCTTCTACTCCCGGAGAGCCGCACAGGATCATGATGTAACGTCTCCTCACCGTGACAGGCATCGCAAAGAGAGTTGTAGGCCATTGAAATTCGACAGGAATCAGATTTAGTCAGTGCAACCCCCTATCCATAATAGATCAAACGGGGCGGCCTCTCTTTGACTCAGTCCAGTTGGCACGCAGAGATGCATCAAAGAGGGCAGGTGGTGTTGACGATCGATCCAGTTGGTCTGGCTGCTTCGTGGACACCATAGAGAGAGCATTACTTCCTGTGCAAGGCCTCGAAGACTGCTGGCAGCGTCAGACCTTCGAAGCAGGGGCGTTTCTTCCCGCGTACCTTCAAAAGCTGCTCGAGCTGCATTATCGGCGTGCTCGTTCCCCGTGTTGCCGCAGTGAATACGTAACCACTAAAACGTCCCGTAGTGCCCTTTTTCATGCGTTGTATGAAGAAAACATCGAATTTCTAATATAATTTGTTCATATGACCCGCGACACAGCGCAGATAGCACAGAATGTAGGGCTACTTATGAATTGCTGAAGTAAGCTGAACATCGACAATCGCACAGGTTGTTCCCGACTGACCAGAGTGCAGCGCGCAGAGCAGCTACTTTCGCAACTGTCCATGTCTAGGGGAAATCTGTCCGAAAGCTCCTGGCGATACCTGTTGCTGGAAAAACCACTGTACCGGACGAGCACTGTATATTAGTGCATCTCAGTGTACCGGCGATTGATGCGAATAACTTCAGGCAGCGTGATCAAACGAGGACAACAAAGGAGCGAACTTAACATGACTAGCGCTGGACTGTGAACTGAATATTTATTGAAAATTCACCACTTAAACTATGTCACGAAAAACGCCTCGTCACCAGAAACGCTACCGATGATTAAAGATTGCACAAGCATGCGTATTGTTAGATAGATGTGTGGGGTTTAGCGTCCCAAAACAACCATATGTTTACGAGAGACGCCGTAGAGAAGGGCTCCGGAAATTTCGACCACCTGGAGTTCTTTAACGTGCAGACGGGCCTACAGCATTTTCGCCTCCACCGAAAACGCAGCCGCCGCAGCCGGGATTCGATCCCGCGACCTGCTGGTCAGCAGCCAAGTATCTTAGCCACTAGACCACCGCGGCGGGGTTCATGCGTATGGTTATACAAGCAGGTTTTTATCAAGATAACAGTTTACTTAAAAGGAAGCCGATAACAATTTTCGAAGCTAAATTTACTAAGCTATACGATTCTCCTGGGTACAGAGGCAGCTTTGAGCAAGTGCGGAGGTCACTGAATGCCGACATTTTATTCCGACACTAAAGTCAATTTTCGCATGGCCCGCTCACTGACTTCAATTCTAGCATGACGTCAGGCTCTATAGTATCAATTTCGGTGGTTTGACACACACCAGTATGGCAAGTTGCGTTGACGTCAGGTACGGGAACGGACCAAATTGCCGATAGTGCATCACCAACATAGCCAAGGAGCAGAGCAGCAGTGAAGACGTAACGATGTATTGCGCCAGCACGTGACGACTGACTGAGTGAGTGAGTGAGTGAGTGAGTGAGTGAGTGAGTGAGTGAGTGAGTGAAACAACTTTAATAGGAAATGCAGCGAGGACGTGAACTCGTTGCGCACCTCATACTGCGTGTTGACGTCAGCATGCAATAGGAACCGACACTACCTTTTAAAGACAAGCTGCAACTAGTCACATTTTTATACGGCGTACCCAAGTCTAGCAGTACGTTTTCCAGCCTTTTAGGGGCTCCGACATTTTTTTTTTTTTTTACGCAGTAAGACGACTACTGAAAATTGTCGTGTCAGTACCCGTTATACGATCGTGTCACGATCGGGTCGTGTCAGTAACCGGTCTGGCTTCTCTTAGAATCGCAGTTATGTACAACATATCACGCAATAGCAAGCTTCTGCGTCACATATACACTTCTTCGTCATGTTCTCTCTCCCTTTCTCTTGTATCTTGACCGCGATTTCACGGCGCGCAAAACGAAAAGCCAGCCGACCACGAGGCGAGATCGGCGCACCTGATCGATGCTGTGACGTGAGTCTCCGTTCGGAGGCACGCAAAGGGAGACGGGACGTCGATGGGAGAACAGGCGAGATGGCCCACCTGCACTCACTAGCGTGCACGTACACAGCCCACGCAAGGCCTGCGCACGAAATTTCCACCTAATTGGGGTAATTGCGCTTTGATTACGTATAGCCTTCTAAATGCTACCTAGCTCATCACACTTACTCTGCTCGTACAGTACACCTCCTGCGCCCTGATGGCAAATAGAAGGTCACCGTCAAGCTTCCTCCAGTAGCGTCACTTCCCCCTCCGCCAAAGAAATAACAAATCACCGTCAAGCTTCCTCCAGTAGCATCACTTCCCCCTCCGCCAAAGAAATAACAAAAAAAAGATGAAGCAGAAGAATAACTGAAGCTATGCTAAACGAGCAGAAGCGGCATACTGAACATACCCAAGAAAAATTGAGGTGCTGAAAATATTGTGAGTTTTCGACAAATCGACAAAGAAGATCAAGCCACAAGCAAGTGACTGTTAAAGGGTTTATGACACCACAATTTCGGTCGTAACCTGTATTATGCAGAGCCCCGCCGCGGTGGCCTAGTGGCTAAGGTACTCGGCTGCTGACCCGCAGGTCGCGGGATCGAATCCCGGCTGCGGCGGCTGCATTTCCGATGGACGCGGAAATGTTATAGGCCCATGTGCTCAGATTTGGGTGCACGTTAAAGAACCCCAGGTTGTCTGAATTTCCGGAGCCCTCCACTACGGCGTCTCTCATAATCATATGGTGGTGTTGGGACGTTAAACCCCACATATAAATCAAGGATGCTGGCCCTGAACACTGCTTTATAAATCAACTTCAGCGCATGGCAACTAACCACGATTGACGTTAACCCGGCGTGACGGCTGTATCAAAGAAGTACATATGTATTGCTTATAAAATTGGATAGGCAGCACTGCAACCACCATTGACGTTTCACGAAGATTAGCGTCTATTTGAAAACCGAAACCTGGCGTAGCTCTGTGGCAGAATGATTCATTGCCACGCAGAATGCTTGGGTTCGACTCCAGCTGAGACCTTCACATTTATTCTTTGCATTCATCGGGTCGTATACCGATGTTAGGTATTTCTTAACGCTCGCGCGTTAAAATTACCCATGTGTGTTCTCGTCGTTCCTCGGTAGATACAAAGTGTCAATCACCTGTGGCACATACACGCATACCAGTGGCACATACTCACCCGCGGATATGTGCCACTGTCTGGCGGGAAGTGTTTGGCGACGGACGTGACGGGAATGTGACATTATTCACGTTTTGTTTGATCACACCATCTTACCCTTCATGCTAATTTTGGTTCACGCCAAGTTAAAGGAGTGATCACGAGAGCACCCAAACGTAAGCGGCTAGATAGTTAGATACGCTCAAAGTCACTGAGGTTCGCTTAGAAATGCTTCACATTTAAAACATCATCACGAACAATCACGCGCCCTCTTCGTCGTTTTGCTTCGCTCCCAAATATGCTCCCAAAACACAAGCGCTAATTTCTCTGGCGTGGGACTCTCACGGGCGAGACGATGGGTGTAGAGAAATAGAGGGGGAAAAAACATAAATAAGGACAGGGAGAGGAGAAATTTTAGGGGGGGGGGGGAGGAGAGATTTTTACGCGAGACGAGATTGAAACCTACGTACACGCCAACCGAAGGCCAGCAGTGCACAGCAAGCATAACCTTAAGGGAATAATTGGAAGCGCAAACCAACAGGACATAAGAGAAGAGACAAACAAGGACAGTTTGTCTGTTCTCTTGTGTCCGGTTGGTTTGCGCTTCCAATTATTCCATTATGAATTTGTACCAACTAGCCCGCCTGTCAACCCTAAAGCATAACCTTTCCTAGTAGTGTAGCAAGAGAGTGGGAAAACGAAGTGAGGGAGAGTAGGATAGATGAGGCTGAGAATAGAAAGCAGAAGAGAAAAGAGTAAAGCATACCATAGAAAAAAAGAGAACGACAGGCAGAAAGAAAATGATGGAAAGAAAGAAAGTGAGAAAGATAGAATTAGAAAGCGTTAACTAGAGAGATAGAGAACTATGAAAGATGGGAACAAGAAAGAATAGAAAGACCTAGGAAGATAAAGAAATAGGGAACTGAGAGTGAGAAGGAGGGAAACGCCATCAGTTCTTCTGCTACCTCAGTTTGCACGCCACCAGTGCGCAGTTGACCCACAATTTTGTTGCACTGAAATATCCATCTACGGCGAGTACAAGAGTCAATTTTCCAAATATGCCCAACAGATCCTCTACTTTTATTTTTCGCTGCAAACCGCAAATCGATGGGTGACCTCATGTATTCTCCATTTTATCCGCTGTTACGGATGCATCTCGGCATACTTACAGCTCCTTGGTACTGGTCCACCTGCTTGTTGGTGAAGTACGGCAGCTGCTTGAAGGGGTTCACTGACACAAGCACAGGACCAATGTACGTCTGGAGTTGTTTGGTCAAGGAAAGCAGGCATATCCACATCAAGGCAAAAATCAGTTTGCTCAAAACAATACATTTTCTTACCACGAAGAAGTATCGTCAAAGCCTGGGTGTTACATATCAGAAAGTAAACAAAGCATTGTATTCCTTTTGTCGTTGAAGGCATAATGCATATTGAACTGTACCTATTAACAAAACCGCACTTTGCCTACATTACTAAATAAGACGGGCACTAATTACAAACTAATGATAAAGCAACATTGTAATAATTACAATTGAAATTATTTACGGAACTTATTTCACTTGGGCCATCATAGAGTTTGGAGCCAAGTATAGTGACGAAGTAACAACAATTCATCAAAAATCCGTCTGCTTTTTCAATGAGCTTATTTAATTGATCAGTAATGATCCTGCCCCGCCGCGGTGGTCTAGTGGATAAGGTGCTCGGCTGCTGACCCGCAGGTCGCGGGATCGAATCCCGGCTGCGGCGGCTGCATTTCCGATGGAGGCGGCAATGTTGTAGGCCCGTGTGCTCAGATTTGGATGCACGTTAAAGAACCCCAGATGGTCGAAATTTCCGGAGCCCTCCACTACGGCGTCTCTCATAATCATATGGTGGTTTTGGAACGTTAAACCCCACATATCAATCAAATTAATAATCCTGGAAGCTAGTAATTGACCTTTAGATTCAGTGAACTGACACTCCTATGTCATACGTATGTAACATAACGCTCAAACTCAGCCAGAACCAGAAATTTAATATCAGCTTTATTTAAATGCCTCATCAAAATACAAAAATTGACCGTCGGCGTCTCGCAGTGACGGAGACCAGCGATGAAAATAATCACCAAGTGATGACATCACCATATGACGCCACGATAATGTCACAAATCAGGCTCTGTGTGCCAAATAGATGTGACACACGGCTCAGCGCTTGTATTATTTGTTACCTCTAGTTGTCGCGATTCTGAGCTGTTTACACGCAGTCTTCATGGGTATTCATAAAACCGGAAGTAACGTTCGACCGGAAGTGCATAGAAGAGAAACAAGAGCGTTCATCCAGGCTAATCCCACTAATAATCTGTTGCTTCACGTCACACACGTAAACTTACGATGCAAACAACTCACGGCACCGTATTTATTAGATACGATGCGCCATGCTTAATTCTATAACTACACTGATATGTTTTGTAAAGATTCGTAGGGGAACTTATAATTGAAGGCTGCGGCAAACTAGCAGAGAGATCAAAAAGTGGATGCATTCCGGTTAGCATTTAGTACTCGACGTCTCAGAACTAAAACTGACAGCTCCGTAATTTTACTAATGCTTGTGAGGACGAAGACTAAGAGGAGCAAGAAGTCACCTGACGCTACCAGGTCAGCCCAACGATAACTTCGATCGAAGGAAGAGGCGCTAGAGCACGCTTCGCGCAATCAATCATCGCCACGAGTGCGCAGTTTCCAGCACCCGCCACCACCGTAAGGAAGCGGGCAAAAACGAACTAAGAGTATAAGCGGCAGCGTTCACTACCTGCTAGTTCCGCATTTCCGAACATAAATTAACGTTTCAAGATCATTAATCTTTAAAACGTGAGGCTGGCGTATGACGAAAAGAAAAGGCTCCGCTCAGGCACTTGAATATGGCAAAGGGGGCGAAGTTACAGCGCGAGTGAATCTTTAATGATTATGGCCGCCTTGGGGATCTACTTAAAACATTTCAAAACTATGGGACAAAGTTTTAACCTTTATCATGCTTACCCGGATCCGTACTTTCAAAGCCTTAGTGCACGAGGATAACTTAACATGAAGGTGATATATATATATATATATATATATATATATATATATATATATATATATATATATATATATATATATATATATATATATATATATATATATATATATATATATATATATATATATATCCAGTCCGAGATCAGGCAAATGCGTAATTTCTGAGTGGCGGCTAGCATGCTCCGATATCGTACCGTACAGCGGTGCACGAGCCGCGAAATTACTTTCCGCGAGCGACCTTTTCAGAGGATGAGCCCGGTGATGCGTTCGGTCGCAAAGACCGTTTGGAGCGTACAGCAAGATGAACGAAACAGCTGAGCGGGTTTAATTTTAATATCGATCCCCGTCTCGTGCGCCAGTGGACGGCGTCAGAAGGAAGTCGGCGACGGGAAAGTCTCGCGTGTCCCTCGGGAGGCTCTCGAGCAAAGAAAGGCTTATTATTAGCGGCAGAACGTTGCTCGCGGCCGCAACTAGGACATCCAAGAGGGACGCGGATAACTTTGAGCGTGTCGCGAGGTGTTTGTGTTTTGCGGGGACGGCAGTGTTTATGAAGGGCAAACGTTGCTCCCTTCGACGTGCGCGCACCTGGCGGATAAAAAGAGACGAGGAGATGCATGAGCAAGCTTTGCTTTGTTGAAGGGGATTTTCACAGTTAATTGACCGCATGCTCAATGTATTGAAGGTGGAAGGCTTGGATGACTCGTCAAACACGAACGATGACCATCGCTGTTGGCGGCGTCAGCACGAAGCCTCGCAATAAAATCCTCGGGTGATGACGCCGCCATATGACGGCCACACGACGACAGAGAGTGATGAAGCATGTGTCGTCAGAGTACCATTCGGTCTCTGCAGGAACGGCTCTGATATTGCGTACAAGGAAGGAACAATACGTAAATACGATATGAAAATTTTCAAGCACAATAAAGAGAATGAGTAACGTACTGATTCGGGAAGGTTCATTCATTATAAACCTGGACTTCCACTCACTGTCCTATAGAGAAGAAGGAATGGAATGTTTGCATTTGTCCTTGAAAAAATGAGGAGTTAACACAAATGTGTGATCATGGCTTGTACGCTTTGTGGACAGAGGGGTTACATTATAACACGCGGTCTAGGGATAATTCATAATATATTATATACTGCAGTAAATTGAAGCGGGGCATCTGCCTGCCTATTTCCTTATTTGGAAGAGGGGCGGCGCTTTCTATTAGATTCATGGCGGAGCGAGTGCGCTTAGACTTAGATCAAATGAATCGGGCAGCTTTTCTCTGAATGTTCTCTATTATTTTAATGTTGTGTTTAGAGTAAAGGCTCCATGTAATGCAAACATACTCTAACTTAGAATGAAAGCCATGTTGCTTTGGAATTTATTGCGGGCAGGTGATCTTTTATTTGTGTTTTGTAAACCAAAGCTTACGCAACAGGGTCCCATTCATATACATGTCTCAAATACCCCCAAACCTGGTCCGGACTATAAATGTGCTGCTGCCGAGCTGGTGATTATACTCGCCCGTCAGCACCATATTTCCCTCACATTGTGCGCCACTACCGAGATAACCACGGCCGCAGGATGTATGAAGCCTTTGTTATACGTGTTGCAGGTCATTCGCTTCTGAGCTCCCTATCGATCACACTGTCAATTGGATTACTTATCCCCACAGTTAAATGTTGTTTGAGAGGAACGGAACCTGCCTATGGGTTAGAATAATCTTTTCCGTCTCCTGTATTTCCCCATTTCCAGAAAGCTAATATATCTGTCAGTCGCGTAACCAGGGGGTGGCACATCAGACCCATTCCCGCTCCCCTCACCCCAATTTTATTTTTTTTACCCATGGTATACAGGGCACGAAAATACAATCGGCCACACCTGCTTCAGCTTGAAATGGCACCCTGAAAAAAGTCTCTGTCTACGTCCCTGATATTTGTGAAGAAACGGCGCTGTTCCCGTTTTTTTTCTTTATAGCAATTTCTAATCCCTTTCTTTTTGTCGCTATTGTCGTGCACCAACATGCTCAATTTCACACGATTTCACACTGATTAAGCAGAATAATGGGTAAACACTCCTTAAGCGAGAATATTACATTATGCTAACACATTATTTGCTGTATGTTTAAGTGTAGAAAAACATGTTGTGGAGCGTTCTCGTATAGCCATGACCCCCCACGATGAAAAAAACGCAGAAGGAGGTTCAGGTTAGTGCTGCTTCACTTACTTTCACTTCGTAATTTGTATTCAATAGTAATCGAAGCGAAAATAACGTAAGCAACGACATCTCGAGCCACCTGAGAAAGCGAAAACATGGCTCCCCTTAGCTCGGGAACTATGAAAAAAAAAACAGGGGGGAGGGGGGGGTAAGAGGGTCAGTACTAATAAAATGCAAGACAAGTAGATAGAGAAAAGCGATAAAGCAAATGCAGGTAGGTCAACCACCCGGGCCGA
This sequence comes from Rhipicephalus microplus, assembly GCF_013339725.1. NCBI lineage: Eukaryota > Metazoa > Arthropoda > Arachnida > Ixodida > Ixodidae > Rhipicephalus > Rhipicephalus microplus. Next base: position 276,172,140 of record NC_051165.1, read on the forward strand.
ACCCGACTGGTCACGCTGCGATGGGTAAACATGCGTCCTCTATGCGAGACCGTTTGCACTATACATCAAGTGCACCGAACAAACGTGACGTATTCGATCCCTCCTGGCGATAACGGGACTAGACAGCTCGCCGTGAAATTTGAGCCGCGAAGCGTTAAGGGCGATATACGAGGCAGAGAAGACAGATAAAGGTGAGAGAGAGAGAAATAAAGTGAGAAAGGCACACGAATTAAGCGTCAATTACACGTAGAGCAGGCAACACCGCGCCCCTTCCGAGAACGCGAGATAGCACAGAGACACACCTTGACACTTGGACGGAGTCTGCACGGACGACGTTCGCGGTAACCGAGTTCCAGACTTCGTTGTATATCCAGTCCGACTGCATTGGTATTTGGCAGCGTTCTCCGCCGCAAGAACCTCGTTAAGCTACGATCACGATCGCGCGGTTTCCGCACGTTGGCGATTCGCCGTAGAACGAGGTCGGAAAACCAGAGCCACTCTTGTCAAGGAGCCCGTGATTGCACCGTAGCAAACAGTAACGGCATTGGCAAGCGTGATCGACCTCCTTGTGTCGCTTGTTATCTGTATTGTTTCCCGGGTCGACGGTAATACTGCAAGGCGCACAAAATCCTCAGTGGCGTTTGAAAGATGAACCGACTACCTTCGCAGAGAACAGCACCGGTGAATTTTATTTGTCAACTTGCTGTACGTTCGGCATGCAATGAGGTTTTGGGAGCGAGAGATACCTATAGGATTTATATTGCGACTGGGAAAGATAGACAGAGAGAGATAAAAGCAAAGAAAATACAGGGCGGTTAACCAGGTTGCACCCGGTTTGCTACCCTACACGGGGAAGGAGAAAAAAAACAATATATAAGGAAAGAAAGGTAACGTAACACGGTTGCGCACAGCAGTTCTATGACCTTTTGGGCTTGTGACTTGAAGTCTATATGTTAACTCATCAGCCTCCAGGACGGGGGACGTCATTGTAACTTCATCTCGGCGGGTGTAGTAGGCATTTTTCTGACAGGTAACGGCTGGATCAGCAGGTATCTTTAATTGTCGGCTTATGCTTAGTGTTGTTTAGTAAACATAAGTTTCGAGGGAGGCGTGCGACCGACGTGCCACTTCATGGCTGTTCATTGTGAAAACGTTCTACGTTTGACAATAAATGAGTGCAGGGGAGATAAAGTCGCATTCCTTGAATTCATTCTCAACATCTTTCTTACGTTGCGAAATGAGCGAAATATCATTATTCCTTTCGTTCTCCTCTCCGAAAATGTTGTTTTTAAGTATTAGTAATGAGTAAAAAGCATACCACGCTTCTTCAACGTAGTCTCTAAACTGGAGTCGGAGCACCATCAGTAGCGCACTGGCCCGAAGGCGAATTTTATGTCTGTTTACACCATCATCTCTTCCTAATGAGCTATTAACTGCGCAGTGCAACTCACATAAAGAGATCCACATTCTCCGCCGCAAGCCTCATCAATACTTATGCGAACTGAAAAACGTGAACGAAAATAAGGGTAGCGATTCTTTATATACTACAAAGTGGATGGACCCCTACTGCTGCTATTATTAACTCTCATCCGAAGGGCGCTTTTCGCCCATACGCAAGCTTTACTAAATGGGCGATCGTTAACAGCAGCGCTAACGGGCGCAACCCCCTGTGAAAGGCTCTCATTGAAATTACATGCGGTGTACGAGTGAGCCCCACCCAGTCGACTTATTCTTCCGGAGCAATAAACCCGGCCGACCCACTTTTCAGCGCAGCACGGTGCAAGGAAAAAATAAGAGATGACTCGCAAAAAACAGCCGCCGCAACATTAGTGGGACAGTGTGACGTGCTTTAGCGTACAACCGAGACGTACACAGCTTTACGTCCTATAAAGTTGGCGCAGACCGACAGACGTGGTGATCGTCTCCCGCTCTTGGACTCTTTTTTCGTTCCAGCCCGCCTCGGGCAGGCTGGCCGGACGAAGGAGCCCTTGTTCGTACGGAATCACTCTCTTCCCTTGCTTCGTGTAACGTCGCATCACAGTCTCCGTTCCCCGAGTTCTTCTATTCTTCTGGTTTTGGGCTCGTATTCACGGGCAGCAGAGAGGGTATTCGTGCAGCGCGCGGACGACGAAAATCGCGCCGCTGAGGGGCGAGACAGAAAAGATAAAGTTACGGGCGACGCGGAAAAGGCAGGATCGTTCGAGTGCAACGGACAATTTGTCTCCGGGGCTCTTGTGTCTCGTGCTTATAGGGAGCGGCGCGTATATGCAAACTGACTTGCGGGCACTTTTCTTCGCTTCCTTCTTTGTTTGTTGGTTTGTTTCTCAAAGCATCATTATTCTCCGTTGGAGTGGGCTTCTTGCCGTTGCGGGTGGTACCATTTTTCTTCTTCGACTCCGGCGCCTTGCTTTTCCTTTCTTTTTGTTAAATTTTGATCCGACCCTGAAAAACTCCTACACGGTGTACGTGTAGGCGGGGTCGGGCACTACAACGTGAGTTGACAAAAAAAAAAAAAAAGAACGAGAGATGCAAGACGCGAGGCGCAGGTGGCGCCCTCTCGATGAAGTCTTGGGTGTGCAGTGCATTCGTATGCGCGATGCACTGCAATCTCCTCGCCTTTACGTGGGTAGAGTCAGGAATCAGTGCGGTGCATCCAGAAACAGCCCGAGGACTCGAGCGTTGCCAGATTAGCGATGCAGTGCGTACCAACACTGCTACAACTGCGCTTGACGTGGGCGAACGAGATGGAGATATGCGAGCGGTCACCGCTCTCGCTATTTCAACGAGGCGTAGCAGTTTGTAGAAAATGAAGGAAAGAAAGAAGCTGCGTTTCTTCACTTGGAGAGTTCCTGCTTTTCCTGGCCTTTGTTTTTTGTGACCCTCCTTTCTCTTTAGTTCAGTGTAGAACGCGACTTGATGAGGAAATGAAGCGTTGCGTTTAAAATGCGTGGGTGAACGAGTTGGACTGGCGTCTACTCTATGTATTCATTTTTTCTCGCATTTTCTCTGTTAATGAACTGCGCCTTTTTTATTTATTTACAGAATACTGCGGTCGAAAGACCAAGCAGGGGGGGGCATAATAAAGAGTGATTCACAATGTAATTTAACTAAAGAGAAAGTTCAAGCAATAAAAACATGTTAAGGCAGCTGAACACAGGATAACATTTTTTTTAATATGTGTAGTTGTGTGCGCTGCGTCGCACGTTGAAATTCAAAAGCACGAGCATGATCTTTTTCATGTAATTTTTCTTGTATCTTTTTTTATTTCCATCATGTCATTAGTTTATTGACATTCCGCGTAATTGTTTTTTGTCTGTACCGCCTGTGGTGTTCTTTTAGAGCATTTCTTATTTTGTAGCTGTTCTTTTCCATCGCGTATCAGTTTTATACCTCTGTTATTTTTGTTGACTCTTGCCTTTGCCCCTGTTTTGATTAAATGCTTGTTTGTGTGTGAACAAACCTCCGTGTCTGCTCTATGAGTGCGTTGGTCAGGCCCACACATCACCACACGTGCAACCCCGCACGGGTCAACCGACCTGCAAATAAATTTGAAATGTGCCACTTCGAGGCCTTTCAGGCGTTGCAGGCCGAAGCGTGAAGCGTAAGCCTGCGAGTCTGCCGCACGTCGATGTTGGATCGGCGGGGCCTCACCCGAAGTGTGTGACGTTAGCTGGCATGAACCTCTTTGGTCTGTTGAACCTCTTTGTTGAACCGACGCTGCAAGGGGCCTTCACTCGTTCGCTATCACCATGTCGAAAACTTGGCTGAGTGACCCCAGTGCCAGGAACCGCCGCCTACACAAATTGGACCCATCGAGAAAGCTTCAAGTTCTATCGGACCTCTCCCGCCAGGATGCAACTTTACTGTGCCGCCTGTGGTTAGGAGTAGCTTTACAAAGGCGTACTCCTTTCGCATAGGAATGGCAGATAGCTCCCGATGTGAATCGTGCGACACTGACGAGACAATAGAACATCTACTGTGTTTTTGTGAACGTTTTGCGAGCGAACGCAACTTGCTACGCGAAACGTTGGAGACACTAGACAGTAGACCTTTTTCCGAAGAGAAGATACTTGGCTCATGGCTCTACGCGTCGCTGGCCAGCAAAGCGACGCGGGCATTGCTAAGTTTTCTAAAGACGACCGGACTACGCGACCGCCTATAAGCGTGCAATGGACAAGGTCACATCTACATACACGTTGCCCTTCACTTCTCTCTCTCTTCTCTTTTAATCCCCTCACCCCTTCCCCCAGTGCAGGGTAGCAAACCGGGCGTGCGTCTGGTTGACTTCCTTGCCTTTTATTTCTTCCCTTCCTCCTCCTCCTCCTCCTTGTTGAACCTCTTTAGGTCTGTACATGCGCTATCCGCAACAACCACACCGCACGATCCAGGACAGCTGCCGCACGTTAGCGGAGGGTGAAATCGCGAATCGGCTGCGCTATTTTGCCCTACGCCTGCGTGCGGCAGGTGTCCCAGCAAGTGCGGTGCGGCACTGTGCGGATAGCGCGTGTAACTGCCCTTAGAGAGGTGTTCCACTGAATTCGCCTATACTGTACAGGTCGACTGCATATCGGAAGGCGACGTTTTGCACTCCTCACGCGTGAGATGCAGTTGAAACTTCCATCTCACCGCAGTGACGACTCGTCGTCACTTGTACTCACTACAAGCCGCACGTCACAACAGCGCCACTTGGTTTCACTCACACTCACAAGACAGTAAGTGGACGGCGACAGGACTTGGCAAGAAGTTTCCCTAACTAAACAAGACAACTATCATAAAGCAAGATACATGCGGCGTGCAAAGACAAATACGAGAGAAGAGAAAAAGGAAACCCACTTGGAGTGTCGTTGTTCTCCTTTCCCACGCTTAACCTTCCCTTATCGTAACCAACCCAATCAATTGATCGATATGTGGGGTTTAACGTCCCAAAACCACCATATATGATTATGAGAGACGCCGTAGTGGAGGGCTCCAGAAATTTTGACCACCTGGGGTTCTTTAACATGCACCCAAATCTGGGCACACGGGCCTACAACATTTTCGCCTTCATCGGAAATGCAGCCGCCGCAGCTGGGATTTGAAACCGCGACCTGCGGGTCAGCAGCCGAGTACCTTAGCCACTAGACCACCGCGGCGGGGCCAACCCAATCAACGCTCTATATCATTGTAAACAGGACTATCTTAACGTAGCAGAGATCAACCAATAAAGTGCCACGCACTCTGGTTTCCCCGCTGCCGACAGCACTCCGTCGTCCTGTATCCTGTTCGCGAAAGTCGACAAGCGTGCATGGTCCCTCTAGATTGCATGTCTTCCACGTGCGCAAGAACAAATGTCCGATTAAAAGCAAGTTCTGAATGACAAATCCAAGCCCCCGAGTCGACACGGCAGAGGCAAGAAAAAAATATATTTTGAGTGCAAGGTCTTCTACAGCCACGCTAAGAACGGACTGATAAGCTCGCGACGTATGCGATCGCCGCCAAACAAATTCTTTCATCTGCTTAGAGGCAAAATAAGTACATACAGTAGCGAGCGGAGCCCTCTGTTCTGCAAACACTTTATACGTTATTGTAAACAGCATTTCTCTCATTGCGCCGAGGATCTTTAATCTCGGCAGTGCAAACACACGGAGAGTGCACTCAGGTGCTTCCAGTGCAACGACGTTCGGCAAGCTCTCGATGCATGTTGCACAGAACAAAAGTGTAGTTATAGAAGAAGAAGCGATTGCCGATGTGATCAATGGCTGCAAAAAACGGTTAGCTTCCCGTAATACTTGTTGGGAAAGTTCCGAGATTTCGGCCCGCACGAGAATTTGAAGCCGTGGCACGTAGGCTAAAACATGGGGGAGTAAATAATGAACTCTTTCTTCAAAGAAGCGACGCGGTTCTCCGCGCGTACAACCATTCGGATTTTTCATCTTTACTTGGTGTAAAGCTGCGCGATATTAAAAGAATAAAACAAAATATAAATATATAGTGAATGAAGTAGGCAGATTTTTCTGAAACCGTGACCACACGTGCAAAGGAGACAATAAATCGCGATTTCCTCATAAAAGTTTAAAGCCCCTACTTAGCTCCCACCCCCCCTGCAAGGTAAAAGAAATGCGTGGAAAGCGTGAGTCATCAAGTAATGATATGCATTCAATCTGTACATAGAACAGATGACGAGAGGAGCCGACATATTTTGTTGACTTTTATACAACGAAACCAAACCAAATTTGTATCCGGAAAAACTTTAACTCTTGACGGTGTCAAGTGCTCGGGGAGGGCCAATAACCGTCATTGGCGAACAGAGTGCGTGATTTTAAAGCTTTCTTCTTGTTTTCTAAAGCACGCTTAAGCAATCGAAAAAAATACGTGGTTATTATTTTTTTTTTTTGAGAAACTGTCAACGCTTGTGAATCCATGGTCAAACTTGAGGTATTGGGCGCGATTTCCTAAACATCACACAGTATTATACCACAAAAAGGCGCCACATTATGTTTCACAAAAAAATTATGAAATTGAAAAGGATCATCAAAGGATACAAAGATCTGGTCGTCCATGTATCGCTTTCGTAGATTCTCGACGATGGCATCCTCGTTGATTTTGGTGAGGAGCACCATGTCGTCCACACCACTGGTGCGGTACTGCTGGCTCTGCCAGTGGTACACCTGAGAGGAGAGAATAAAATAACAACATTAAATTAAGCTTGGAATGCTGCGCGACAAATGGTGTATAAAAGCCGGTAAGCGAAAACGTTCAGACAACCAGCGGTAATGCTCAGCTCACAAGCTTCTAGATTTACAAAGAACAGGCGTGCCATAGAAATTGATCCATTTATGAGACATGTCACGGAAAAAGCAGCGCGGTCATCGACCATGCAAAAAGTAGTAGGTTGACGCTCAAGAACCCTGTGCGTTAATTACTTGACAGAGGCATCCAAAGAGCGCAAACTTAAAGGAATCTTGCGTATGGGCTGCGCAAGAATCTCGCTTCTTAGATATCGCTCTTGTGAATTGTCCTTCGTGCTAAACGTTACGTATGAAATCCTCACGCTAGAAATCCCGCAAACGGAGACATTCACGTAATTAAAATAATTAAATATTCGAAATTACCGTTCGCGGAAAGCGACAGAGAAGCTCCGGGGAGGGACATCATCACATCCACGCTATAGCCACCAGAGACTGCCGGTTTATGTGCTAATGCTTCAACTGCTATCAATAAACATTTCAGTTAAAGTGACACATCATTACATTTGCCTTGTGAGGGCTTTGAACAGTGAAACACATTCCTGTAAGGTCATCGACCGCAGTCTCTCCAATGTAAGAAACAATAGAGCAAGAACAAAAACGGGGACGAATCGGACCACCCGCGCAGCACAAAGCGCGTCTTCGATTCAGAAGCGACTTTCGTCGTTCGTACAAAGTTGCACGTCCCTCAATAAGTTGTGCGGTCGGTGGCACACGAAGACGCACGGCTGCCGTCGGAGAACAAGTTTCATACGCGAACAATAGTTAGGATAGCGTCCGTGACTTGCGACGGAAGCGGTTACTCGTTCTGTGAGCGTTTACGCTGTCACACGGTACTACACTTCCGTTTCCCCATACCGTATAATGGCGGCGTAACACACGGAGTCAATGTACGTGTGCTTCGAAAGCAGCAACGCGTTACGACGCAGTCCACTGCTACGCATGCACACGCTGAACAGCAGCTCACCTGCACGATATTTCCCAACGAGATCGCCAGTTAAGGCGCGCGTACAAAGCATTGCACGAGGCTGCTAGCCAGCCGCTTCTTAAAGCATTTGTTTTTTTTTTTTTTCGGGTCAAAGCGATTCGGCAATTTGATTTCTTATCTAGAACTGCTTCCTAGGCGAGTGTGCACCTATGCTTGTCGGTTAATCACTAACCGAGTATCTCGTAGTAGCTTACAGAGCATAACTATCAAGACAGAAAAAAAAAATAAGAAAACGACTGGGCAACAGATAAGACTTTTCGATTTTTTCCCACCACGGAGGTCTATTGTGGCTAGAGTACTCGGCTGCCGACCCGCAGGTCGCGAAATCGAATCCCGGCTGAGGGAGACTGCATTTTCGATGGAGGCGGAAATGCTGTAGGCCCGTGTGCTCACATTTGGGTACACGTTAAAGAACCCCAGGTGGTCTAAATTTCCGGAGCCCTCCACCACGGCGTCTCTCATAATCATATGTTGGTTTTGGCACGTAAAACCTCACATATTAATCAATCAATCCATAAATCAATCAATCAATCAACTTTTAGGTTTTGCTTCTCTCCTTGTTTGCTCCTTATTATAACGCACCTGAAGCGGCGTATCCAGGAAATGGCACACCGGGACTGTGCCCCCTCTGCCCCCCCCCCCCCCCGAATTTTTTTTCCGTTGTGGCATACAGAGCGAAAATTAACTATTTATAAATGATCCCCCCCCCTCCCTGAAAGAAACAATTACTGCCCACGCCCCCGCTCACGTACCGTTTTATTTGTACCATGCTGTGACGGAATAAATCTGTGACGGCACCTCAGTTCTTATTGTTCGATGGCTTATCTCTTACCTGAAACCATACAGAAACAGCTCGCAATCGATTGATGCCCATGATCATGCCCTCAAGAGAGCCATCATAAATAGTTTCACCTGCAACTTAACAAACTAGACAGATGAGCCCGTCTATGACAATAATAAAGGACATATGGTACATCGGTATAGAACACAGTAGACATGGGCGAATTTTCTTATACATCCCGCCATATACAACTCCCTGTTCCAAACATACAAGACGAGCACGTAGACGTAGTAACGGAACTTCATGGCGGCGTGCAGCCCAATTCACCATCTTTCTTTTCTTTCTCTCTTTCTTTGTTTCTTTTTTTTTCTTTTTTTTCTTTCTTTTTTATTTTTTTCTTCTTTTCTTTCCTTCTTTCTTTCTTTCTTTCCGTTTCCGCAAGTCTGCGCATCGATCGCTGCACAAAAAGCAGAAAGGCACGTCCGACTCGAGAAAGGTTTCAATGCGCTGGCTTTGCCTTGTCCCACCCAGGTCGATATACGACCAGCGCAAGGGGGCGCGCGGCACGCGCATTGAGTAAGCAAAGAAAGAAATGGCCTCCCGCGGTCCACCATTTACTCTCCAAACAAGGAAAGGCAGCCCTTGTTATTAGTCCGAGTAATTATTGCGTCCGGGACCGAACGTACTGCCTCTTCTAAGCACTCACGCCATGTAGTGCATAGCGGTGCTAACTCGAGTTCTTTTGTCTTTCGAGCACATGGCCCTGGCTGCAGACAAAGCAACAGGTCAGAGCCCCCCCCCCCCCCCCCCCCCCCCAGCGCACTCTTGTGGTGAAGTACGAAAGATGTGGCAGAAATGTCCGTCCTAATGTACTTATTGCGCACGAACAATGCACACACAGCGGCGACATACAGAGGCACATAGATTGGTCGGCTGGCCGTGGCACACGTTAAGCATTAACGAGAATCAAATCATAGATCGTGCGTTTCCGGGGATGGCTCGATTTGTGTCACTTTTTTTTCCCCCTTACAGGTCGCGGCCTCGTAGCGCGTTGTTTTTAGGCGCTAAGTACACATGCCGAAAGTTATTGAGCAGGCTTGCACGCTCAGCGCGCGAGCACGAAACATGCAAATGAGTAACGCGGTTGCGGAAATGTTGATCCGCAACGGTAGCTAGTACGCTCTCAGAGCCAAAACTAACGTACAGCGTATTGACTGCGGCATGGGTGGTCACCTGCGAACAGAGATTACGCAACATCTGCACGGCAAGTAGCGTGGGGTATTGCTCTCGCGTCAACAGGCTGTTTATGCAGGTTATTTAGAGGTCGCAGACATATTCGAAGGTAAGACAGAAAGAAGATCAACACGCCAAACAATACAACCACCGTATTTCCGGGTATTAGCTGCCCACGTTAAAAACAATAACAGCCGAAAGGCGCGTCCCGGGAAAGCGGTTCCGAACTGTCGACGCGTCGCACGTTGGCGGCTTCGGGTGTATGCGCGATGTGTGCTATACGCAGCTTTTGTCACGTGTAACGAATGCGTGCTCTCAGAGACGTGACGTGGACATATTACGCTTTATGGGAAGCACTCCTGACGCCACTAGTCTCGCTCATATGCCTATGTATGTCACGAGTGCCGTTAAAGCCTGCTGAATATTGAAGACCGCGCGTATATACCTCATTTTACTACGTACTTATTAGAGACGTCTGCGGCAGTGGAGCAGTGAACTTCGGCTGGTGACCAGAAGGTGGCGGGTTTGATTCGGGGCGCGGCGGTCGCATTTCAAGGATACGAAATGGGAACCCTGTGCAATGTCGAACATCGGATGATCGCAATTCCCGGAGCTCTCCACTCCAGCGTCTCTCATGATTATATCATCGTTCGTTTTGGGACGTTAAACACTACTAACTATTATTATTATTATTATTATTATTATTATTATTATTATTATTATTATTATTATTATTATTATTATTATTATTATTATTATTATTATTAGACGCGTTATATTGTCAGCCAGAATGCCGATGTGCTCCTCTCCTGGCATACACCAATTAGAACTCTGCTTATTTGCCCCTAATGAAAGGTTTCAAGGTTTCTGTTTGTTTGTTTTTTTCCCTGGATTTAAACAAATATATGCGTTTCTAACAAACATTCGTGAAAGCTTCAGCAAGCTTACCCGTGAGAATCGGTTTTTATTTTTCGTTTGCAAACATGCTGGCTGTTACCGGTGTCATCGCGAACCAGGCGCCAGGCAACTGCCCTCGGCCAAGTTGCATACGTATTCGCTACCACTGTCTCAAGCGCGGCAAGGTGGTGCGTCAACGTAAGGAGATAAATAAGCAAATAAACGAATGAAGAAAAAGTGACATACGACTACTCATCAAAAAGATAGAGTAAAAAAAAAGAAACTGCGATACCCACAGGGACGTAAACCAGTCGAGGATTAACACCATGAATGCTTGCCTCAAACGAGAATGTTTTATCATAGCACGACATCCGATGCGGGACGTACACACAGGATTTAGACAGCCCCAGCCACCTGCATCAACTGATATTGTTGAAACTGGACGTGCGAGTGGCACCAGATGATTTATACGACACACGCCTTATTGAGGGCCTCGTTTAGATATCGGACATCTAAGTTTCAGTTGAAAGCAGCACTGATTTTGTGTTCTCCATTCGTCTTACGTTGTCTTTTACGCTTACAGAGGTTATTTTTTTTATTCATTCATACTGTCAGCCCAAGGGCCAAGACAGGAGTTGGGGTTACATATCTGGCACGTACAAAGAACATATGTGAAAAAAAATTCCACACTGTACGCTCAATGCGCATACTATGTGGAAGTAACAATAACAAAAACGCAAAACTATATCAGAATACATCCCGCATAGGTCACGGATAAAATAAACATGTTCGAATACATCTCGTACACGTCACCAAAAAGAGAAAAAAGATTTGAAGTGATATAGTACATATTGAACATATTGATATAGTACATTGAACGTATTCAACCGACAAGGAACAGGCAATTTGGTTACAAATATTCTGACAAAGCCTTTTCGAACCTTTGTAAATCGCAATGTTCGACTATGTATTGAGGTAATTGATTCCAGTCATCGATGCTCCGAACCAAAAACGAATACTTGAATAAATCTGTTCTGTAGCTAAGTGGTTGGCTATGTTTTGAGTGTTTTGTTCTGGATGTGGTAAATGGCTGTAGTGCGATGTGTTCCTTTAGGTGAACTTTGTCACCTAAAGACCTAAGCTTCGTCAAAGAGCCCACAAATGTAAATATAAGCGAGAGTTCTCTTCGCCTTTCCTTTCCGTCGAAACGCGGTTGGGGATCCAACACACAGACTCATGCTCAGCGACAAGAATGCTCAGTTACTGTCACTGCGGAAAGTCGAGCAGTTCACAGCGCGCTCAACGAACATAAATCTCTGCAATGAATAGCCCATGCAGCTGGTGAATGTCTCGAAGTCGAATTATTCGCAAGAAAAGGCCGAGTACTTGAATTGGCTGTATTTAAAGGATAGAAAAAAAAAACAAATTCACATCGGGATAGCATAAACTTGAAGGAAAAACAGGCGACAAACCGAAGTAGCGCTGACTAGTGAAATAATAAAACAGAAGGGCTGGAAGGAAACTCAGTACAGACACACACGCACAGAGCACGAGAAACAAAGGGGCGACTCAGATTAGGAGCTGGTGGGAGGAACATCACCGCGCGAGGAAGAAAAGGAAGAAAATTAAGCAGGCGCCGCAAGCGGGAAGGAGGAAGAGGAATGCGGCACGGCAGCGGTAAAACTCTTGCGCGTGCGCCAGCGTTAATCGCGACCCGCCATTTTTGTTTCCTCCTTTCTTCTTCGTCTTCCGAGTGCAGCTTAAGTTTAAACATGTAGCAGCAACAGAAACACCATCGCCGCGCGCAACTCGCTTCAGCAAGACTCGGGAGGGAAGTTGAAGAAGAAGGCGAATTCGAGAGTGGCTCCTTCACTGGGACCGACAGAAGGAAGGAGAAAAGAAAGACTGGAGGAGTAACATTAATTGAAGGAGGGTGGCGCATGCGATTCCGCACTGAGAGAGGGGTTGCGCTGCAGCCGGAGCGGTCCGGTGGTCAGGGAGCCGCAAAGTGCGCATTTTAAAGCAAGAAAACTTCGGAGGAGTGGGAGGTGGCCTCGCCTCGCGTTTTAAATACATCCGCTCGGCGCTCTCGTTAATCACGCCGCTCCGAACGCGTATGCCACGTGCTCGTACTGTGCTATACGCACCCGCACCTTGTACGAGTAAGAAGAGGAAGAAACTGATACGCGCCCAGGCGCTCTCCTCGCAGCCGCTCTTTCACGCGCTAACGATGCTGTTCGGCGGTCAGCCACTGGGAAGCAACGGGTGCAGCCACGGCTAAGAAAGATGATGATGATATCCTGATATGGCGTCCTGATGCGGCTAAGAAAGAAAGATAGAGAGAATGAAAAAGAGAGAGAAATAAATAAATAAATAAATAAATAAATAAATAAATAAAGAAAGAAAGAAAGAAAGAAAGAAAGAAAGAAAGAAAGAAAGAAAGAAAGAAAGAAAGAAAGAAAGAAAGAAAGAAAGATCTCAATGTCACGAAGATGAATGAAGGAAGTAGTGAAAGACTATTTGTTCTCATCTCCTTTCTATCTCTAAACAATGCGCAGGGGTTAAAGAATAACAGCGACGCAAACACGGTGCAGAGCATAACAGCGCTTTTCGTCAAACGAACGGACAAAAGCTGAGGCTATGCCTGCCTTGTAGCTCGCTCTCGCGAGGTCTCGCGGTGCCGCGAGATAATGTCATCAGGCAAGGGGACTAAAGTAATTTTAAAGAATAATAGAGGCGTCTGACTAACGCGATTATCTACACCCTGCTGTTTAAAGCAATATAGATTTATTTCGTTGCGTTATGTTTTATTCATTTTTTATGTCACTTGCCAATTAAATGCAAAAAAAATTAATAAGCCTGACTTGACTTCCTTTCCATTCATTCATCTATAGCTAATGACCCATCTATCGAACAGTCATATGCCAGAACTAAGAGCTACTGCGAAGTGTTTTAGTGTCCAACGGGTTAATTCACAGGAGGAACATGTCTGAGCCGGAACACTGAGTTCATGTTTACTCAAAAATTTCTCGCAATATAAGAATGTGAAATACTGCATTGCCAGAGATAGCCTTCCTTTTGATCATTCAGTGGGATGATCACTTTGGGGCTTGCCAACCTTGTCTAGCCGCGTGACGGTTTGGACTAGTTGGTAGGTAATAGCGATTGTTGTAGCGTGAGCTCAGAACAACGACAGAACGACAAGAAGACGGCCGCTTATCCCCCATACCCTCGAAAAGTTATTATCAGTGTTCTAGCTCCTATCGCTCACGAATATAGTTCCTTGTGCGGCTCGAGGTAATAGACCACCTGGTCTATTACCTCGAAGGCAACCCTGATGGGATGCGAAGCAGCAGCGGTGCGCACGGCGTTGACCCGGTTGAAACGGGCGTCGACGCGGGTGCTGGAAGAACGGTTTGAAGTGAACCTCGGTGTAGCGTTTACTCGAGTGAACGTTTGTTTGAAAAGCAGACACTGGAGGGCGGTGGGGTTTCATGTAAGTTTCATCACAGATCAACGAGCCGAGCGAGTGTTTCCACTCGACGTGCGGTCGAGCATTGCGGGTGATGGAGAGGGTGAAGAGAGAAAGAACTGATTCATTGATTGACTGATTGATTGATTGATATGTGGCGTTTAACGTCATAAAAATCACCGTATGTTTACGAGAGACGCCGTTGTGGAGGGCTTCGGAAATTTCGATCACCTGGGGTTCTTTAACGTGCACCCGAATCTCATCCCACGGGCCTACAGAATTTTCGCCGCCCCGCCGCGGTGGTCTAGTGGCTAAGGTACTCGGCTGCTGACCCGCAGGTCGCGGGTTCAAATCCCGGCTGCGGCGGCTGCATTTCCGATGGAGGCGGAAATGTCGTAGGCCCGTGTGCTCAGATTTGGGTGCACGTTAAAGAACCCCAGGTGGTCAAAATTTCCGGAGCCCTCCACTACGGCGTCTCTCATAATCATATGGTGGTTTTGGGACGTTAAACCCCACAAATCAATCAATCAATCAATCAATTACAGAATTTTCGCCTCCATCGCAAACGGAGCCGCCACAGCCAGAATTTAATCCACAACCTGCGGGTCAGCAGATTTGAGCCACTAGACCACCACAGCGGGGCAAGAGAGAGAGAGATGTGTTGCGAGCAGGCGGAGGAGCCGGAAGCTGCGGGCGCTGCGGCGAGCGTACTGCGGGTGAGGGAGCGAGTGACGTCAGCACGCACTTGAGAGGGAAGCTTGCGAGAGGAGGGTGACGACCTCGCGCAGCTGTCGCGTTACGTACATGGAACCACTCAAACACCTGCGGTGAGGGGAACAGGGTGCGGCGTGTTCGTACGGACGCACGTACGTCTGGCGTTACGCACGTGAGTCCAACAGCTGCTTCGCATCTAAAATCGATCTTTTTTTTCTGGCCTACAAATCGGCGTTACGGCGAAAGTGCTTGCGTAAGACTGTTTTTTTTTTCAGGTGTCGCGTGTGTCCTTCACACGTATACCATCGCCGCGGTGCGCCCCGTTTCTATGCTTCAAAAACAAGACCAAAACTAACTTCCTCTTTGGCTTATCGCTTATAGACCGCCACCATCGTGAGCTTCTCTCTTTAGTTTTTCTTACCCGCCCGTCGCCACTATCTTGATGAGTCTCTGCCAAAAACATTTTACAGCGAAAGCTGTTATGGGATCCCTTTTCGGGTCACGCGCCGTTGCATGTTGTCCGCCGCCGGTGTCTGTAACCACATCGCACGAAATAGAAAAAAAAAACCTTGCACCAATGACACAGTGCGGCTTGAGCCCGGGTCCACTGGGTATTAGCTTAATATTCTACCACCGAGTTACGCCGGTGCTTGTAATTCGTCAAACCTGCCTTAAGCACGCGTGACCTAGCACCAATGGCACAGGGGGGCTTGAACCCTGGTCCACTGCGTGCCAGCCCGGTATTCTGCCGCTGAGCTACACCAGTGCTTGTCACTTGTTGTCAAAGTTTCCTTAGGCATGCTTGATGTTGGGAAAGCAATCGCGTTAATGCGACTTATAAAGCGTTTTACAACAACGAAAGAACAACCACTCGTCGCACAATGCAAACAGCGTAACAGTTGGGCCGTCCAATTCTCCACCCATTACTACCATTAGAAACGCTTGTTCTTCTTCCCCTATTAACTGTTGCACATGCATGCCCACTTCAGCCATAATTCCTCATGGTCGTCAGCCACTACAAGAATAATTGGCACAAAATTCCTTGCAAAAGTTTAGCAGATACCACGCTTCTTAGAAGAATGACGAAAAAATGGCATAGCGAATGCCAGCCTACTACCCAAAAGTTTATTATTAATGCCCTAGCGGGTACCAAGCAAGTGTGCTTGAAGTGGTTACCCAATGAGCGTTTCGAAAAGGCTCTGAAAGGCCACTTTTCAAGCTTTCGCTGTGACTGTGCTGCGCCTACCGCGCAGGCCTGGCGTTTTATGATCGCCGATTGTTCTTCAGACTGCAACGATCCTTCGAGTGCTTGTTTGGGCGCTTGCCTCACGTTATAGAATTCTATGCGCAGCAAGAACCCCGTCTTAACAATTAATAATATCCAGAGTTTTACGTCCCAAACTCAAGGTATGAGGCACGCCGTAGTAGAGGGCACTGGGCATTTTGACCATCTTGTGTTCTTGAACGAGCACTGACATCGCACAGTGCATGGGCCTCTATAATATTTCGGCTCCACCGAAATGCGACCCCCCCCCCCCGTCTGGGATCGAACGCACAACCTTTAGCTCAGCAGCCGAAAACCGTAACCACTACACCACCGCGGCCGGCCCATTTTCGACAATGAAGATGAATTTGTTCTGCAACACGAAGGACTCGTTGCTTCTCATCTCCAAGAAATGCTTCTAGGTTTATAGCTACATTTATGGTCAGGCTGAAGATCGCTGTTTTTGCCTTAAACTATACAATCCGTAGGCCATTGTTTAAATAATAATTTTGGGAATAAGTACTCAAATGAATTGAGCAAGAGAGAGAGAAAGGAAGGATATGGAGGAGAATCAGAGGCAGACCCTGGTATGCTACCTTGCAAATCACCATATATAGAAACGCTAGAGGCCGAAATCACCTATATCTATCCGGAGCCTCCCCCCCCCCCAACCAAAAAAAAAAGTGTGCTTTCTTGCACATGTCGTAATATATACTTGGCCAATTTCAGCTAGCACACTGTGTAGAAAGTTTACAGATTGACAACAGCGTGACACACGCACAGCATTTAGCGAGAGGGAAGATAAAAGTAGGGGAGATACGATAAGCGTTCGATGTTAACGCTCGCACTGTCGTCTGCTTTTTCCCCTTTTTGATCATACATCATATTTTCTTCACGCACAAACTGAGCTGCGCTAAAGCAATATCATTTCATCATGCACCAATTCGCCCAGTCAGCAGTACTTGTCGCTTCGAACACATCCAGTTTATCTCGAGGCAAGGGTGTTTTTGCTTTCAATATGTTCAAAGTGCAGAAAATCCACACATGGGGTTGTCTATGAGTGTTCGACCGATAAACATGTAAAGCCATTATCTGGCGCCTTTGACAGTGCTTTATAATTCAGCCTTCTGTGGTAGATTTTGGTTTTTAGTTCTACGCACTGCATTCTGATTCTGTGTACTGAGGAACAGACTACAGACCATATTGTCGTGCAACGGGACATTATTTGATACCGTCCGAGCATCAAAACAGGGCCTACCACGTTTAGTATTCCTCCTTGCCCACTGAGGTATTCTAGTAGATATGAAACTCGACTGCCTACCCGAACGTCGCGGCATCGAATCCGGCCACGGCGATTGCATTTCGATGAAGGTGAAGATGCTATAGGCCCGTGTACTTAGATTTAGGTGCGCCTTAAAGCGCACTATATTGTCAAAATTTCTGGAGCCCTCCACTACGGCGTCTCTCACGATCATATCGCGGTTTTTTGGATGTTAAACTCCCTTAATTATTACATCGCTCGTCCCAAACTCTTGGGGCAGTGTTCACGTGGACCGACAACCCGAGGCCAGCAGATGGAGAAGAGGAAGATGAAGGAGAGACTTTTTAATGAAAAGGAGAAAAAAGTACACTTCACACTTTACGAGGAACAGGGCAACCGACGCTCACGTGAGCGTGAAATTACTCGAAACATTCGCGTGTGCGTCAAACACGAGTTTACCGACTGGAAAGAGGAAAAAAAAAAAAAAGTGCGAGGTGAGACCAGGCAACTCGCAAAGCGGCAAAGTTGTTCCGCATCCTCCTTTTTCTTGGTGATGCGTTGCCGTTACTCGAGTTGGAGTTGGCTAAAATTAGCCTCGCGAGCTAGAGGCCCGCAATTTGCGAAGGGACGGCGAGTTAGGGGAACAACCGCGGCCCCACGAAGATGCTGAAATCGCAAGGAGAGAGAAGAAATGAAAGAAGCAGAAAGCTTGCTGTTTTTTGTGTTTTTTTTTTTTCGGTGACAATGGGAGAGATTCAGATCGAACGCTCTTGCGCCTTTCGAAATGTCCGAAGAGGCGATGACCACGTCGCCCAGACACGCCCACTTCGCGCGATTTCACGCAACGATGGACAACGAAGACTCGCAAACTACGAGCCGTTTTGTCGGTCGCATCTGGCTGGCCGTGAAAGCGTCGTAGCGTGAACCTGGAGAACGGTCGACCGCCTTGTATTATCACAAATAGGAACGCCAGTGCACGCAGTGCTTCAGGGCGAGCATTTGAATTTTATGAAATGGTGAGGAATGACAGTCTGTATTTCGTGTACGTGAACTTCAAGACAACGTTATTAATTTATTCTTTCATGACGTCTTTTAATATATATGTCTGAGCTATTGCAAGTAATTTGCGATTTGTACGCTTCGAGTCATCGATGAATACGCATTCGCGCTGCGAATCGCTTGTTTCCTGATTAGCTGAATCGATAGCGCGACCACCAAGAAGAGGCGATGCTCTCAGATTAGATACCTCGGCCAGGCTGAATTTTTCGGCAAGTGGGAAATTCGTGGGGATTCCCTTTAGCTTTCGTGTTAAAGATTTAGCAGATTCCACGTACCTGGGAATCGACGTTATGCCAAGCATGCGGAAAGAACGTGACCGTGTTGCAATTTTTTTAATGAGTGACACGTCATGAAATTACGTTAAATAAGAGTACAAGTGTTACACGCACAGACATATGTTGAAGAGTTGCAGATGTTTATACAACCAGTTGTTTGCACTTGCGCAACGACGCCAACAGGAACATGCGTATTAGCAACACCAGAAGCTGATATGAAGCGCTGATGCTCGCGAAGATGCTGGCCCTGGACACTGCTTCATAAATCAACTTAAGCGCATGGCAACTAACCACAATTTGCCTTAACCCGACGTGACGGCTGTATCAAAGGAGTACATGTGTAATGTTTATAAAATTGAATAGGCGGCAACGCAACCACTATTGACGTTTCACGAAGATTTGCATTTATTTGAAAAGTAGTTCCGAAATCTGGCGTAACACTGTGGTAGAATGCTTCATTGCCACGCATAATGTTTGGGTTCGACTCCAGCTGGGACCCTTACATTCATTCTTTGCATTCGTCGGGTCGATGCTACAGATGGCAGTTATTTCTTAACGCTCGCGAGTTAAAATTGCCCATGTGTGTTCTCGTCATTCCTGGGTAGATATCAAGTGTCAATCACCTGTGGTACATACACGCATACCAGTGGCACATACTCACCCGTGGATATGTGCCACTGTCTGGCGGGAAGTGTTTGGCGACGTACGTGACGGGAATGTGACATTATTCATGTTTTGATTTGTCAAAACATCTTACCATTCACGAAAGCACTCAAACGTAAGCGGATAGGTAGATAGATACGCTCAAAGTCACCGAAGTTTGCTAAGAAATGCTTCGCATTTAGAACAAGTGCTTTGGTCAGGGCAAGTTGGCGGACATTTGCGAGGTTCAGCAGCACCACGGACGAGGACGAAAGACACATGGCCAGGGCTAGGTCCTGCTATTCATGTATATTTCGTCTTCGTCCATTGTGCTCTTCAATCTTACCAACGTGTAGGCGTCAGTTTCCGTTTCTCGATTTCCCGTTCATATTGTTACGAGAAGGAGACCGACTCGGAGGGGTAGTCACAGATGTATTTTCAGCTATTTAAGCGAGCAGCGCCAGCCACAGTGATTAGCTCGCGCCAGTCTATATGCTTTTCTTCTTCGTCTCCATGCACTGGCGCGTAGCAATATCCATACATTAACTGGAGTGCCTTGCACAACCGGCGCCTTTGTCTAACACACATGAACATCTTGACAACATCTGAGGTGTTTTGAAATGATAGTCAAGCTTTCTTTTTTTCTCTCATTTTCCTGTTAGCACTTTACGTGAAAAAGTCGTTCTAGATTTCGCGTTCCGTATTTAAACATTAGAATTCAATCAACCAAAGGAACAAGCAGGATTTCGAACAGGCTACTCAACAATTGACCACATTCATACTATCAATCAGTGTTACAAGCTGCCACTCTAGCGTCGCCAGCGCGAAGTCGGCGACGGGAATGACAGCAGGTTGGTTCGTTCCGTACGCAAGCAGAGACAATGAAGAGATCAGAGACGTGGGAAAACAAAACAAACTTTACTCTAGCGATATTGCAGCAACACGGGATCTAATACAACACTTCAATACAACTAACAAAATACATCGACACTTGATACAACTAAAGAAATATATAACAGAGACAATAAATCAGCTTACGAGAGAGAACTATTACAAACTACACACACTAACAAAAATAGAACGACGGAGTAGAAAGTTCGAAGATATAAACAGGTGAAGGCATACGTGTGATGACCGGCAGCGTTGTGTCCCCGACGATCGGATGCGAGAAGTCGAAGAGAGTTCTGGCACGACTGCGATGTCGGCGGTGTTGCAACGCTGGTGGCTCCGGGAGGCTAGTGCTTGCAGGTGACTTCGAGCAGGTTGAGCTAACTCGAGGCGAAGTCCCGATGTCTACGTTGCAGACGTTAATATCGCGTCACAACTAGACGAACGGCTAAGTTAGGTGGCCAGCCGATACAGAGCCACACTAAAACTTCTAGAAGAGATGCTTGTTGATCTGTTTCTACACCATCTTGGTCAGCGACTAGTCTGCCTAGCAGGGCAAAATCCTGCGCTTAAATCCCTCTCGTGTCTCCTCGCTCTCTTCCTTAGGGACAAGAGACCTCTACCTGGGTCCAATCATGCGCGTTTAATTGGGGGGAAACTCCGCCCCAAAAATATTTTGACCCCACCCCTTTTTAATAGGGAGAGGGCCCGCAACTAGCGAGAGTGACAACCTGTCGGGTTGTTGTCATACGGCTTGGCCACCAGAGCGTTTCCCACGCTTTTCTCCGTGGGAACGGTCAACCACTTAGCTCTCAGTCGGCGCGTCTTGTAGTCTAATCCTTGTACGGAGTATACCGCGGCCTTCTACGACCTTGCAGACGTCGCCACGGTTACAAAAGGATTAACTGTCGGCGGCGACGTTCTAAGGAGAGCACCCCAATTTTGCACTTATCGGTTCCCTTTCATGTGCCGCCGTTTCTCACGGTCAGTCGGGGAGTACGGCGCCCGTTAATTGCCGTGACGCGGTGTCGCCGAAAATAGCCGTCCGTGACATTGCCCCCCACTTTCAGAATGTTATTCATAACATTTGTTCACACGGAGGGGAATTTTTCCGACAACAAGGAACAAAACACCACCAACAAGGGAGGCATGAGGACTGTCCCTCTCATACACAACATACATAGGCAGAGTGCATCAAAGTAACAACAAAAGGAAAAAAAAAACAAATTGTTAGAGTACCAGCTTCAGTTACACGCAACAATATCAAGGCGCAATACAAACAAGAAGAGGAAATAGCCGTGTACGGCAGCCATCAATACAGAATACACTGCACGAATGTATACTATGAACTAAAACGAAACAGGTGCGCTCCTCAACTGTAGTGCAATCCTTCAATGTGCATCACAGCAAGTACAAACAACTAATGCACCAAGCAAAAAGAAAATAACTCAAAATACCCTTCTTATACAATGAAATACGTACATACAACCAGAGCACAACCGACGGAAGGAGAAAAAAAAACAACATGCTCATAAACCTCAAGAACTATATCCGGCTCAAGTAATCGGCTCCCACGTTTTCGCTACCCTTAATATGTGTAATGGTGAACTGGTACTCTTGGAGTAGTAAACTCCATCGAAGTACTCGAGCGTTCAGCTGTTTTGCCCGTTGGATATAACTCAGAGGCTGGTGGTCTGTCTGGACACAAAAATGTACACCATATAAGTACATGGAGAATTTCTGAATTCCCCATACCAACGCGAGACATTCGCGTTCGATGGTACTATAGGAAGCCTCCCGTGGAAGCAGCTTTCGGCTGGCATAAGCTGTGGGGTGGAGCTTGCCTTCGTGGGCCTGCATGAGCACAGCTCCGAGACTTGTGTCCGATGCGTCCGTTCGAAGTACGAATGGTTGGTGCAAATCTGGTAGCCGTAGTATCGGCTCCATCGAGACATGTTGTTTGAGACTTCGAAAAGCCTCCTCGTGGGCTGCTGTCCATTTCACCGAGTTAGCTTCGCCCTTCCGAGTTAAATCTGTAAGGGGAGCGCTGACTTCTGCGTAATTCGGGATAAATTCCCGATAGTACCCGGTCAAACCGAGGAAGGCGCGCACTTGTCGCTTGGTTGAAGGACGTGGTGCAGCTTCGATCTTGTCGAGTGTTTTCCCCAGCGGTCGCAATCTGCCCCTGCCAACTCGGTGTCCCAAGAAGTCGATTTCTTCTACCCCAAGTTCGCATTTACTGGGGCGCACTGTAAGCCCGGCCCTCTGTATGCGCTCAAAAAGCAGCCCCAGAGACCTCAGGTGCTCTTCCCATGTCTCGGTGGCCACCAGTACATCATCGTAGTAGTGGTCCACACCGGGTATACCTTCTGCAACCTTCCGCATCAACTTAGCAAATACAGCAGGCGCGGTCTTGATGCCGAATGGCATGAAGCGGAACTGATATAGTCCCGATGTCGTCGAGAAGGCCGTCTTCGCTTTGGACTCTTCGGTCAGCTGGATCTGCCAATAGCCCTTCACGAAGTCGAGCTTCGAGAAATACTTCTTGTTTCCCACTGTAGCAAACACCGCGTCAGTTCTTGTCATAGGTTCGGAGTCGGCCACCAGAACGTTGTTCAGGCGTCGAAAATCGATACACAGTCGATTTGTCCCGTCGGGTTTCTTTACCAAAATGACTGGCGAATTATAAGGGGACTCTGATTTCTCAATGATGCCGAGCTTCTCCATTTCCCACACTTCTTTCTCTACACCTTCCCGCGTTGCAAAGGGAAGAGGGTATTGTTTCACGTGGACGGGGTTACTCGTGGTGAGTTCGAGGTTGCAGTGGACCCAGTCAGTTTTGCCCGGGACATCCGAGAAAATACGAGCGTGTTCCCTGACAATTCTTTGCAGCTGTCCGATCTGCTGAGCGTCCAGTTTGTCGGAGAGCTTCACGTCTTCTTCCCCTTCTACTTTTAGCCAGTCAGGGGTTGGAATATTCTCGTCCTCGCTTGATTCCACAACACCAAATGTCACGTTGCACACCTTGGTGGAGGGGCTGTCCCTCTCCTCGTATCTTTTTAGTAAGTTGGCGTGGAAGATTTTTCTGCCGCCAGCCGTGTCTATGACGTAGTCAGCTTCACCTTTCTTTTCTCGGACTTCAAACGGGCCCTTCCATTGCAGCAGCAGCTTGTTCGTGTCGGTTGGAAGTAAAATCAGTACCTTGTCTCCGGGGTTGAAACTCCGCTCCTTCGCCTTTCGATTGTACAGCTTCGTGTACCGTGCTCCGGCTTTTTCCAACTCCTCGTGTGCCAGGCGGCACGTTTCCTCCAAACGGTTCCGAAGATCAAAGACATGCTGGTACGTCGTCTTAGCTTCTTCAGTCAAGTCGGCGTTCGTCCACAACTCCTTCAGTATCGCCAAGGGTCCCCTCACATGGCGGCCGTAGAGAAGCTCGAAGGGTGAAAACCCCATACTGGCCTGCGGAACCTCCCTATAGGCAAAGAGGAGCGGTGCCAGGTAGCGGTCCCAATCTCTCGGTTTTTCGGCGCACATGCGCTTCAACATTAATTTTAAGGTGCCGTTGAATTTTTCCACCAAGCCATTCGCCATGGGGTGATATGGGGTGGTGTGGAGCTGGCGCACGGAAAGGAGCCGCGCTACTTCCTTCATCAGGTCCGATGTGAAGTTCGTGCCACGGTCGCTCAGTACCTCGCGGGGGACGCCAAATCGGGAGAACATCTCGACCAGGGCTTCGGCCACTCGCTCAGTTTCGATACTCGGGAGCGCCACTGCGTCTGGATACCGGGTGGCATAATCCATTAAAGTCAAAATGTATCGGTTCCCATGCTTTGAGGGCGGATGAATCGGTCCCACTATATCGATCGCCACTCGCTTGAACGGGGTGTCGATTATGGGTGCCCTCCCCAGTGGAACATGTGGTACACGGCCCTTTGGTACGGTGCGCTGACAAATGTCACATGAGGCGACGAACCTTTTTACGTCAGCTGTGATGCCTGGCCAAAAGAACTCCTCCGAGATCCGGTCCTTGGTTTTCTGCGTGCCCAAGTGTCCTGCCATTATACCATCGTGTGCCGTTTTAAGCACAGCTTCTCGGTGGCAGCGCGGAACGACTAAT
Organism: Rhipicephalus microplus; assembly: GCF_013339725.1. Classification (NCBI taxonomy): domain Eukaryota; kingdom Metazoa; phylum Arthropoda; class Arachnida; order Ixodida; family Ixodidae; genus Rhipicephalus; species Rhipicephalus microplus. The sequence goes on from NC_051165.1 coordinate 276,196,456, forward strand.
TGGCGTACAAGCCGTCCGTTGGCCTCTGTGTACTGTCGGTACAGCAGTCCCTGTTCTTGTTTGTACTCGATGATTCCCTTTTCATCTCGGCATGTTTGCTTCCTGCCGATCTTCTCAAAACACTGTTTGAGTGTCGCATCTCCCCTCTGCTCGCAGCCATAGTTATCTCCCGGCAATCCCGCCGTGGTCCCAGGCGTACGAAGCTTGGCAAATTTTCCCGGCTGTGCGTGCGCTTGGGAACGGGTTATAGCTGCTGCCACAGGTTCTTCTCTTAACTCCTTTGTCGCGACTGGTTTTTCAGTCTGCTTTCTGGGATCATTAGGAGGTCTTACGCCCTCGATATTGCCCAGAATGAGGTCATACAGTGGATCTTGCAGACATAGTGCTGTCAGATTGCCAGTGAAGTAGGGGGTGTCAACCTCAATCCGTGCTTCGGGCAGCATCCTCGCTGTTCCGTCAACCAAGTAGACGAGTCTGCTTGTACCTGTCAGCTCGTCTTCCTTCACCAACTTCCTCCGCACGATTACTGTGTTGCACCCCGTATCCCGCAACACTGATATGTCTGTGCCTCGGAGGGTCCCTGTGGCCACTGGTAGGTTCTCGGCCAGATTTTTCGGTGGTGTCGCCCTTACGGCGTTGACGACGGGGACTTTTTCGCCATTCCTAAGTTCGACATACCCGTCGCATATGGGATCCTCACGCGTTTCCCTTGGTGCGTAGAGGCAGGATGCCTGGAGGGAGTTATTTGCTCCTGACCGGCAGTCGTTTGCCCTATGTCCTTTTTTCCCACACTTGAAGCAGACGATGGCTACATTAGCGGCAGGTCTGTTGCGACACAAGTGCGGTGGGTGATTCCCACGATTGCAAATATAGCACCTTGGTAGTGGTGAGTGGCTGTTGCCTCCTTTTTCGTATTTCCCCTTTTCGTCCGTTATGGGGCCATCTTTCTTTGTTTTCGCTAGGCTTGCTCCACCCTGAGCTTCCAAAAACTGGTCTGCCAGCTCAAGCATGTCTTCCAGGGATTCCGCCCTCCTTTCTTTCAAATATAATGCCAGGTTCGAACCACATCCATGCAAAAACCTCTCTCTAATCAACAATGCTCGGAGGGACTCGAATTCTGTCTCAGTTTTGGACAGCTCAACCCATCTATCGAAGTAATGTCTTAAGCGGGCCGCGTACTGTGTTGCTGTTTCACCCCCTACTGGCCTCTCCTTATTAAACTTGTCTCGGAACCCATCCGCCGTGAAGCGAAAGCGCTTCAAGAGGGCGGTTTTAACCTTGGTGTAGTCCGCTGCATCTGCAGGCGGTAGCCTGCCATAAACACTTAGCGCCTCTCCTGTAAGACATGTCGAAAGCGCCGTCGCCCATTGGCTTTCAGGCCACTTTTGCCCTCTGGCGATGCTCTCAAACCGGCGTATAAACGCATCTAAGTCGTCCCTTCCTTCGTCAAAGGTGACGAGCAATCTACCTGCGTGTATTCTTAAACTCGGCTCCTCCCCGGCATCGCCGTGCTCACTGCTGGATCGGCTCACCCTACTACTCTCACTGAGGCGAATCTTTAATTGCAGTAACTGCACTTCCCGTTCTCCGGCTTCTCTTGCCGCTTCTCGTTCACTCTCCCTTTCTTTTTCCTTTTCCTCCCGGGCCCGTGCCCGCTCTTCTCTGGCTAACGCCTGTTCCTGCTGCTCCTTAATCCATTGTCTCAGTTCGGCGCCCTCGAGGCCTAACTGTTTACCGTGCGCGATACACTTATCCAAATCTATACACTCCATACTGCAAACTGACACTATAATTCCACTATAAAAAGAGCGCAATCATATGCAGGATGCAACCGCTTCAACTGTGCGGCTCTATCACCACGCTATCCACACGGTTCTCGTTCACCCCTCACTGTCTTACTCTTTGTACGGAACGTCCTGTCTCGCGGACGCCAGTTTTGTTACAAGCTGCCACTCTAGCGTCGCCAGCGCGAAGTCGGCGACGGGAATGACAGCAGGTTGGTTCGTTCCGTACGCAAGCAGAGACAATGAAGAGATCAGAGACGTGGGAAAACAAAACAAACTTTACTCTAGCGATATTGCAGCAACACGGGATCTAATACAACACTTCAATACAACTAACAAAATACATCGACACTTGATACAACTAAAGAAATATATAACAGAGACAATAAATCAGCTTACGAGAGAGAACTATTACAAACTACACACACTAACAAAAATAGAACGACGGAGTAGAAAGTTCGAAGATATAAACAGGTGAAGGCATACGTGTGATGACCGGCAGCGTTGTGTCCCCGACGATCGGATGCGAGAAGTCGAAGAGAGTTCTGGCACGACTGCGATGTCGGCGGTGTTGCAACGCTGGTGGCTCCGGGAGGCTAGTGCTTGCAGGTGACTTCGAGCAGGTTGAGCTAACTCGAGGCGAAGTCCCGATGTCTACGTTGCAGACGTTAATATCGCGTCACAACTAGACGAACGGCTAAGTTAGGTGGCCAGCCGATACAGAGCCACACTAAAACTTCTAGAAGAGATGCTTGTTGATCTGTTTCTACACCATCTTGGTCAGCGACTAGTCTGCCTAGCAGGGCAAAATCCTGCGCTTAAATCCCTCTCGTGTCTCCTCGCTCTCTTCCTTAGGGACAAGAGACCTCTACCTGGGTCCAATCATGCGCGTTTAATTGGGGGGAAACTCCGCCCCAAAAATATTTTGACCCCACCCCTTTTTAATAGGGAGAGGGCCCGCAACTAGCGAGAGTGACAACCTGTCGGGTTGTTGTCATACGGCTTGGCCACCAGAGCGTTTCCCACGCTTTTCTCCGTGGGAACGGTCAACCACTTAGCTCTCAGTCGGCGCGTCTTGTAGTCTAATCCTTGTACGGAGTATACCGCGGCCTTCTACGACCTTGCAGACGTCGCCACGGTTACAAAAGGATTAACTGTCGGCGGCGACGTTCTAAGGAGAGCACCCCAATTTTGCACTTATCGGTTCCCTTTCATGTGCCGCCGTTTCTCACGGTCAGTCGGGGAGTACGGCGCCCGTTAATTGCCGTGACGCGGTGTCGCCGAAAATAGCCGTCCGTGACAATCAGGTAATAGAGAAATGCTCAGAGTATAACCAACCACTATACATAGCCTTCATAGATTACGAGAAGGCGTTTGATTCAGTAGAAATATCAGCCGTCATGCAAACACTGCGGAATCAGGGCGTAGATGAAGTATATATAAACATTCTGGAAGAAATCTACAGGGGATCAACTGCTACCATAGTGCTTCATAAAGAAAGCAACAGAATACCAATCAAGAAGGGTGTAAGGCAGGGGGACACAATTTCCCCAATGCTATTTACCGCGTGCTTACAGGAGGTTTTCAGAAGCCTAGAATGGGAGCAGTTAGGGATAAGAGTCAATGGAGAATACCTTAGTAACCTGCGCTTCGCCGATGACATTGCATTGCTGAGTAACTCGGGGGACGAATTGCAACTCATGATTACGGAGTTAGACAAGGAGAGCAGAAAGGTGGGTCTTAAAATTAATCTGCAGAAAACGAAAGTAATGTACAACAACCTCGGCAAGGAGCAGCGCTTCAAGATAGGTAATAGTGCACTTGAAGTTGTAAAAGACTATGTCTACTTAGGGCAGGTAATAACCGCAGAGCCGAACCACGAGATTGAAGTAACTAGAAGAATAAGAATGGGGTGGAGCACATTCGGCAAGCACTCTCAGATTATGACAGGTAGATTGCCACTATCCCTCAAGAGGAAGGTATATAACAGCTGTATCTTGCCGGTACTTAGCTACGGAGCAGAAACCTGGAGACTTACAAAGAGGGTTCAGCTTAAATTGAGGACGCCGCAGCGAGCAATGGAAAGAAAAATGGTAGGTGTAACCTTAAGAGACAAGAAGAGAGCAGAGTGGATTAGGGAACAAACGGGGGTTAAGGATATCATAGCTGAAATCAAGATGAAGAAATGGACATGGGCAGGGCATGTAGCGCGTAGACAGGATAACCGCTGGTCATTAAGGGTAACTGACTGGATTCCCAGAGAAGGGAAGCGGGTTAGGGGGAGACAGAAGGTTAGGTGGGCAGATGAGATTAAGAAGTTTGCGGGTATAAATTGGCAGCAGCAAGCACAGGACCGGGTTAACTGGCGGAACATGGGAGAGGCCTTTGTCCTGCAGTGGACGTAGTCAGGCTGATGATGATGATGATGATGATGATGATGATGATTTAATGCTCAAAGCAAGCAGTCCTTTCGTTTAACATGGTTAACCTTGGCATGATCTTGACTCATTCTTGGTTAAAACGAAAAGCAGCTGAGCAAGCGCTCGCTTTAACCAACAGCTTTGCCGATTTTTCTCCAGTTGGCGGCAGCGAAACAATTTGGCGCTCTCTCACTGAATTTCCACTACCGACAAGTCGGGACAATCGGGCGTTGTCGTCGAAACGACCGACGGGTTTGAGTTGATTGATTGATTTGTTGGGTTTAACGTCCCAAAACCACCATTTGATTATGAGAGACGCCGTAGTGGAGGGCTCCGAGAATTTTGACCACCTGGGGTTCTTTAACGTGCACCCAAATCTGAGTACACGTGCCTACAACATTTCCGCCTCCATCGGAAATGCAGCCGCCGCAGCCGGGAATCGAACCCGCGACCTGCGGGTCAGCAGCCGAGTACCTTAGCCACTAGACCACCGCAGCGGGGCCGACGGGTTTGAGTAGACCACCGAAAACTAGCGCGAGTCGCGGCTACGAAATGGGGTGGGTTCAGTGGCCTGACGCTGCCGCACACAGAACGAGTATACGCGCACATAAGTTACGGTTCGGGATTTCGGGCGTCGTTTTGCCTATACGCGCGTCCGGAATTACGAAGGGACGGCCGCACCGAAACAGCAGTGCGGACGAAGGAGAGTTGAAGAGAGCGTCGAGCAATGACCGCGAAAGAAAGTGGGTTTGAGGCAGCGCGAAAGGCAGTGCAGCGAGTGAAACAGGCGTAACGGTGAACGAGAGTCCGCACGTGCATGCATGCATGCATATGGCAATCTCGCTTGCCCGAACTCCACTCGCGCACCGCTGACGACTGTTCGTTTGAAAAGCGACCAAGGAGAGTCAGACAGCTGTCTGTGAAAGAAAGAAAGAAAGAAAGAAAGAAAGAAAGAAAGAAAGAAAGAAAGAAAGAAAGAAAGAAAGAAAGAAAGAAAGAAAGGGCCCGGATCGTAAAGCGGCGCAAGCTCAATATTTAAAAAAAAGAACACTACAATGTATACAATGGACCGACAGACTTAAAAAGAGATATATCTCACAGCACGTTCGCCCAACGAGAACTGTGGAGCCTCATTCGTACGGTGGAATGGCGTAATAGGCCGAAACTCTAGCAGGATTTGCAGTCACCGCGCACAAAGGAGACGAAGCAGCGACTTATGGCAAGACGGAGGCGAGCGAAGGGCGAAAGCACAGTCACAGACAAGATAGCTGCCTTGACTGCTGCATGCGGATTACGAGTTTTCGTTCTGCGTCCGTGCGAGACGCGCCGCTTCGGTCTCCTCCGCGTTCTCCATTCGCCCGGCAGGCCGAGCAAGGACACAAAGGCGCTCGTGCCACGAGTATGAGGGGTAACTTTGCGTAATGGGCCGACTACGGCCGAATGCGCGAAGCAACAGCGTAGGGCGGGTTTCTGCTGACGCGATTTTTGCGCTAGCCTTTGAAGTGTAAATGCGCTGACGGTATAACTCTTAGAAAGGGTGGCAGTCGACCAAGCGACGGGTGCACCGACATTAGCGGCGATTTTTTGAACTACGGAGAACCGTCGCGTGTGCGAAGCATTTTATTTGTTTGTTTTTTCTCGATCAGAACCGCGTCGGCACTTTCGCAAAGGGACTGAGCATAGGGGAATGGCGGCCAGTGCTTTCCAATATTAGCCTATCGTTAGCCAACTTTACCACGTGCTAGCAAAGAGTTGTCAGGGCCGGTTATTACGCGCATAAATACGGTATATACATCATAAAGTAAGCTTCTGGCAAACTCGTGCACTTGTAATGTTTCATGCGGCGTATCTGAGTGCAAATGTTGTCTTGATTACATTTGTAGATGCACTACTTCACACCAACAGAAGCCTTTCTTCTTTCTTTCTTTCATCAAGGTTCTAGCTCCGAAAACCACGCCATAGTTTGTTCGAAGCTGCTTGAACATTATATTTTACTTCATGGAAAGACTGTTCACGTTAGAACAGACCTCGAAATTGGCGCTAGTTTCATCATTGTATAAAAATTAAGTACGTTTTCATAACAACAGCAGGCTTTATAAATCACGTAACATTTTTCGAACTCCCTTTTGCCCGGCACGCTCTCTGCTCCTTTTAATTATTTTATATGAATGAAAATAGATGAGTATATATACACCAAAAGAGCATTCGTTAGTATTCTATTACGCACGTAAGGACTACTTGTCAATGATATGCAGCAGCCTCCAACTTAGGATAAGCTGATCATCCCGACATAAGATCTGGTCGGCAACTAAGCACCGGCTAATCCATCATCGCAAGACCTTGCGCTTGTCAAGTCCGTAGCGTCATACGCCAGACTATACATACACTTCCATTGCGATGTTTGACGCGACGGCAAGTCGACTGGCTGAAAGCTCAGCGACCGTCTTGGTTTGCACAATATACGTGTTTGCTTGTGTGGATCGTGACGCCACCTGCATGCTGTCACCGGTCGGAGTGCAAACAAATGCCACTCGCCGTCCATATACCGTAACGAACTAAAGGCAGCACATGCAGGAGCCGACTTCTGTTAACGGTGGGGACGCAGCGTGGTCAGCTTCGTGACTTGGGCGACACGAATGGCTGAAAGCGGGCAGCGCGGTGTTCACCCTGCTTGAATTACGCACGCGCATGGTTGCCGTGGCCTCTCCGTAAGCGAATACGCTTGCATACCGACGAAGTCGACGCTCGAGTGACGACTTCTCGAGGAATGGAAACACAAACAAAGGCCACCAGGGCGGAGTGGATGCACCGCGTCGGTCACGCTTGCGCAGAGATGCTGGGCAGAACGGCACGCGAGGCACCTTGCTCGGAAACTCGCGCGCACGTGGCCCTGTAGCGAATGCGTCCAGCATGAACACAACTGGCCGACTGCTTAACTAGGCCAGCTGAACAGGATCTTGTGGCGTCGCCGGTGTGTCCAAGAAAGGGTTTCCTGTCGCTCGGCGGCTGCAGTGTCGCCTGACTTCGGGATGCCCCATCACGACTCGAAACCTATAGCCCACTTATCATTTGCCCGTCCACAGCTGAAATTTGCATCGTTCGTATGGTCTCCTGACCAAGCATACCTGATTCATTCACTCGAATCTATGCAAAATCATGCAGCTCGCTTCATCGTCGGTGACCACGGGCACGCATCAAGCGTGTCTGATATCAAATCGAAGCTATCATTTCCACCGTTAGATTCTGGTAGGAACATCGCACTTATCAGTCTCCTTCACAAAGTAATCTACAGTCAACGCCTATCCACACTACCGCCTACCCGTGCGCATCTGCCCCGCCGCGGTTGTCTAGTAGCTAAGGTACTCGGCTGTTGACTCGCAGGTCGCGGGATCAAATCCCGGCTGCATTTCCGATGGAGGCAGAAATGTTGTAGGCCCGTGTGCTCAAAATAGGGTGCACGTTGAAGAACCTCAGGTGGTCGAAATTTCCGGAGCCCTCTACTACGGCGTCTCTCATAATCATATGGTGGTTTCGGGACGTTAAACCCCACATATCACTCAATCTATCATTACCCGTGCGCATCGTATATCTCGTCGTCTTCACAAGAATCGAAGATTGGAACGCCTGTTCGGTCAAACACAGGCTTTTAATTCATCGGCGTTACCTCGCGCCATAAAATATTGAAACAATCTTACAGATAAAACTGTTAATATACGTGACCCTGAAACGTTCGAAAAAGAACTACATATTATGTTTTCATGGTTTTTTTTATTTACCACTAATTTTCTTTCTTGCATAGCCTCAACTTTCAGTATGTGCAAAGAAGGCTCACTCCTGTTCGTATGGTCGAGTCAGTGGTTTTTTTTTTTTTTTTTTGCATTTCGTGTGTCGCCTTCACCCTTATTACTACTAATTGTTCAGTGAATTGCAATATTTGTATTCAGTATTCACTTTGTACAACGTACCTGTTTCTGTATTCATTCACTCACTGTCTGTGATGTTTGAAACATTATGTATGACCCCCCCCCCCCACATAATATTCTATATGGTAACCTGTGATGTACTTGAATAAATGAATAAATAAATAAATAAATAAATAAACGCGACTGAGGTGGGTGTGCTTCGGTGTATGGATTTACAACGAGTAGTGTCCACGTGCGAAGCCGGCACAACGGTCCCGTCAGGCCTGGACTGGTGGCTGGAGCTTCGATATGGCTAAACTTTGTCCATTCTAGCGGACACGATCTACGTTGTCATTACTGAGATTAACATTAACCCGTTATCTCAAGAAAAGGAGGACGTGGGGGGTAGTTTGAAACAATGGCAGGTTTAAAATTCCAAGGACACGGCTAAATTCCTAGAAGAGTTAAACACTCCAAGGAAATTCAAACCTATCAGTGTTAAGTGGCTCACCTTCTCCTGACAACCGCGATTCAGCGGAACGTCTTCCCTGGCACCTATACCATCGCGTCCTTCAATTTTTTTTTTTTTACGGAGTACCAATTCCCTTTTCACTCACAGAATTCGTCACGACGCTCCCCTCCCCCTCCCCTCCTTTGTTTGGAGAAAAGCAGAGGGTACGAAGCATATATACACGCTAGTGCTAAGGCAATCAGTTCTAATTAGACAAGTCCATTATATAGTCAAAACTAGTCGCCTCGAGCACACAACCGCTGTTTACGTTTTTTTTTTTTTCATTGCAAGCTTCAGCTTCTCCTTTCTGCCGTTTTCGGATGATAGAATGAAGTAGCTTTCAACGTAAAACACTTCCTATACAGTCTATAAAAATGCACCACTGTCCTATAATGCACTCCGGGTGCCTGCATATCTCGCAAGGCCCGATCGACCTGCGACCCACAAAGTCCTCCTTCTCCCCCTACTCTAACCTACTTAACCACGAATAAAATATTTTAAAAAAGGGAAACTCTGGGTTGCTTTTGCAATTAGGTTCTGCTCAAATCCAAGAAATATAAGTGTAATATCTATCACACCTTCTGGGGTTGAACGACTGCGGCACCACATACTCTAGCAATATTAGTGGGAAACTGTTATGTTCTACAGCGGTCCTACAGATGATCGTAATGATTTACATCGGCAACAGCCGTCATTCGAAGACTGGTCCCCTTCATCGCAAAAATGCGCTCACTCTCAGGATTGGTAGACGCTTGCTTTTGCGATAGTTTTGTGCAACATGACGGTTGAACGTAGGACAACATAGTTATCGAGGGCTCTAAAAGTTTATTTATTTATTTATTTAGAAAATACTGCAGGCTAAGAATAGCCCAGGCAGGAGTGGGGGTGGTACAGTATGAGGATATGACCAATAAAAGGAACAATACAGGAGGTACAAACTAACAGGTAAATATACAACACATTATGGTACAAGATCTAAGTTACGTCAAAAAAATCTTCAATACACCTTAACACGTTTCCAGATTCAAAAATGTGATGTGGTAGTTCGTTCCATTCTGTTAATGTGCGAGGAAAGAAAGAGTATTTGAAATTGTTAGTTCGAGCAAAGATAGGAGTGAATTTTTGTGAATGATATCCTCTAGTTGGACGCGAAGATAACGGAGAAAGAATATTTGATAGCTCAAGTACACTTTTTTTCCTGGATAGATAGAAAAGAAGTTTTAGTCTTGCAATTTTCCTGCGACATTCTAGAGTTTGAATTTTGTTATTTTGCATTAGTTCAGTTGGGGAATTAGATCGGCGAAATTGGTTGAAAATAAAACGGACGGCTAACCTTTGGATTTTCTCTAGATTGTTAATATCTGTTTTAGTATGCGGATCCCACACCTCACATGCATATTCCAAACCAGACCTGATTATTGTATTATAAGCTAGAAGTTTAGTACTGGGTGGAGAACTACTGAGTCTATGCCTTAGCATGCCTAATTTCCTACGTGCAGATGAACAAATCTTTTCAATGTGAGAAGACCAAGTTAGTTTGTTAGTGATTGTTACGCCAAGATATTTGTAACTTTCTGTTAGTAAAATAGGGGTCTCTTTTATACTGTACGGGTAAATAAACGGCTGCTTCCTGTTAGTGATGCGCATGAACATAGTTTTTCAGGGTTTACATTCATTCCCCAGCGGTCACACCACGCAGATATGGCTTCGACAGATTGGTGCAGCGCAATCTGATCATTTGAAGAGTTGATTGAACGGAATAAAATACAATCATCGGCAAATAAGCGGATTTCTACACCTTGTTTAGCACATGTTGTAATATCATTATTATAAATAAGAAAAAGCAAAGGCCCAAGGACACTTCCCTGAGAAACACCGGAGTTAACAGGGAGAGGGTTAGAATAAACACCGTTTATGTCAACAAACTGTGTACGTGAACTTAAATATGATTCAACCCATTTAACAATTGTAGAGGGAAAACCTACCAGATTAAGCTTGTGAATTAGTTTGGAGTGCGGTATTGAATCAAATGCCTTGCTGAAGTCAAGGAAAATTACATCGGTTTGGCCTGATTTATCTAGTACTGAGGAGAATGAATGGACACAATAAATTAATTGGGTAGTTGTAGAAAGACCTTTACGGAAGCCGTGCTGGAATGGCGATAGAACATTTCGCGCGTCTAAAAAATTTACCATGTAATTTGAAATGATGTGCTCCAGCAGTTTACAACACGTGCTTGTGAGGGATATCGGCCTATAATTGGTTACGAGGAGATTATTTCCTTTTTTGAAAATTGGTATTACTCGAGCGATGCGCCAATCTGCGGGTACAATGCCTTGTGATAAGGATAAGCGAAATATTATAACAAGAAAGCGGGAAAGTGATTCAGCGTAACGACGTAAAAATACATTAGGTATGTTATCTGGACCACAAGAAAATTTTGTTTTAATGTTTAGAAGCATATGAAAGACAACATAGTTATCGAGGGCTCTAAAAGTTCGTAAACAAAGAAATTTCATATGTAGAATTCTTCCACCACTCCGAGCACAGCAATCCGTTCCGGCACAGAACCATGGCAACAACAACTCAAGAAGGGGCTGTGGGTACCCTCCGACAACTCAAGGCCACACTGCAAGTATAAGCAGTATTCACTCGACGTGAATATTTCAATATGCGCAGCGGGCAAAATTTCGCAATATCCCGTGCTTTCCTGCATGAAACTAAAGAGCGCAACGCAGCACACGTATATATGTATAAGGAACCGAGATGACTGGCACGGATGGTTCCGCTGCATGATACCGCTAACGCAATTCCATCAGCGAGTGGCCCTTCGGATGAGCGGAACTGCTTGCACAAAAAACACTCAGCGCGTGGCACTGCTGCTGCGAGGCACCGATGCGATTCCCGAGAGGCTAGTCGTCGAGTTTTCGAAAGTGGGCCGTCACTGTGCGTGGAGGCGGAGGAGGAAAGTCGCAGCATCATGGGAGAGGCTTTGTATACCAGCGATGCGATGCAGGCGAGGCCACTTTGTTCGGCGCGCCACGCGAGAGGTTTGATCGGATTGGTTCCGGAGCACTTCCGAAAAAAAAGAATAATAAAGCCCTCCTCGGCGAGCCCTATGGACTGTTCTTTTAACTCGTCGATAAAATCGCAGTACACGGGCACTTCCCGTTTTCGTAAATCCGTGCAGTGCAGTGAATGCCACCAGTCCCACTGTCCACCCTGAATTAATATTTTCTGCAACCAAGATAAAATAGAACCATGAACATGCGTGAGCCTCGAAAGCATTGAATTATTGAAAGCGCTATTTAAGTACTTAAAAACAACAACTGTGAGAGACCGCATGTAGACCGATGAGCTCCTCCAAGCGGCACGCATGTGCTGCCGAATGTGCTGTATTTATCTATCTTCCCTCTCTGCTGTCTATATTTCATCTCCCCCATCCCCCCTCCCATGCGCAGGGTGGCAAACCGGCTGCCTATAGGCTGGTTAACCTCCCTGCCGTTCTTTTCCTCCTATTTTCCTTCTTTCCTTCCTTCCTCCAAGTAGCCTCGTGATTGTGTTTTTCTTTTCGCATATTTATCCCTCTCCCCAAGCACAGGGTAGCAAACCAGACATGCGTCTGGTTAACCTCCACGTCTTTCCTTGCTTCTCTCAACGTACGCGAAAGCTAGAAACAACGAACGAACACTAGTTGAAAATGAGCCACTGGTTAATTTGTAGTTCTATACAGTTCAAACTGGCACTGCGCACGGAAGAAATGGCGACAAGCGATTATAAGCATAGCGTCATCATTTGCGTTCCCGTTCTTGCATCGACCAACGCTTCCGGTGCATTTCGCTGTACTGCTGAGAACTGTTCGAGCGTTTCTGTCGTTCGCCGAAATGGAGCAGCATCGGATTCACCGTGCCATAGCAACCTGCGGCGACCACAATATCCGGCGAAACGCTTGCGCTGCCTATACGAGCGGAGAAATAAGGGACGCATTTTTCTAATAATTTAGTAGTTCTTCTAGCATACCTTCTGTTTTCTTCCTTCTACTACAGCTCTATTATCGAGTGAGTAGTGCAACTGCTATTGCACTACGGGTGCCTTGTTTCACTTTTTCTTCCTTTTTTTTTATTGATTATAGACTTACGGCTGGTTCCCATTTGTTGTTCTTGCATCCCTTCTATTTACTTGCTTCTACTACAGCTCACTTATCGAGTGAATAGTGCAAGTAGTATTGCACTACGCGTGCCTTCTTTCAATTTTTTTTCTTTTTTTTATTGATTATAGGTTTACGGCTGGTTCCCACGTGTTCTCGTTAAACGTCCACAATCTTAACGCCACAACGAACCTATAGTTCAAAGCGAGCAGAGAAAAAAAACCACAGCCATTTTTCTGAACTCGATGTTTCCTTTGCATTTCCTGCTAACACGAAACCTCTACGTAAGAGCGCACGCATCCCCTCACAACCAAAGCTCCACAATTATTTATTTATTTATTTGCTCCGTCGGCTCAAGAAGACATTTGGCGTAGTTTCTTTACCGTTCCTGTTTTCCGATCTGCCTTGCATTGAATTAGCAATGAATGGAACGGAAAAACTGTGTAGTATTATGTTTTAACACTCTCTCCGTATCTTGATTCCGCAGCCACACATTGACGCTTGCGCGGTAGCAGCGCTTACAGGATGGCAACGAAATCTCATCACGATCCTGTTCTTTGGGCGTCTGTATAGTAAGCATGCTTTTAAAGCCTATACTCTATATGCACGAGCGACTACTAAAGTGAATTCACCGTATACCTCGCCGCCGACTCGTAACGCGTATATAAAGTTATAGCGTCACCGATGCATCTCGTAAAAATCCACAAGTCCAGCGGAAGCCACGAAGTCGTGTCGTGCGAGAATAATCACTGTTACACTCCATTTTCTCCATTTATATCCCACAGTTACTTAGCCTTTTTTTGTAAAATATTTGCTGATGTAGTCAGAAACATATTGTATGAAGCTCTTTTGTTAGATAAACTAAATTCAAGAAAAGTCTCCTCGAACTTTTGCCGTTTGTTAGATGTACCACGCTGCCAAGATTTATTTATTTATTTATTTACAAATACTACAGGCTCTATCCGGGCCCATGCAAGAGTGGCTACATAACTGTCCGTGAGAATGATAAAACTGTGATCAGTAAGAATCGTAATACTGTAATCTTGAAAAAAGATCGCAGTATGTATAACTAAGTAAATAATAGGAAAATAAATAAGCAAGCGTGATGAAATCACCCGAAAATCAATATTTAGCACATCTCAAAAATTTAATTTATTTTCGAAAAGAACAGTGTCATGCATTCTCGAAGTGTCTCAGTGTCGCTCCGTGGTTAGGAGGATTTCATTATGGTAATTTATATATACGGGACAGGTAAGGCTTGTGTGTTGGATCATTTGGTAATACAGGAAGTACGACGCTTCCCAGATGTTTCTGCGGCGCGTTGACTGCGTACGTGAAAGACAAGTGCAGGACTATTTTTTTGGGACTGCACTGCTTCTAGTCTCCACTCTGGTTATAGCTAACAGGCTTACGCGTTAAAAACAGAAAGAGAGAGAATGCGATACACTAAGCAAATCAATGTATGCGTAAACTAACATGTTACGCTCTGATTGAAAATCACTTCGCTGTATGCGGCTTTGTCACTTTCTGCGTGAAAGAAAAAGCAAGAATTACGTAAACGAGAACAACGTGTGGTAAGCAACGACACTTGCCTTTATTGCAAAGGACTGCCTACCTAAGTCCCCGAGCATGTTATTTCAAAAGCGTGCGCGCTTTCATCTGTATGGCTCTCCAGTGGCGTAACCGGGAGTGGGACGGGGGTTCATTAGGCAGTATATGTATAATATACATGAGCAGAAACTTAAACATGGTCGAGCCTCCAGAATTCTTTGCTGGCCACATCCATGGTTCTCTCGCAGTAGCCTGTGCATACACCCGACGTAACACGTGTCTAAGCTACTAGAAAGCACTGTCTCTTGCTAGATAAAGAAAAAAATTATGACAATATAAACAACAAAGATGAAATTTGTTGGTTGCACCGGGTTTCCAGCTTATAAAGGTGGTACCATTTCTGAGCTGGACTAATCGGCAGGTTAGGTATACCTGGCAAGGGAGGCTTCAGCCCCTAGTTCGGCATTCATTACTGGGCTCTTGAAGTAGCAATTAGTGTGACACGGTACCGATCAGACAGGGCTTGAAGTCAGGGCACAGCCCCGGCCTGGTGATAAGCGGTGCATACACATTTACACTCTCACTCTCAAACCCACATATAAGTGCAAGCATTCAATTATATGCCGCTTACATGAAGAGAACACCGTACTGCAGCATAATCCACCTCGCAGGACAGTGTAGTAAAGGGTGGGACGTCACAACGGCATTCATTCATTTCTCGCTCAACGGTGGCGGTCGTTATGGTCCCTAGCACATGTGTTCACGTGCATATGTATTCATGAAGAGTATACGGCTGCTATTACCACCACAAATAATAATAATAATAATAATAATAATAATAATAATAATAATAATAATAATAATAATAATACCTTTATTGGCACACAGAATGCTTGGGGTGTAATTCCTGTACGAAGCACGATATTTATTCCTTGCATTCATTGGTTCGATGCTGCTGATATTAGTTTTTGTTAACGCTCTCGCATTGAAGTTACCCATGTCCGTTCTCGTGTTAACCAGGAAGACATAAACTATATTCTGTGGCGCATACCTACATACTGTGGCTCGAGGTATGCGGGTATGTGCCATCGCGTGTGAAGGAATTGGTTTGGTGACGTGCGCGACGTGGATTTTAACGTGATAGTTAAAGAGCTCGTTTCGCAGAAATCCCGGTGTCACTGGTTGTGAGCGAAAAATCATCTTATGCGTGACCGAAAAATCGAGAACGATGCAAACAAAAGAAATAGGTCCATGAATAAGAGTGGGGACCGAACAAGGGCTGTTAAGGTCCGAGTGAGGATCGAACCAGGTTCGTTTGCGTGGCAAGCGGATGTTCTACCACACGGCCACGCCTCTGCGTGTGCAAACAGTGAAAAGAAGCGTGGCAGCTTGGGCTAGTTGGTATGGCATGACGATAGTTGTAGCGTGAGAACAAAAACGACGACACAGTGTCTCTGTGTCGTCGTTTTCGTTCTCGCGCTATAACTATTGTCGTGAAAAGAACGTTTCTGTTTGGAAATGCAGTGAAAGTAACTTTCACGCTTTACTGTGAACAAGCTTCACAATGCAACATGAAATATTGCAGCAATATTGCATGGTACAAGCATCCATTACCAACAGGCGTCAGAATATGTGATTATATCGTACATGGTACAAGCGTTCATTGCCAACAGGCGTCAGAATATCTCATTACCGTTATGGCTTCGTGGTGGAAATCCACTGCCCATTACAAAGGCACACACGCTACGGCGCCTATTCCCTTAAGTAAGGCCACGTATAGTAGGTGCATAGCAAATTCGAAAATGTTTCATGTACAAGTGTTTGAAATAAGCACTAGAAACAGGATGTCGCTGTCGCGTTTAACTCCTAAAGGCGAAGTTTTGCGGTCCCCTATTTTTCTTTCTTTTTTTTTTTTAACATCGGCAAGCATCGTTTCGTGTACATATAGTGTATCACAACAAAATCGGCTGGCACGTGTTCTTATCGATGTTACACCGCGCTGCAGTGCTTGGGATGACGCGCGGTAATAAGGCCCAACCAGAGAGTTCGTTGTGTCTTTTCCGTATCTATTGACTGATATCTGGGGTTTAACATCCCAAAACCACCGTATGATTATGAGTGACGCCGTAGTGGAGGGCCCCGTAAATTTAGTCCACCTGGGGTTCTTTAACGTGCACCCAAATCTGAGCACACGGGCCTACAACATTTCCACTTCCACCGGAAATGCAGCCGCCGCAGCCAGGATTTGATCCCGCGACCTGCGGGTCAGCAACCGAGTACCTTAGCCACTAGACCACCGTGGCGGGGCTCTCATTCGTATCGAGTGCCCTCCCTAACTTGGTGCACCCTTCAACATAAGCGCTGTTTAACAATTACTAAAAAAAAACCAACATCCCAGTACCTTATTTTTCACCTGTTCTTAGAGAAGTCGCAGAAAACAACTATAACCTAACCTTCCAGGCGTTGTCAAGCGCGCACACAACCCCGAGCAGGCTTATTGTTACACATTCCCCGATTGGGTCGCTAAAAGCGGCCCATACAGGGTCGCGGGTAGATCTAGTACTGAACTAATAGCGCGGTCGTCTAAATTCTCATCTGCGGAGAAATGCTGCCGTTTTGTTGTTTTGCCTCATCCAGTAAATTAGGTTCGGATTTGTAGCGCACTATGATCCCTCTAGGCCATCTTTTGCAAGGAGCAACGTAGCCCAGGCGCCCCGATTCGAATTAACCCTTCTGGACACCGACGCGTTCGAATTATCGGGGTTTTCTTGCACAGAAATACACAAAGCTGTCCTGGGACGAGGCTGTCGGTTCGAATTAACTACGTTTGAATGAACCAAGTTCAAATTAACGAGCTTTTACTGTACAGCCCACGATGTAGAACAACGTTGACGGGACCTTGCGAAGAGTGGGTAAACGCTCGTACTCCACCGTTCGTTATACAATGGCTCCGTCACATCCCGACAAGAACAGGCGGGTCATCGTTCCGGTGATAAAGGTGTCGTCCGCATAGCCGCCAAATCTCAGCATTCGCTCCACGGCCGACACACTCATACAAATGGGGCATTCGATTGGCCCGCGACGCCGGTAGACAGCGGCGGCTTCGCAGCGTGAGCCAGCCGTCGAGCTGACGCATCGTTCTGGATCGCTTCCAAGAAGTGGAAGGGCAGATTTTGTCCCGGTCGGCGACCACGACGACGCAACGCGAACTCGTTCGGAGAAAGCGGTCTTACGATGGCAAACCTCGAGAAATGTTCTTTTGGGGAACCCTTGAGTACCAGCTATAAGGCAAGTTTATATCTTATGACGCTCTGAGTGTTTGTTTCAACTCTTAATAAAATAAAACAAATGTAACGGTCGGAAGACGCTGTAGTGTCATTTTTCCGTTCTACTCGTACCTTTGTTTCTTTTTGCTCTGGTTTGCACTGAACCCTCGGAACGTCACGACAGAGGCTATCGCTACACGTTGGGAAAGCGAGTGTTATCAAACAGCACTATCAGCGAACGATGAAAAGAACAAACCGCACGCTTTTCAAGTGCTTGTGAAGGAGACGTTTTATCACAACGCGGATCTGCTGTCTTTCTGACGATAAGATGCATGGAAAGGGCTCGATAAGCTGCGTCACACGCGCGTTCACATGTCGAATAAATGTAGACGCACTACAACCGCTACAATTGATTGATATGTGGGGTTTAACGTCCCAAAACCACCACATGATTATGAGAGACGCCGTAGCGGAGGGCTCCGGAAATTTAGACCACCTGGGGTTCGTTAACATGCACCCAAATCTGAGCACACGGGCCTGCAACATTTCCGCCTCCATCATAAATGCAGCCGCCGCAGCCGGGATTCGAACCCGCGACCTGCGGATCAGCAGCCGAGTACCTTAGCCACTAGACCACCGCGGTGGGGCTACAACCGCTACAAGCGTGCTTTACGCAATGTCTGTTATTCCAGGGGGCAGAACAGGTGGTGTTACTGCGCTCAATATATAAATAGGTGCACTCAGCCCTCTTTTTTATCTTTATGTGCTTTGCAAAGTAATTGAACGATTGCATGTTTTCAGTAAAAACTAAAGCAAGCGCGGTGTTAAGCTCAGAAGCCGCATTCCGGGTATGCACATACCCTAAAACGTTTCACTGCCTCTCTCAAAACAAGCAACTGCCGGGCTATAGAGCGTTCGAATTGCCACCACAAACACGTGCGCGCCCTAGCCGCGGTGCATGTTTGCAAACTAAGACACGTGCGCTTACCATGATGGCTGGTGTCTCTCCGGAGGAGCTGAACACACACGCTTTACACGCTGCTCAGTGTTTCGGAGGAGTCACCGGAAGCAGAGGTGTCACCGGCCCAGACTGCGGCGCGGAGTAGAACAACACAGCAACCGCACTTTCAGCGAAAAAAGAAGAGCAGCCAGAGACGCCCACGCTCAGAAACCGGCTTTCATCGGGATTCCGTGCACGTAGGAGACATTAGTGCTGCCCACACTTAACTGTGGCCCGGGCGCTCCCTGGAAACTCGAATAGCGCGCGCACCGAGCACAAACATCGCAACACTACACATGGTGACGCGCCGTCGCAACACCTCGCGAAACCAGATTGGCGTCGTCTCGCGAAGAGCGCAGCAGACGACGACACGGCGAGCACAACTCTCTTCTGGAAGGTAAACGACAGTCGCGCAGCTCACGAGACAACCGAGGATCAACGAACCCTCAGAGGCTGCACACAAAAAGAAATCACGCCCGAACAGACCCCGTTGACAGGCGTAGTCGGTTTGTAGCACAGCGCACAACACTCAGCCGGTACGTGAAGGAACAAAGTCCGTCCTGAAGATTGCGCAGATGCGCCGCCGCCGCACCAATGCCGATCCGTAGCTGCGGCCGGACGCCAGTTGCGGGCCCACGCACAAACAGACGAATGACTGACTGCTTGGTAAGCTGCGCTACCGCCGCTCCCGCGAGTTGAGCGACGGAGGGGCACTCCCAGCTGGCTTTCCAGAACCGGGCGGTGATATCATATCGTCGCGCGCGAGTATACGTCACATCCGGGTGAGTGAGGGAAGACTTGCCGCGAGGAGCGGTTGTCCCTGCGAGCGGTCCGACGGGCCTTGAACGTGGCGGCGGTCGCAGCCAGCGCACGTATGTACACACACACACAAACGTCGCACGGCCGTTGTGCCAGCCTACCGGCAAAGTCATGTAGTGGGGGCGCTTTTGTTTTCCGTTACCAGCCCGAGCGCGCGTTTTCTCTTTCGGCCGCTTTCACCCCTCACTTCACGGTCGGTGCGAGCATATGTGGAGCGCGAAGAATGACCTTGATTGCTCGGACCTGAGCCACTCGGGGAAAGAAAGAAAAGAAAAAATGAAAACAGCCGCACTTTGCGAAGCGCCGAATCTCGTTTCCACTGTGATTTGCTGTCCTCTTATCTGTGACTAAGTGTCCGTTAGCGGCTTTATTCCTGAACGAGCGCACAAAAGCAAGCGTGTGCCGTTTCTGGTTAGTGCGGCGGGTTGTCGGGCGTTTGCAGCGGACGCCGTAGCCCGCGTCAAACGCAATAACTATTCAGACAGTTTTGGCGAGGCTGTCACTCCAGTTTTGCACACCCCCCCCCCCCTATAAGGTCGAGCTTTGAAGTTTGCTCGTTCCCATTAAATGCGGACACATCTATGCACTTGACACCAAAAACGGGGATGGGGCGAGGCTATGTTTAGGGCGCAGTTATACGATTGATTACTGCCACTACAATAATAACGCGAAGCTATCGACACAACCGAAACATTTAGGTAAGAACTGGGCCAGTTGCAACATAAGAAGCTAGCCAACCTATATGCTGTCTATAGATGAAAGATAATGTACCTTTATTTTCAAGCAAGATTAAGTCGTACTGTACACAGTTGCTGATATTCCTACAGAATTCGACGAAGTACGAGCATACATATACCTGTATTCGGTTTCGCAAGAAAGATATAAACGACTACACCACAGTTGTGGTACACCTCAAACGAAGAAAAATGATACTCCGCACCAAGTCAAGCGATGGGAATGGATGTTTAGTGATCATGCATGCCATCTTACATCCGAGTCTATAATACAACACCGCAATGTTTACAACTCCAAGGCAAACTGTAATCAAAGCACACAATCAACCGCAGGTCACTCGGTGGCAGTTGACACGTCCGTTCCTTGTTCGCCATACTTTGTTTTAATATCCGGCAGAGCGTCCTGAAGGAGCTTAGTCAAACAAAACGATAGTGCAGCACGGATTTCCGCGGCTCATATATTGCCAACGCGACACTGCGTGAGTCACAGATGCCGTTCAGCGATTAGCGAGCCCAGTATAGCCCGGTGTTTGCAACGCTGCCACCACTGAGTGAGGAGATTAGCGTGTGCACAAAGAACGATAAGTGTGCACAAATGGTTGAAAGATGATATAAGCATCATATGACCTCCGATCGCGAGCAATATCCTTTACACTTGCTCAATATTGCCTGAACGAACCGCATGTAGGAAAAACGCTGAGATAGAACTGCTAAACCTATGGGCTGTGTCAGTAATTAAGACTTACAATGAGGGACATGGAGCTTCAGACATAACCACTAAAAGGGTTGATCGTACGATGTAAAAACTTTGGACGCCTATTTCAATGAACACATGACGGTGGATGAACACGCAAACGACCTAAATAGTAAGTGTTTCAAAACAATTGGTGTGATGTACCACGTCTCGTTTGAATGCCCTACAAGAGTAAATACACTCTGTACAATACTAATTTTTACCAATACGTAATTATGGATTACTAGGTTGGAGTAGTACCACAAAGGCCCATCAAAAAGCTCGAAGCATTGCAAAAGTGTGAAAATAAATGTGGTTCCATTACTTTCCAGACCTCTCACACACCGGTGACCCTCTTATAGAAGGTCATTGTCCCGGTTAATTCCATCAACAACTATAACATATAATAGTACTTGGGCTTTCCATCTGGAAACTACGATATGATTATGAGAGACGACGTAGTGGAGGGCTCCAGAAATTTTCGCAATCTGGCGTTCTTTAACAGGCACTGACATCACAGAGTACACCATGTCGCCTTCATCAAAATTCGACGGCCGTAGCCGGAATCGAATTCATGACCTTGGAGTCAGCAGCCAGGTACCCTATATCCACCGAGTCGGACAACCATAACCTAAGCCGACAGTATAAAATCTGCCCCCGCATCCCCCCTTCCTGCACACGGCTATACCACTGCAGGGCAAAGGCCTCCGTCATGTCTCACCAATGAACCCGGTTCCGCGGCCACGCCGCACCCCCTAACGTGCTAATCTCGTCAAGGCCACCGCATTTAACGCCTCTCATTGAGACAAATTGCCAAAAATAGAAGGTTTTCGTAAATGACACATCGAAAATGTCCGAAGCCAGCCGCAACCACAAAAATTGGGTAAGTCCACCATTCCGGTGGTAACAGCAGGTACACGGTTCGTTTAAGAATTACGAATGTCGGCACTTATTAGTATTGCGGATACATTGTGGTAAATGGTGTTTGGTAAGAGCTGATATATGGATTTAATATAACTGTTTCCGGCACATCTTCACGGCGTTCTGTAATGAAACACGGTCAATGACCAAGGCTAATGAAGATATTCGAGGTTTGGAAACTGCATTCACTGAGCTGAGCTGGTTGTCGTTGTCAATTATGCAGCCTGTAGTCGACACAACGAGTGTGCGTAAATAGTAGGCATAGTCCCTGTGGTCCTATTCATTGCAGCTAGCGTTTACTTAATGATTAGTGATTTTAACTAGTGGGATGAAAATTCTCTAAGAATCTGGCTTTCACTGCGGTCTGAAAGCCGGACAATCAGAAAGCGTTATATCACATTAAATTTAGGGATTTGCAAACCACGATCCCGCACAGCGCTCGACCTCCTGAGGCGCACAACATCAATGGCGTTAACAGTGTCCTTGATTGGGCTGGTTAGTGCGTTGTAGTTGACGGAACGAGATGAAAGCGTGTGAGTGCATTTATCTTCTCATTTCTTGACAGCTGTTTTCTTCTTTATCTAAGGCGGAGCACCATCGAGAAATTTATCTCGCCACCTCCCCATATATCTGGCCCCGCCGCGGTGGTCTATAGTGGCTAAAGTACTCGGCTACTGACCCGCAGGTCGCGGGATCGAATTCCAGTTGCGGCGCGTGCTGCATTTCCGATGGAGGCGGAAACGCTGTAGGTCCGTGTGCTCAGATTTGGGTGCACGTTAGAAAACCCCAGGTGGTCGAAATTTCCAGAGCCTTCTACTACGGCGTCTCTCATAATCATATGCTGGCTTTGGGGCGTTAAACCCCACATATCAATAATTCAATCCCCATATCTCTTTTGTTAACCAAGCTGTACCCACCACGCTTAAAATCTGAATGCAGCCCCGTCCATGTATTTCAAAGAAACGGCTGGTGTGCACGTTTTATTCCCTTCAAAAAGCCGTTTTCGTGCGAAACGGCATCTGGGAATGTAATCTCTTCGTTCGTAGCGTATATGGAGAGCGAGCTGCACTATTTTCATTTATTACTCTTTTTCTTGCCTCCATTACGAGCCAGGCGAAGTGCCGACGACGGAATATTAATGATGCGTTTCCTTGCCTCCTAATGAAACTGGAATGGCGTTGTCACCCGCAGTGCGGTCCCACGAGAGGCATCAATAACACGAACATCCCGGAGCTTAGCACAGCCGGAGGAAGAGTGCGAACATTTCTTTGAATTCTGTTTGCCTGATAGTTATTCCTCACTCTCTTCCATACATGGCATGGCATTTAGCTGAAATCGGATAGTTTAAAGTGAAATGAAATTAAAACCACCCTTTGATGTTCTCGAATCAACGAAAATCCGTGAGGGCGAAAAAAAAACATGGTCGTAATTCATGTTTCATCACTAGACTTTTTTTCTTGTTTTCCCTGAGATTTAATATTTGCAGGGAAGGAAGCAATCACGCAGGACTAATTAACACATTGAAATACATGAAAGAGAGAACCTTTCACAAACATCATAATGTCGGTCGCATGGCTTCAGCGGTACATCTCAGAGTAAACACGTTGAAAGAACAGCCCGTAGCAAGCACGGTCGACGTCTGCCTAAACACCGAACTAGTCAGGAAGCTCCCCACGAGAATAGGAGCTCAAACAAACCATTTCTTGGTGGATGTATGTACTGTACAAGGCGTTTTTTTCTGGCTTATAATTGGTAATCTATAATTGCAAGCTTTATAGCGCGGAACTTCTTATACAAAGGAAAAAGAAACACGACAGGCACAAGCACTTGTAAGCTTGTAATTATGTACTCTAGCGTTTGATCTTTACCGGACGTGTTTATAGGGAGTTTTCAAAGAACGTTCCCTGAAGTTTGGGGCCCCAAAGCCCCTTGCATGTGCTCTATTTGGGCCAAGCAGGAGCTAAGACTTTTTTAATACGGTCTGCGTCACTTTGGACACTCTTCCTTATGTAGATCACTCTTAAAGTCTTGGCCAAGAGCCGCCACTGAGGGAGCCGTATTTTTGACCACCTCCGGAAATTTCGACCTCCTGGTGTTCTTTAACGTGTGCTTCAGTACCTGTTCTTAAGTGTGCTTCAGAAGGAAATCTACGACGCCGGCTTCAGTTCTGTACGAACCCAGAGAGAACCTGGTTGCGTAGCAATAACGCGTCGACATATACAGACGTGTCAGCAGCAATCGTTGTCTGTTTGCGCAAAACAAGCGAGGGTATGCCCAAAAAAACATCGGTTAGAAATGGCTGGGTTCCCTATGGGTATACAAAAGGTGCACCTCATCAATGATGTTGGGGGAAAAAAAGTGCTCCTCTTACGCGAGTTTATATACCTGACATAGCAGAGTTTCCACATATGCAGGCTGCATACGGTGCATTACCAACGCCCCACAGTGAGATTACTGCAAACACCGCGAAGCCAGAAGGAAAGCTTTCGTTTCCGTTATTCGCCCATATCGCTTATATCCCGGACATGTAACCTCCGTTTGATACTAAAAGAGAAACACCCGACTACGGGAGCCTCTTCGGCAGGAATACGTATTCTAACGACGGTTCCGCGTACCGAAACAACGTCTGCTCTTCTATACGCAACACCTCGTGCAGAAGCGTATCTGTTTATAGGGGGGAGACGGTACCTACAGCCGTGACGGCCGCAGCAGCTGCCGCGCAAGCGCTTCTTATAATGGGGTCACTACGAACAAGACGTCGAAGTGCCGCAGCTGACGAGACGCGTTAACGGGGCACCGATCGACGGCCCGCAGGAGGATGACGTTTCGAGAGCGCGCGACGGTGCGTGAAGTTCCGTGCACGACGTAGACCTCGGATGAGCTGGTCGAC
This sequence comes from Rhipicephalus microplus, assembly GCF_013339725.1. Lineage (NCBI taxonomy): Eukaryota > Metazoa > Arthropoda > Arachnida > Ixodida > Ixodidae > Rhipicephalus > Rhipicephalus microplus. Next base: position 276,221,134 of record NC_051165.1, read on the forward strand.
GAAAGACGGGGAGGAGGAAGACGCCATTGTCTTCAAAATGGTTGATCACTCAGCGGCGGCCGCTATAGGCTAGTGCAGATAGATGCGAAAGCTGCCCCCCTCGTTCCATATCGTAGCCTTCACAGCGCAGTGCGAAGGCACAGCGCGCGACCTAGCGACACTCTCAAATGGAATGGCGGCGCATGTAGCTGACGTACGCTTCCGAGAAGCCGAGCGCGCGCTCGGTAGCGCGCGCTTAACTCCGTACTCTCATTAATGGTTTTGCATGTCTTCGTTCATGCGTGCACGCTGCCGACGCAGCGCGCCTTCGCGCTGTGAATCATACGCGCTGTGAAATCATGCGTGGTTTTCTACGTGGGCGTTTGTCCAGGCGTGTCGAGACATTATCGACTCACACTGACGCGTCGTAGCATCTGCGGCATTTGTGTATTTAGGCCTTAACTCGCGAACCAATAGATCTGAAATTTTCGAGCGTGATTTCGGCTTCCTTCCGCTTGCGCTTTCAGCTAAAGGCGTGCCGTGCTTCCACGGGAAGCTATAGAGTATGCGTCAATTATGCCTTAACTGGCAAACGTAAACAAGGAAGCAACGAAGAGGCAAACATGTTCTACTGTCTGTCCGGTACTCTTTCGAAGTGAGAATGAAATCGTGATCATTTTTGCATTGACCGGATGTCAAGGGCTTGATCGCGTCAGCATGTTACGTACTTTCATAAATCTTTAAATTCAAAGGCTAGATTCTTCTAAAACCTCAGTTCTTCACTTTTCTGTGTGCTGTTTCCTCAAATCTCACGTGGCGTAATAAAATGCCGCGCAGCTGCACATTGGGGATGTGAAGAGTTTCACTTCCTTCTTCAAACTTACTCGAGATTCACTCCGCAAAAGGCAGCCCCCGAAATAAACCCTCAGGAGCCCACGTCAAGGGCTCTCCCTTTATCACACAGACGTGGATTTCCAAGAACCCAAAAACAACAACGATACTGGCTCTGTTTTTTTTTTACAATATTATTAATGAATTCTCCCCCGAGCGTCTTCCTTAAAGCAGCCGTCAGCATTCGTTTAGTAGTCCCCGCGAGATTTAAAAGCATCAAGAGCCCTTAAGCTCTTAATTCCCATTACGACCCACTGGCCGTCTTCAAAGAACGTCAGGCTTCTTAACTCTCTAGGATTGAGTCTCGAGTTCCGAAGCAAAGATAAGCGTATGAAAAGGGAAATCGCGAGGAAGGAAGAGAGGCATTTGACTGGCGAAGTCGCAACATTTGCGGAGTGAGATGATGCATGTACAAGAAGAATTCCGAATGAGACAGCGGCGGCTGCGGGGCACGGATACATCACCCGCGGCGCAGCTTAGAGGGCGAGAGAGAGAGAGTAAGGAAGAGGAGGTAATGTGGACTGTGCATAAGGTCAATTCGTTTTCAAGGCGCGCTCGTTCGCCGTTTGGCGACGTGCTCCCACTGGTCGCCACGAAGTCCTTTAATGAGCCCCCGCGGGAGTGCCAGTGAAAACGGTAATAAGTGAACCCACTGCACATAAGTCATAGGGAGGCAGAGGGAGATGGGGAGAGCGAGAGAACGTGGCAGCGGTCTGGTGAGCACGTCGGCGCAGTGCTAATGACGCCGCTCTCGCTACTGAGCATTCATCCGACGTAGGCTTCACTGATTCCGTTACTGGAAATCACTTTTTTCGGATGAAGCCAGCAACACAAACAGCATCGCACCATATTTTGTATTCTTTTTTTTTTCTCCTCAGCCTCTTGTCATTTCTTCCTTGGCGAACAGTGAGCCTGGAGTCCACGGGATTTTCTTGGTACGCAGTCTTTCCAGTCTTCATCTGCTGTTTTTTATATCGTCCTCGTTACAGCATCTGCGTCCGTTTCTTTTGTTTATTTTATTACTATGGGAGTTCCACTAAGGGCGCTCATCATTAACAAACGCGTGTTCCTCGCCCCCGCTATACTCGGAGCATCTTCTCGACATATTTACCTATATTGCAAAGTTAATCAGCTCAAAAGACGATGACAAGGGAAAGCACGTGCAGATTACTAGTGCTGAACTACCAACAACGACCACGTATTTTATTTTTGTTTCTTTTCCCGCATTACATGGTCGTTGGATCTTGAAGGTGTTACGAGAAGGTGTTGACGAGCATTCCTTGGTCTGTTTTTTGCTGAAAGGGATACTATATAGATTCCCTGCATATTGTGTACTTATATTCGAAGGCCCAATTGATTAACCTTGAGCTGCGCTTCGTGCATTTTGACCCATGACCGTTAAGTTTGGCATAGGGGCTAACGCATTTCCCAAGTTTCTTTCCTTGCTTACTAATGTAGTCCTATTGTACAGAAGAGTCGCTTCGTCTCCGCACAGAACTAGACGACTAATATAAAGCCACTCGTTCACCCATGTCCTCTTCCACTACCCTACTGTCGAACAGCACCACAAAAGGATATTGTGCTGTTCGCGCAACCATGCAAGCACTGAACGTCGTTCATTGATAATGCACGGGTAACATACGAGAAAGAGAGAAAGACAGACTTTTATTTTGATATAAGGGCTGAGAGGTATACGCCTTGATCGTGCTTATAACTTTCTGTACTCAGAACAGGGGAAAGTTACTTAGAAATAAGAGGGAGATTCTCCTCTACAGCGAGGGGAGCCCCCGAGCAGCATTCATTAAATCTCTGCAATTAAACTTGCGTTGGTATAGAAATACTGAAATGGCAAAATATACTGACCCTCATATTCACAAACGCTCCTCGACTCGACTTTCACCCTTCACTTGACAGAGTTGAGCACTGCGCCGCTTCTCGGCTGAAAATGACGCTGCGCTACGCAGGAATCGCGACAGATTATCGCTGATAGGCAGTAACTTGCCCTGCCTAGAGACGGCGCTCCCATCGGCTTTCTCAAGTGAAGGTGGAACGGTGAGTGAAAGAACATTCTTGAATACGGGGTGTGAGTCTTGTATTGAGAGATCGGTTCGGCTCTCCGCGTTTTTACCAAGCTTCGATTACATTTGAGACTCCCTTAAACAGGATACGTTTTATCCACTATTCATGCATAACCTTTTCAAGGGCCATGTAAACGTAAAGTTCTCATGCGAACAACCTTTGAGGTTGAAGTACGATATCGACATGAGGCCCAATTTACCAAATCGGTCTCTGTCATCGAGAAGATTTTACTTTTGTCATTACACTGCCTTCGGTATCAGTCTGTGCACTTTATCCGTCGCGGGAAAGACCGACGGAGAAAGAGGAAACGAAAGAATGCAGCGAAAAAAAAAAAACTATGCCTTGAAATTCGCGCGAACGTCACGTGATGGCGGTACGCGTCACTCACTCTGTGCTCTATTTGAAGTTACGAAAGTCTCCTCATCGAAACTTCACGGCATAAGTTTTCTATCACACACAACATAGTCACTAGCCTCTCAGTAAAATTGGTTTTCTTATTGATCTCGCGCACCGATGAAGATGACATTACGCCAAGTTCATTCTCAAATCAGTATACCCAACAACAAGTTATCCCAGGGCCCCACTTCCAAAGACGTAGAGAGAAATAAAGAATGCACAGATAGCAAAAATGCAAGTGAGCAAACGAAGAAAGGAGCTGAGTTTTCTGTTATTCATTTGTCGCCCAAGAATCAAGAGTTGAACTTCCGAGTGGCACACCAGAGCTTTTCGCCCAGAATACAATCGATTCAAACTTTTTGTCGCACTCGGTCATTAGACGCAGGAAGGTGCAAAATGCTCACGGCGTTCTTTTTCGATATAGCTAAAAATATTTTTAATTCAATTTGTTGAAGTGATACAACGAAGAGTGAAGCTGTGTAGAGAGAGAGAGAGAAAGGGAAAAAAAGCACACCTAATTTAAACAAACAGAATAAAACCAAGAACTAGTTTCGCTTAATGACGTTACCAATTGTTCTCTTCGCGAGAGATTGGAGTGAGTTGCTTTCTAATATTTTTTTTTACCTTTCTTGGCGCTTCTCGAGAAGAGAAACGCAACCTTTCCGGACGTCTCTATTGATGGCTCAAGTGACTACACTTGCAGCTCGCGCGTAGTTCTTGAAGAGGACAGCGCAAAGATACGCCTGATCAAGAACAGAAGGTTGAAGGGGGAAGGAGGGGCAGAAAGCTGCCCTATATCAGCGCTTGTTTGACTACAGCTCCTACACTACTTCCCTCTCAGAGTAATCTAGACTGTCGACGTTGTGTAAACGCACTTGTTCCAGCCGTGTACACAAGAAGAAAGCAGAGCTCCGAGTCGACATAAAAAAAATGAAAAAAGACTCTTGACAAGGCAGGCTCTAAGGAGGTCGGATATTCTGTCCTCTATATTTAAGCGCAATTAAAGAAATGAACAAACGAAGAAACAAAGAAACAAGCCAGTCCAGAAAAATTTACCAACATAAATGAACCCGAGAAAGAGCATTCTAAAAACCGCCGGAGTTCATGGGCACAAAGAGATGAGGTAGGAGTGAAAAGCACTTCAAGGTAAGCTTGCAATACCGCGCGTAAAAAGCAACCCGGGTGAGTGCGCTATGGACAGCCTCCTGAAAAAGTGGTACCAAAGTTAACACGGGCCTGTAACGGATGGCGATTTTGCATCGTGTTATCGTCCTGACTATAGCAACTTGTCAGCTATAAATGAACATATTTATCGCCT
>NC_051165.1:277580796-277840796 GCF_013339725.1 Rhipicephalus microplus
GAACACGCTCGATTCTTCCACTGCCGAAAAAAATATTTTTGTCAAGTTATTCCGAGAAGACTTATTTCGCAGCAACGAACACAGAATTAGAAGGCGCATGTACGAGATAACGGTGAAATGACCATATGCTTTGGCAATATCTTGTCTTTTTTTTGGGGGGAGGGGGGGTGCAAAGCCGTGTCGAATCACGGTGGGGCGAAGTGGGAAAGCACCCGTTTTGCAACCCCCTCCGCCAACGCCCGTGACAATGAAAAATGCTACATGTACCCTAGGAGGGTTGCCAGCGTATATATTTTTGTTTGATAATTGCCTTCAAATTGTAAGATGTGTTCCTTGATTTTCCCATTTGACCTAATCGGGCAAAAGTAAAAATGAAAAAAAAGGTGACACAATTTGTTCTTGTTGTTGCTTACTGGGTCAAACGCATAAAATCATATTTTCACGGAATGACTCATACCTTGGCCTTACCGCCGAAAGTACAGGAATATCAATGATTCATAGTGGAACAACATGACTTTTTAGACCTTGGGCACTAATTACAGATAGAAGGTAACTGTTTGTCAGTAAGTTGTATTTAATATTGGTATTCAACTAGTAAACAGATGAGGCGAGATTCAAAAGAAAATTTGTGTACTTATATTAAGGCGGAAGTCAAAAGTACGAGCTATTGCACTGCTTCTTGAGGTAGGTGCGTGCCTATATGAATGTCTTATTTGAAACCACGCATGTCATCTCATTTTCAATGCTCAAGCAAACTGCACATCGTCATACTAACATGGCTGTTTAATGCGATTATTCGGTCCCGCAATTGTTTCACCATTTGCATCCGTTTTACACAAATAAACACTCTAGTGGCATCGCACAGGTCACCTGATTTGTACGGCGTAAACCCTAATAGGAGAGACGCGAGCTTATTAGGCGGTCGGCGCCTACATCCTTAACTTCCCATTTTGCCCAGTTGTCTGCCTCCCTTTTACCGCCACGGCATCGCCAGATCACTTTACTGTGTACACATTTTACTGTGCTAGGCTCAACCATCCTAACTATATCATAATACCTATCGTCTAACCACAACGAAGCATATCGGAGCGAGTGCCACAGCCTCGTCAGGCGAAGCGGCCTCTCCGGCCATTACCGAGCATTAGCTTTACCCCTTCCTGAAAGTAGCACATACTAGGTATAGGCTGTGGCGACCGCGTATACACGATACGCCGTCGTAGAGAGGCAATGATCACCGCTGAGCATACGGCGACAGAGATAGGCGCGGAACACAATGGGACGACCCATAAGTCCAATCCTATTCGGCCGCGGACCCAAAAGTGCGAAAGAAGAAGAAGGAAGTGTGCCTCTCCGGACGCACATCGAAGAGAGCGGCACGTCGAGCATTAGTGACACTCTTCCGGAAATAGGGTCCCGTATGTGGCCGTCGATGGGACTGTATACTGTATACGACGCCAAGCCGCGCCCGGCCGCACTGCCGGCGCCTCCGATTAACGGAGCGTCGCGCCGGTTTCCCGTGAACGAGTCATGTAGAAAAACATGACGAGAGAGGACGACTGATCGATTTCGCGGATTTCCGACATAATGGCTTCCGCTCCGTGTTTGTTATTGCCGCCCGTGTGAACACTTTGGTCAGACGATGACCGAGAGCTCCCCCCACCCCTTCTCTCCCCCTATCTTTCTTTTCCTGCGTAATTTCTTCTTTACGAGCTTCTCGTATTGGTTCGCCTGGCCTTGGTCCGTATTAGTCCGATGGGTCGTCGACGTGTGTCTTCGCGTCGGCTGCGATGTGCTCCGCTACTTCGGAAGTCAGAAGAAGAAGAACGGACGAGACAGGTCGCGTTTTTTCACGACGGTTGCTGATTCCGTTTGAAGGAGAATGAAACAAGGAAGCGCGAGTGATGGGGCTCACTGAAAGCACAGAAAAAAGGCGCAGAGGTAAACCGGGTGTTTACAGCAATGGTCTGTGTGCATTAACCAGATTGTCAGACAAAAAGGAGGTGGTAAAAAAATGGTGCAGCAACACGGACCTTGCCGGTTAACCAGAACCTTCAAAGTATTGCGTGATATAATAGGTCAACTAATGAGCGACAGTGCGGAAAAAACAAAAGAAAAAACAAAATAAACAAAAAAGTAGTAGGAGGCATCTTGGTGGTATACCCATGTACTTTATGTACCCGGGTACTGTTCCAGCATGGCGCACTCAACTCACATCCTTCTGTTAAAGACTACCTATACGCAAACTGGGAAGTGGGGTACAAGTATGCAAGTGTAGCTTTGCATTTCACGGGTGCATTTAGTGAAACGTTGCTGCCTTTTTTTTTTACAGAAATTCACGTTCCGCCAACATCAAAAGTCAAAGAGCCATCAACAGCAAGAATACAGAGCGTTGAAGGTAAATTAGATGTTCGCACATCTGAGATACGTTAACGCATTAGTTGGGTTAGCTGGTATTGCCATGATAGGTTCATAATACACTACAGGCTACATAGAACGGAACGGGAAGCCCTTTGATGTTCTGTATAGTCTGAAGTACACGTGTGTGCTGAAGTAAACGTTTGTGGCATTGATGTAATTTCTACTACTGAAGAAAATTCAGCATTCTAAGTCAGATGGCTGGTCGTGGGGAAGCTTCGTTCTCTCAATGCATTGGCGTATTCAAAACCTCAACGAAAACGCTCACTTCCTCTTTGCGACATGGGTATATACTGTGTTCATCTTTCTAGAAGAGATCCGTGTGTTTCTGTCAGAGCATTGTGACGTGACTTGGCGCGAGAATAGCAGTCATAATGGGAGATAACGGATGCCATCATTCAACCATAATGGTCAAGTGTAACTGAAAAGTAATGTGCATTCATGAAACTACGTTCGAACCGCTGTTATTCCGTCTCAGCTTCCTGCTCGCATAAATTGGTATTCGTTGTCTGACTTCTGTAAATGCTTCTAACCGACGTTTACTCGCATTTTTTTTTTCATTTACACTGACCAGAAGGAAAACTTGAGGCTTCCGACGCTGCTGTTACCAAGCATCAAAGCTTCCCGCTGAGGCCGGCGATGGCCGGTTCTCTGCCAGAGGATTCAGGCAAGTACATGCTCCGTAGTCAAACTAATTGCGTCAAACTTGGTGCTTGTTGGGGCACACGCATTATGTCTGGTCGAAAGAAGGGCACAAATCGAAATCATACGGTTCCATGAATTTTTATTCTGGTATAATTTTATCCTATTAAACAAACTGTTCTTTCAACTTTGTATCCTTATTTTTTTACGATAAGGCCGTACAGCTCAACGATGCGTGGTTTCATTTCAGAGTGGCATATTTACTAGCAGTGAGTATCGTCGTACGATTAATACTGTACATGAATTGGTATAGCTTGGAAGTGCTCGGAAGTAACACAGCAACGGTAATGCACACAGATGCCAATAAACAGGTGGCGTAAGCTAATATGTAGTCAAGTAAGGAACAAAAAAAAAGAACCCTAGGATTTTCACAACACACCAGTGCACGATATTGAGCTACAGGAATTGTCATTTTGAGTATAATAACATCTCTCGTTTTGCGTCTCAATACCACGGTGTCATTTTTAAGAGGGGACAGACAGGTATGCTATCTGGGCATTCGATAATATTACGAGGGATGAAAATAACGCTATGTGAACGTGTGTAACGTATTCCTTAACAACGTCTTCTAGCTTCGCTAATACAGTTGAATGGGGGGGGGGGGTGAACAACAATAGAGAAGGCAGGGAGGTTAACCAGGCACATGCCCGGTTTGCTACCCTACGCTGGGGGAACGGGAAGATGACATAAAGATGAGAGAGAGGGGAAAGAGAAGAGAAAGAGAAAAAAAAAGGATTGTCAGTCTATCGGCTGGCGCGTATCCAGCGGTGGCACTACACAAAAGTTAAAGGTTGTTGCATTGAGATAAATACACTCATCAAGAATAAAAGAGGGAGAATGAGTGATTGTAGATTAGTTTTTCAAAGGTGCGCATATAGAATCGACCACGTGAAGTGACATATCGTATTTTACATCTTCATTCTCGCATACTTTGTCGCAGGGTCAGCGTCGCAGTCAACACATCCAAGCGTCACTTGCACCTTCGTCTTGATCATGAGATCTTTGGCGTCACTGACAGTGCTGCTGCGTGTGACGTGATCGTGGCTGCAGGATGTGCCTCGGTGTAGCTAGGTGGATGGCCGTGTTTAGAACGGGACGTGTTGATGGGCGATGTTGTGCCCACGTCATGTGCTTCCACACGAAGAGGCTTCGTGCTTCTCTCACACCGGCTCGACCCTGAGCCTCCTGTTCACTTCAAGGACATCCGAAACACCTCCGGATGGCTGACTTAGACGTGAAGCTTCGGCATGAAGCTGTTGTTCACTTGTTCTGCTTCGAACCCTGAAATATGGGCCGTCGTCCGGGAGTGTGACATCGGACAATAATTCAGTTATTAGCGGCACTGTATAGATGAGTCGTCATGTTGAATGACCATTTCGTTGCACGTGACATGCTTCGCCGTCTCTTTAGCTGATGACCTGCGAGAGAATTTCTCGACTTTTCACGTCTACGTACCGGATCTTTATCATATAAGGTGGACACCTAATCGGTAACAAGTCCTCATTGAAGTTGACGTTGAACACCCATGCTAGTTTGGAACATTATTCTGCTTGTCGGCACCCCGAATAGCCGTCGTATAGTAGATATCTTTCTCGTTAAATAAAATAAATATTTCAGTTATGCCAGTTTGAATACTGATAAGATGTTCCCTTAATGATGTGTTCGACCTTGTCCAAAGCTACCTCGGGAACTAACTTGCAACGTCATCAAGCGACCGATGAAAATCACTGTATATAATAGCGCGACTCTCAACAAGAACGCTAACGTGTCGTTCACGTATAGCCGTGTACAAATGTCCATAGTATAAACAGGTGTCTTTATGTCTGTAACCTAAGACGTAAAGAGCAAGGAGCGGCAGAAATCAGATGCAGTAGTGAGCTGGAATTCAATAGGTGAAGTGACACCATCATCGCTCGGAGCACTGACAAAGTTCAGCACCACTTGCACGTGATATACACCTGCGTGTATAGTTTTGTGAGTAATCAACCACATTTAAAAAAAGCGTGCACCTATCACGAGGCACCGTGTATTTAATGAACTGATTTCATTCGCTGTTCATAAGTGCGCATGAAAGAAAAAAGAATGGAGCAGAAAACAGCTGACACACACACACACACACACACACACACACACACACACACACACACACACACACACACACACACACACACACACACACACACACACACACACACACACACACACACACACACACACACACACACACACACACGCGCGCGCGCGCGCGCGCGCGCGCGCACGGAGAGAGAGAGAGAGAGAGATACAACGATTAATAATGAAAAAAAAGAAAGAAAAAGAAATGAGAGGGGGATATGTCACGAATGCTTTCTACATCTCAGGACACCAGTGGCCAATGGGTCTTTCGATAGCGCAGAAAAAAGAAACTTCGAAGTTTTGTGGATGAGGTATAAGGACAGGTATACCAGAGGAACAAGCGTGCACCTTGAAGTGTAAAACCTTCTGCTTGCTCCCAATTTCAGTCTGTAATGTTTAGTGATTCATTCGCGAAGCGTTATGACCCACACCTGCACTAAGATGTGCTTCGAAGTCAGCACATGAAGCTCTCCCAGTAATAAGAGAAGACGAAAGGTTCACAGAGAGATTCACTGAAGTAAACAAACAAGAGTCGATTAAACTTTAAGGCAGCATTTTGACAATGAAGCCGTTTCCATCAGGGCACTGGCTAAAGCAAATTTTTGCGTTAGTGTGGTTTCTCTAGTGCTAATTGCATAAGCCACGCACCCCTAATCATGTCCTGCAAAAAGTGCGAGATATATCCTGGAAATCAGATACATTTATTTCATCTCCTAGCTACATTGGACACTTAAATCGATACTTGTGGGGAGTTTACATAAAGGCACGTGTTTTTTCTGAGCTGCCAGCATTGTCATTGTGTTTATTCATGGTTCTTCAAATTGTCCGCACCGCCGCAGTGATATAGTAGCTAAGATACTCGGCTGCTGACCCACAGGTCGTGGGATTGAATCCCGGTTGCGGTGACTGCATTTTCGATGAAGGCGGAAATGCTGCGGGCCCGTATGATCAGATCTGGGTGCAGGTTCAAGGTCCCCAAGTGGTCAAAATTTCCGGAGCCTCTCATAATCTTATGGTGGTTTTGGGACGTTAAACCCCAAGTCTTAATCAATAAATCTTCCGATCGCACACCTTAGTGTGTCAACTCAGACATCGGTATGCTATATTAAGGTGTGCCTCCATAAAAGAAAAATGTATTCAGATAAGTTCTATACATATCAGTGCAAGTGGTGGTGTATTAAGTCAAACGCAATAACAATCTTCGCAAAAAATGAAAATTTTTTTTTCCGTCACTTTCTGTTATTAGTGTTATCTTAAACACATGCGTCTAAAATATACTTTTAGGTGTCCCCAGTTCCAACACGTGTTCAACCTTGTCGCCGGGTTTCTCTCCGTAAAAAATGAGTACGGTTTTATACCAGTACTGTTTAACCTATGGTAAGTACGGAAATGCGGCACCGTAGCAGTGAGCCCGAACTTTTTTTTTACTTTTAACTTTTTAACTTTCTAGCTAAGTGCCAAGCATGGCTGCGCGATGTTTTCAAATTGACTGTTTGGTAAGTAACCTAAACTACTTTGAAAAAAAAAAACATTCCCGTAATCTGGCTTGGCAAACCTTTTGTACAGTTTGCACGAGGACCACCGTTCCGGGTGAGGTTGTTGAAGCATCCAAGAAAGACCTTATGCAGCATTGTAACACGTGAGTTCAAGAAAATTTGGCGAAGGTCAGAGTGGTTCAAAAAATTAAGCAATCTCACCCCTTTGGGCACATCCCAAAATTTCACAAGATAAAAACCTTTTTACGACTTTTTTTGGTTTTTATTTCGTTTTGTTTTTTCTTTGTCATTTTTTTTTCGTATGAAGCCCTGACAGTATACGTTCAAACGAGCATACTTAACCATGGAATATAACAAGCTCTTCCAATACCCTGGTTTTGAATATAAAAAAAAAACATTTAGCTCCAGCTTCGGTTTTGCGAGTGGGTAGGCTATGAGTGGCGTAAATATGGAAAACATGGTTGATAGAACGCGCTAAAGACAACGTGCTAAAGGCAACGAGGTATATTCGATAGGGCAAATACTTAGCAGAACAGTCGGTGGCATGAGCAGATAAAGGAATCCAGGAATTCATATAGTAGATACAAGATTGATTGATATGTGGGGTTTAACGTCCCAAAACTACTATATGATTATGAGAGACGCCGTAGTGGAGGGCTCCGAAAATTTAGACCACCTGGGGTTCTTTAACGTGCACCCAAATCTGAGCACACGGGCCTACAACATTTCCGCCTCCATCGGAAATGCAGCCGCCGCAGCCGGGATGCGAACCCGCGCCCTACGGGTCAGCAGCCGAGTACCTTAGCCACTAGACCACCGCGGCGGGGCGTAGATACAAGATCAACAGCCAAGAGATGCTGCGATTGTTTAGTCAACGTTCTACGTAGCTTGAAAGAGAACAGAAAAAAGAAAGCATTGCGACAAGCAAAACTTGAGCACGTTGTTGACGACAAAAGCAAGCCATAGGCAAGTTCGAGTCAGCTGGGCTGTTACATGGGAAAGCTTACTACATGCCCTGAACGAAGTACTGTTTTACAAGCCGTCAAACACATTAAAAGTGCTTTTAGGTGTGTGGCAAACTTCAAAATAAAAAAAAAGTGACGTAGCACTGGTTGAGTGTACATTTATGCAAATTTCCTGAATACGTCTTCACAGTTTAAAGAGTAGATATTTATACCTAATGTCTAAACTGATCACGGCCTTATGTAGTAATTCAGTGCAGCAAGCCAGTGCAGATAATCATGTCTTCATGCAAATTAGATTACCAATATAAAAAAGTCTAGTATATTCGTCTTGCATTTGCACAACGTGAAAAATGTCGAATCAAGAATTGATTTACGCTAGACGAGTGTTGATTGATTGATTGATTTGTGGGGTTTAACGTCCCAAAACCACTATTTGATTATGAGAGACGCCGTAGTGGAGGGCTCCGGAAATTTTGACCCCCTGGGGTTCTTTAACGTGCACCCAAATCTGACTACACGGGCCTACAACATTTCCGCCTCCATCGGAAATGCAGCCGCCACAACCGGGATTTGATCCCGCGACCTGCGGGTCAGCAGCCGAGTACCTTAGCCACTATACCACCATGGCGGGGCACTAGACGAGTGTGTAAAAGTGCCGTTTAAGTGTTTTTTTTTTATTTGCGTTGGATCTGTAGTTTTGGAATCCTGCTCCTTGTGAAGGTGCGCTGTACACACGTGTATAAAGTTGAAAATGTTGATAGAATAAATTTGGAATTATTTGCGCGCCTGTTGCCTTTGGACTTCACTTGAAGATTAACGATACTGATAAAAGAAACAACATACACACTTTCAACTTCACCTGTCCACGGAAATTAACTGACGTCTCTGCCAAATGAAAGCTGATATTGCCGTCTGGTGAGATCGCTCATCTGCCAACTTGTAGTCTAAGAGCGCAATTTTCGTTGCTTGAGAAACAGATAAATTATCACCTCTAAAATGCACGTGACACAGTGATATCTTATTTACACCTGACGCGAAAATCACAGCTCCAGGCCTTCGTACGACTGCACCCCTTCTAGGTAAACGACGCAAACGAAAAGGCTGTTACTTACGCAGTTTAGAAGAGCCTTGAACACTCATGCAGGCCCGTAGAGGGCGAGGGTTGATCACATCCTGACGGCCTTGAAAAACACCTATTTTGATCATTCGTCTTCGGTAAAACTTTAACCCCCCCCCCCCTTCAATTCGTCTTTCATCCGAACTTTGGCAAATGAAGGGGAGGGGGGGGGGTCGTGCCTCTAGACCTTCCCTGCCCTGGCTATGGGCCTGCACTGATGATAAAACTACGATGAGCACCTGGTGACCTCAAGTCAGTCATGATTAGAGGCGGAATGCCGCCTTCACAATGAGACAGCGTCCCATGTCGGTGGGGTCTTGAGTTCAACGGCGTCGGACAGGAGCAATGAACCATTATCACGTGATGTCATCACCATAAGACGTCACAGATTGACAAAGATTATTACGTTGTATGACGTCATTATAACGTCACGCGACAGCTTGACGACCTCAACATACCACATCATAGCTTGGTAATAAATGGTCCGATCGTGGTCCACGTATTGGTGCACGTAAGGTGCAGTAAGTAATGGTCCACATAAGGTGCAGAAAGCTTCCGAAGGGTGGCTGGGGATCAGCAGCATCGACACATCGACTGAGAAGGTGGCTCTTGCCTTCGAGTCGTCTTAATTGAATGCACAAGGCATCCGGTGAGTTTCTATACCGTCCTGAATTCTGGCAGCTGGAAAACCATTTATTCACCCAGCAAAAGAAATATGCGTCACACATTGGTGCACCTAACGAAAGTTTACGTCCCGTGCTGTCCCACGATTTTAACAGCTGAAGCGCAAAAAGGTAACAACAGACTGAGAAAACAACGAGGACAATCGCTAACGTCCAAGTAAAATTTTGCTGCAATGCGGCAAGAATGTATACCTGTCACATGACAGCTCAATAAAATCAATCAATGTACAAAGGTGATAACGAAAACTAAGCAGCAGCGAATTTTACCCAGAAATCACGGGCCGGTAAATTCATCGTTGTTCCCTTAGTCCGTTGTTACCCTTTTGTGCTTCAGCTGTTAAAAGCGTAAAATACCTACTTGGTCACTCCCACACCTTGCTATCTCATGAGCCTGGAAAAGCGTGCTTTGATTGTAAAAGATAAAATTCAGTGTAAGAACACTATGCGGACTCGCTTTCCTATCAGTTTCTATGAATAAATTAAGGAAACGTGCAAAGTAACACATTAGCTGGTAAGCCTTCATAATCATCGAATGTGCAAAGCAAGTCTTTGAACTTGTAAAGCAAAATGAAGGGTGGTACACCTTCATGATGGGCAGAAACAGCGCACAAACTCACGGGACGAAGAGAAGAGACACAAACAAGCACTGTGAAACGGAAGTGTGTTCAATGAAACGAAAGTGCTCTTCAAACATAGCGATCAGATCACAAGAGAACTAATGGAAGCATTCTTTATCAAAAAAGAAGGGGAGTTTTGTGTCAGTCAGAAATCAATATCTTTACATGAAAAAGAAGAAATCTTAATCAGTAGCATGTTTGTTTGAATGGAATATGCCGCGCTTGCGCAGTTACCCTTAGCACAAAATTGTTAATGACGTCGACACGATCCTTCGCCGGGCCTCTGCGCATGTTCTGCGCGTTTTTATCTTATGTGTTCAGATAACTTGTATATTTCAATAAACAGCGCTTGTTTGTGTCTCATCTATTCGTCCCGTAAGTTTGTGCGCTGTTTTTGCCCATAATATATCACCAACTAGCCCAACTTTCAGTCTTGCTTTGGTACACCTTCGCAATTATTATTGCATTACGATCCACTTATGTGAAAATGCTTTATTTCGTTTCATTTACGGAAAGGCCTCATTTTCGGCAGAATACTCATAAATAAAAAAGAAAAAGAGTTAAACCTGTCAAAGTTTTTCTATTCTCTTAGGCATATTCTTCCTGAATGGAATACAAAGGTGCGCCAACATAAGATGTCGGTGAGTCTTTCCGAACATATTTAGTTCGAAGCGCAAATAGTAGGCAATGATCGTACACAATTCCGTCTTTCTTCAAATCAAGTATTCTGTATTTTTGTTATCCTTCGCGTAATTCTTTTCTGGGCCTTCTGAGAGCGAAGCTCTTAAGCTCGAGGTAAAATGTCCGGTGTCCATAGAAAACCCTCTGCACAGTTACTTATCACGCTTTGCTAAACCCTCCGCGACATCACTTGCCAGCCACGCCCACTAATGGAGACAGTGGGCACAGCCACCGCGCCGAGTTTGTCCGCCGCGCGAGTCGAGAATACGAAAGACGAATGGCCTCCTTTTCTATCGGAGGCACAACGGCCAGCTTTGCGCATTAGTTCTGGCGCTGGAGTTAGGAACATTCTTGCATGGTCTATCACAGGCTGTTACCCGGCTTTATTTATTTATTTATTTATTTACCATTGTACTCACAGCGCCCAAGGCGATTACAGTTGGTAGGATGGAATATTTATTCATTTATTTATTTATTTACCATTGTACTCACAGCGCCCAAGGCGATTACAGTTGGTGGGATGGAATATTTATTCGTTTATTTATTTATTTATTTATTTATTTATCATTGTACTCACAGCGCCCAAGGTGATTACAGTTGGTGGGATGGAATATTTTAACACAGAATACAGATTCCAACACTTGAACATTACAACGAAAGCGCAAATCACTGTCCACTAGCATAGTGGTACATGCGAGTAGACAGTCTGATGTAGGTTGGTAATACCGTTTCGTACTTACAAAACCTCGCAAATACACTACTGCAGACCCTGCTGTGAACTTCAAAATGTATACCAAGTGAATAACTGCTTCTACTTCAGAAGGCCATCCATTCCACTTGCTTATCGTGTTGGTGAAAAAAAAAATAGTTTAAGTTCACCAGCCCGGCAGCTCATTTCCTTTTCCTTATTGACAATGACTACTCGCTATAAAACACAATTCGATTTGTCTACGCTGTTGCAACTTTGGGTAGCGCGGTCCTGACCGCAGCCATCCGAGTCTCAGGAGAAGACGAGTAGAGGTGCCGGAGTAGGTAATAAGAACGTTTATATACAGTATTTACATGTTTATGACAGCGTGAATTAACCAAAAAAAAAGAAGCATCTCCAAGAGTCTCTGCGCTCGCGTTTTGTATCCTGAGTCTTCCCAAGATTCATTGCAATAGAAAACAATTGAGTCCAGAACACTCCAATCATATCGTCGTCTTCCTCTCCCCTCCCGAAAAGAGAAAGTACAACACCGCTTCCCTTTGAACCCAAAAAAGAGGAAGAGGCACGCCCAATTAGTCGCATGGTGAGGGATAAACAAACAATACAGACACAACTAGCGTTGTTCGATGACTTTGAGTCTCAAGCGCAGAGAAGACTCATTTAGGAGGCATCGCTACTGGGCAGGTCGTGGTGTGCGGGAAAAGAATACCTGTCTGCGTTAAGGAAAGCGAAGCCGCACAGACTGCACATAGCCTTGTCTAGGCAGTTTGTCGGTCGGGCGCGTCCAAAGGGTTTTTGGCAAGGCGAGCCGACGACCATGAAAAATTCGCCGTACCACTGCTGTGTTGATGATGATTCGGAATGTTGCTCTCGGCTGCTGGCTCGGCAACGATGACTTCGTCACAAAAAGAGCCGGTGACGTGGTATTGCACGATATCCATCAAAACCATTGCCGTCGGAAGGACAAAAACCCCGTGTGATTTGGGCGAGGCATCACAACGCCAAGGGAAGACCTAGCATCAGCCAAGAAGGGCATACGTTAAGCTCCTAAGATTAATCAGCTGCACTGTTTATTAAGCATTACACGACTATTGCGAACCACCACCGATGCGAGAAGATGATGACGCAAGTAAAAAAAAACGTTAAAAACTCCATTAACGCTTTCTTGTGTCTTCGTCTCCTCGCGCAGTTTAAAAACGTTTATCAGCAATGAACCTACTAGCCTGCAAAAACGTATTACTGACCCCCCCAACCCACCCCTTTTTTCAAGGATGTGACTGAATAGTTCTTTTCAAAAGTAATTCTTAAAAATAACAGGTACCTTGACTATGCCGGCTAAGTGTTATGCCCAAAAACCACGTGCACGCAGTTAGCATTCAATATCGCAGTCTGATATGGCTTGCGCTATTTTATTTCTTTTGTGCATGTCATCAGGCAAGAGTAACAGGGACACACACAGAGAGAAATAGAGTGATGAAGGAAGTGAACCACTGGAACGAAATTGCCCTCTCTATCGCTCACAAAGGGATGAATTGAAAGGCCACGGGGGGCGGCAGATGGCGTGAATTCGGTTCCGAGGACTTTCCGAAGCGATGGTCGTCGATCAAAATCGTTTATTCTGCTCTAGCTCGGCTCCTTCTCGGTCTTCCTATTTTTCGGCTTGTACCGCGCCCTCTCTATGTATTCGATGAATGGTGAATCGGGTGGAAACTGATTGAAGATTGGGTCGCCATTCATTCGAAGAAAATTCGCTTCTGGAAATAGAGCACCTTCGAGTTAGGAGAATTGGTTTACTTCTCTGCAGCGGCTGATGGAGGACGCCACCAGTGGATTTCACTGCGTCCCCTTTCTTTCGTTCTGCAATCCACCTGCGTCTTTTTAATAACTTCTACGTTACCCCTCTTGTATCGATTAATGCTTTATGCCCTCTTTTTTTTTGTCCAACCACCCACTGACTTATATCTTGCCTGCCCGTTTTTGTATGAAAAATGGTCGGAAACACTGAAATATTGAAAACCGACCGGGAGGATAATCTACCTGTTTTTGACAACGAATGAAACAATACGGTACAGGCACTCAGTCAGACAGTATTAGCCGAATGCATTTGCGATGAGAATTGCTTCGTCTTTAGAGCCACCCACTGAGGTATCTTGGCAGCTATAGAGTTTAGCACTGCTAAGTTTGAGGACGTGGGCTTGATTTCAGGGTGACGGCCACCTCACCAAACAACGCATTAGAAAAAAAAAATCGCGACACGTGAGCTGAATTGTAGGCGTGTGACAAATAACCTTCGGTGCCTACAATTAATCCGAACACACCGACAATGACATGATGAAAAATGATATTGTGGTTTCGGCCCGTTCCGATGAGCTTCTAACCTTTAACTCCGTAATAGTTAACATGGGGTTTGGTGTCATGCTTTCGTGCCGAAATAGGCTCCGGATAAATATGGTTACTCTAAAAAGTTGTTGGGAAATTCAGAAATTTCAAATAGCTGCTGACAGCTTTCATCTAGCTACAAATAACACCAGTCAATTAAGCTGTATCCAACTGCATGTTGCCTGTTGGTGTAATAAAAAAAACATCGACGTGTGCAGCATAGCACTGTTTCCTATAAAAGCAAATGCATACAGTGGATAAATTAAAGCCAACGTGCGAGTTGAAGAAGTCGCAAAAGAAGAATTTTTCGACAACTTTTATTCCTGTTTTGTACACAGCACATTGCGCCGTTGTGTTCACAGTAGCACTGCACAACGAGTCGATGACGGATAGATTTACAACGATCGACGATGTATGTATGTACACATGATAAAGTGACATATTATTAACAGATGGTCTACCTGAGAAGAGGACCTAAGAGGCTGGTGCAGCCACCTTATATTCGTGTACATTGGCGCGACAGCAGAGGAGAATTCGGCGTTTACGAAAAGATGCAACAAGACTTGTTTGAAGGTTACTTTCTTTTCTGGTATTCATGTACTGAACTTTCCAGACATCTGCCCAGGACATTGGAAAAACATCTCAGCAGCTTTGTTATTTTGAAAAATTTCCGTAGGTCTATAATACATTTCGGATACCGTACTTATAGGTCCAATTAAATGATGCCTTTTGAGTTCAGCTTTGGTGGCGCCTTTTAAGTCGATGGACGAGTCTCTGGAGAAGGCAGATGTATCTATGACTCTCACAAATATGCCACAATGTTTACCGCGAAACATAAGTTGGTACGAGTGGATCGATAGGCAAAAATTGACGGCTACCCTAATGATTGATCGAAGTGCCTGGCTTAGTGACACGCAGTCGTCGTCGTTTGTATGCCCTCATTAACACCAGCACCAACGGTGATTTCGTGGGTTAACTTTCAAATTTCGTCTCGCTGCCAAAACTGATCTCAGCGGCTCCTTTGAAAGAAGCGTCGTGGCGTCGAGATCTACTCCGCAAAGTGCCGCAATAGTCCATGTTGCCGACACAAAAAAAACCATCTGCACTTTCAATGAGCTCACTCAATAAAATTTTCCTAGTTATCCTGACAGTTCATCAAGTGTGAAGCGTAAAAGCATTGTGTCTCAAAGTAAAAGAAAGCTGAACTAGTCGGCAAGTAATCACTCTAAAAGACAAGCCGTCCAAACACGGGCCCTTCTTGTGTCTGTGTTTGCTCGGCGTGTCATTTAGAATGTATTGTACTTTATGCCTAAACCGAGCGGAGTGCATTACTTTTGATGACTTCTCGGCTGCACATCGACAAACTAAAGGAGGTTCTTTGACACGGTAGTTGATGGAAAAAAAAATCAAGGTAGACATTACGGTTCTTAGAGAGTATGTAAGTAATTGTTCCTATAAGTAATTGTTCCTATTCCCTTTTGACACAGGGCATGCGTTTAATGCGCCACAGGAATAAAAAATAGGTAATAAATAAATAGTTAGTCTGTTATTAATGCACTGGCCAGGCGTCACGGTGTCGCTTAGAGTTTTGTCTGACAAAGTTCGCCACCCGAGGGAGCAATGTACTAGCTGCCACTCCACCGTTTCCTAATGTGTTGGAGTTCTTACGCCTGCGCACTCTGGTAAATAAACCTTTGTTTATGTCGATTTGTTTATTTGTTTGCCAATCGGGGAATGCGCATGCATATCCTAGAGAACGGTCAATAGCGGGAAGTCATGCAGAACAGATAACTGCATGTGGCGGAGCAAGTTCAAGAGGCCGAAGACATTGAATTGTGAACACTGCACCTATACTCCTATATATATGTACATTTGAAACTTACAGCGCGTACGAGACGCGTTTCCAGCAACACAACAACGTCACCCTATTTTACTCTAATGTACAGACAACTTTGACTTGTTTGGGCGAGCTACTGAGCCTTTTGATGGAGGATCTGGGATGCGTCCGCCAGGGGCGCTGCATACGGGCGCTAGCCTGATGACGTGCCACGTAAGCTAGGAGGGAGCGTGGCGTGGCTGCAGGCATCGGTGACGTTGCACAATAGGCGTCGCTCGTGCTTGCATTTCCTCGCTCCACTCGCGCGCGTCGTTGAAGAGAGGATGATGGAAGGCTTTCGAACGCCATAGCCTTAGGAAGGGGGAGAGAGTATAAAGAAAGAAAAGGGCGCGTTGTTAGAGTCGTGAGTTCTAGCTACCCACTTTAATGGAGTAGTGAGGGAGAGAGAGAGAGAGAAGGAGAGGTTAAACAAAGATACATTCACTGTGTGCATGAATATGAGCACTCGAGGCGGGCGAGAAAACTGAAAACTAAGCCCCCCTAAAGAAACACGAATCTACTTTCGGTGCTTCGACAGGAGAAGCATGTAAATTATGATAATTTTGGACAAAGACTGTGAAGTAGATAGGTTGAGAAAAACACCCGCCGCAACAGAAAAAATGATGAGTTCGATTTTACGACGAAAAACAACTTTAGATGTCAGAACATTGTTCTAGGCACACACACAATACGCCTATCAAAGTGTAATTGCTTGTTAAAGTGAATATAGGATAATCAAAGAGTAAGTACTATTAGCTAAGGCAGTGAGCCTGTTTAAAAAATGCATAAAAACACAACACATTGAGAACCTGATTACAAATTTGCAAAAAAAAAAAGGATGTGGATACACCTGACACCAGTGGAACGAAATACGACGGCGTCTGTCGGGACATGGAATAACACATCCACTAGGTAATTCCTGATGGTTAGTTTACGGTTGTGGTAGGGTCATGACACCTCGTCTAAACGTAATGCGTCGAAAGTACATGAACCAATGAATTTGATGATAGTAGATAAAATGTAGCTATTCCAATAAGATGTTCTTTCTTTTTGAGATTACTAAAACAACTATGTTTTGTTTAATTTGTCAAAAATCGTTCCTGTCACAAGTACCCACAAAACTGCGTGGATGTTTACAGATGCACATTACCCGAAAATTGCACTTCCTACCAACTTGCTAACTCCATAGCACTGAAAAGTTTTCAAGGTGCAGCAGTAAAGTGCCTTAATATGCGGAATAAGTTGTAACGAAAGGAACAACGGAAAGCGATGTCAAGGAATATTGTAAACTGATAGTCGCTTTTCTAACTTCTGAGACAAACCCTGTTTACATGCGATAAATCTAGCGTCCAACCTGCAAACGGCTTCTAGTTCTACTCGAAGGTGAAACGACACTGTTTTTGCTGTACGTACACAAAACCTAGCAAAAATGTGCCGGGAAGTATTGTTTGTGCAAGTACGAAAACTGCTCCTAAATTTGAAGTAAGCGTAAGTGGCTCACATTTTCTTTTCGTGCTTCCTCTTCGGATTATCTGCATGTTATCACGTAAACAGATGAGCTGTGGTCACCAGGCATATTGACATCAAGGCGACATTACCAACAGGGCATGCCGAAGCATCGGTCGGATCTGCACATTTAAGAATGAGAGAGAATAAGGATGAAAGAAAGGCTGGTCAACCAGGTAGGGAGGTTAACGAAAGCCCCATAACAAAAACGAGTTCATTTCCCAAAGTTGGTGTGAGGGGTCCAAGATACATTGCCTGTTTAACTGCATATATATATATATATATATATATATATATATATATATATATATATATATATATATATATATATATATATATATATATATATATATATATATATATATATATATATATATATATATATATATATATATATATATATATATATATATATGTGACGCTACGATGACTGGATGACGTGGCCTGGCTCATACCCCATGTTTATTCCGTTCTGCACTTCTTCTTCCTCTGCTTCTACCAACCATCACTTCATACGTCACACGATTCCCCCTCCCCCCGAAAGAAGGCATGGATTACGAACAAGGAAAAGTACACAAGAAGAGGTTGAGAAGTCACAAATGTCAAAATGCACAATTGGTTTCATGGCCCCGTGGTGTTCCGTAAACTCGCAAAACTTCAGGAAAGAGTGCAGCAGTCCGGTTAACGCAGGAGTTCTGGTGGGCGAGGCTGATGGTTGCGTCCTGAATAACACAAGAATGCTTTGGACGTGGAGATAGCGAAAATCGCAGCCGGAATTCTTGTGAAGAACAAACGAGGTTCGAACACCTTGCAGAATGGACAGTTCAGATATCGTAGGCATCGAATTCTTCGTCGTGGCACAGGTCGTGCAGGCAGCTTGCGTGCGCGTTGATCGAGGTTGATTGGGCGCTGCCTGTGTTTCTGCCGAGTACAAGGGGTGCTTTTGTGGCTTTTGGAAATTTTTCTATGGCGACGTTGCAGATGGTTTGATGGAAGGCACATTCTTGATCTTTGGTGGAGAATGTATCCACCACGATGGGCATTTTTGCAATGTTCTTCAAGCCTTAAGAGTGCACTCGGTGAAGTTTTGTTTCGCCGTTGACAATGTTGAAGTATGCGTTGACGTTGTAATTTCTTCGTTTCGTCAACTTGCTTGTGGTGTGACATTGATCGTGTTGCGCCAGGATTCTTAGCGAGTCCTCCACAGGCTTCTACGACGCCAACCAATGCAACTGTTTCCGGCGCAAGATAATGTGGTGGGTTTGATGCACTTGAATCTTCTGTATTTAAAAACCGTTCATCGTTGGTCGTTGCCTGAAGGGTACTTGTGCCATCAGAAGTGGCACCTGCGGTTTTGTTTTCATTACATGCAGTGAGGTTGTGTACTGGATTCACGTCGCTTCGATCTTGTGATTGATGAACACTCGAAGCTTCTGCAGAACACTTTTCTTCACAAGATGCTGATTGTGAATGCTTCTGTCTCTGTGGAACTGCTGAACTGAATACTTTGAACAAATGAGATTCCTGTGAACATTCGTTGTCTGGGTTGGTTTCGTGCGGATTTACTAACTCGTCATGCGTAAATGCTACGATCTTGTGAGGTGCTTCATCAGGTTTATCAGTAAAGTTGATGACAGGAGATAGAACTGCTGAGCTGAATACTTTGAACGAATGATGTTTCTGTGAACATTCGTTGTTTGGTTTGGTTTCATGTGGATTTACTAACTCGTCGTGCGTAAATGCCGTCACGCGTCCGAAGCCATGTGGGCCATGTGTGCGACACGAAGCATCAAGTGATTCGGGTTGTTCAGGAATACCTGAAGTATTATGGTGCCGTAAGTACATAGGAAATGCCGATTTATTTGCCCGTGAAAAATCCAACCGTAAGTCCGGTCTTTTGGCAAAATGGTCTACATTCCTATCGGCATACGGTGGCATTACCTTCTCTGCTGCGACGTGCAAGTCCCTAGTTGGTGTTGTAATGCGTGAAGTGTATTTGGACGAGTCATATGATGGTACAATGGTGGAATATTTTCTCTGAGGCCTCGTTTGGGAAATAGGCTTACTGCGGGAAGACTTCGCGTATTTCTGATGGGCGAGTTGAAAAGCTTTCCGCTGATGGAGTATGGACAGGTCTTCATCGTATTCCTTGAAACGGCTGATCATTTCTTCTTTGATCTTTTTCCAAGACTCATCGTTCTCGAAGATGTGGGTGAGGTAAAACTTGAATGCCTCACCTGAGATGTAGTCGGTGAAGTTTATGATCATCTCCCGTTC
The DNA here is from genome assembly GCF_013339725.1 of Rhipicephalus microplus. Classification (NCBI taxonomy): domain Eukaryota; kingdom Metazoa; phylum Arthropoda; class Arachnida; order Ixodida; family Ixodidae; genus Rhipicephalus; species Rhipicephalus microplus. The sequence continues at coordinate 277,600,335 of NC_051165.1, forward strand.
CGACCATGATGCAGCGGCGGCATGGAGCTCGAACAGGTTGAACCAGTCCTGTACGGGTCCGTCGTCCGCTGATCCGGTGTACTTAGGGATGTCAAGGTCGTCTGATGCTGCTGTCATGATGCTTGGTGGTCTTGGTGGTCCGCGTTTGGTCACTGCGTCTCGCTGAGGTCTTCGATGATGATGGCCGGGTGATGAAGTGGTTGCGAGGTCTTCATCCTGTCGACTTGTGTGACGCTACGATGACTGGATGACGTGGCCTGGCTCATACCCCATGTTTATTCCGTTCTGCACTTCTTCTTCCTCTGCTTCTACCAACCATCACTTCATACGTCACATATATATATATATATGTATATATATATATATATAATGAGAACTAACAGACAATATAACTTCCCGTGGGCAGTAGCCGAAGCTGCGACCTTCGAATAACGCACTCGATGCTCTACTCGTGAGCTACCATGGCGGCTATCCTCCAGCCACTTCTTGTTGAAGGCCTTTCAAGGCCTTCAACAAGTCACTTTTTCTTCCCTCCCAGACAAAAAAAATTCCAGTCTATGGGCCTGCTCTATGGGCCTGCTCTTTTGACCTACTAGTTGTTAGTTTGCCATCAGTCACACCCCACGTCACTGAACAACGGTGAGTGAGTTATCGTCCACTGACACCGAATGTAGTTTCTGCTTTTCAGGCTGCATGAAAAATGGAAGTTTTCCAAACCCAGTAAACTGCGTTGACTATAGTCATAACCCCACCATTGCAGTAGGGCAGATTTGGAGGTGCCGCGGGACAAAAGGTCAAGATAAAAATACAACAATATTTCACCCGAGTAGCATGGTATCAGTGTGTGTAGAGCGTTGACAGTTCACGCCATGGAAACAAAAAATGTTTGTTACGGGGTGGCTCAAAATCATTCCAGTAATAATTTACCTACGCTGTGCAACCGTCACAACAACGATTAGACGAAAGAAAAACAATTATATTTTAGCACACCAGCAGGTTAGTCTGAAACTTTCTGGTGCCACCACATCAAGCTACCATGAGCATCGCAAAAATGATTGAAGTCACGATATACTAGTTCAGTGTACATAACAAAAAGCTAATTTGTTGTTATGAACACTTACTCTTATTCCTTATTCGTCTTCAGCTATGTTTAGCTCATACAGCTAAATAGCTTACGCAGCCGTATTTCCAATCAATCAATCAATCAATCAATCAATCAATCAACATATCTATCAATCAATCAAAAAGATCACATTGACCAAACTAAAACACTTGCCCTGCGTTTTGGCTGGTGGCCCGGTCAGTGGTGGCCTGGCAGGATAGCTGCGTTGCTTTGTTATAGAGTCACGAGGAACCTCCATTTTGCTTTCTGAAAAAAAAAAATAGAACACAGAAAAGAAACTCAGAAGGATGAAAAATTCTTGCCTTACAGTTCAACTTTCTGGAGCAAAAACGAATCTCCCAATTGCTTTGAGGTCGATATAAGATAAGATGTAAACATTACTTCCATACAGCATAGGTGAAACGCACCCTTTAGGATCTCGAATCTGAGAAACGGACTATATATCCTCACGTGATATACTGCTAAAGCTTGCGCCGAAACACATATGTTATTGGGATAGAATGAGAGTAAGGATTAGTTTACTTGAGCATTTTACTCAACCGTGGTTTGCGAATTCCATAAGCCCCCCACCCTTTTTTTTTTTCAGAAAAGAAATTCTTCGCGCAGCTAGGATGGCGAGACAATGCTTTGTCGTATCATTCAGTTTACAGAAGGATCAAGAGAGAGAGAGAGAGAGAGAGAGAGGAAAGGCAGGAATTTTAACTAGCCTAGAAAAACTGGTATGCTACCGTACACTGCCAAAACATAAAGGGAGGTTCAAAAGTTAGAGAGAGAAAGGAATAAGGAGAGTGCACAAATACATGAAGTGACACACTTTACAGTCACAATAGCAATATCGGCCTATAGCCTCCACTGAAAGCATGTATGTAGCCTTCAAATATTTAACGATTCCTGAGTGAAGGAAACGATTCCTTATTGCCAAGGAATGCAACGCGCACGACACCCAAGTGCAAGCGCACATACCTTCAATGCTTTGTATCCTCGCTGTTGAGGGTTCCTTCACCTTCGAAGGTGGCGGTATGTGAATCTCTGTGAGAAAAATGAAGCAGTCACCATTAAAGAGAACTCGGGCTTAAGTAGATGTCAGCTCAGCGTAATGATTAAAAGGATAAAATGTTTGAGGCAGCAGGCACTTGTTTTTCACTGCTGCTGCTAACAACAATTAGGTGCATGACAAAAACCGTGGGCTGCTTAAAGAGAAAGAAAACAAGAATACTTTTTTTCTTTTTCACTCAGTGAACGAACGCGTATGGAACACGGGTATTGTCCGTTACGCAAGTGCCACACTGAAGTGATTAGATCTATTCACTTTCTTTCCTTAGGGAGAGAGAGCTGATCTTTGTGAGCTAATCTTGCAGTATATTCGCCATTGTACGAAACTGGCAGGGTTTTATTAGGCTCTAGCGTCCACGTGAATAACTTGAACTGACCGTAAAGACGAATAGATCCCTCTGTGGAGCCCAGTGAGTTCTTCGCAAAGCACCGGTAAGCGCCGAAATCCTCCGGGACAATACGGCGAATACGAAGTCGCATGTGCACTTTGTACACGTTCTCTGTGCGGTTCAGCGAGTACTTCGCCGACTCAGCGATGAGGTCACCGCTCTCCAGGGTCCAGTAGTTGATGGACATGGGGAACGCCTCGGTGTTGCAGTCCATCACAACTTCGCCGCCTAGTGGAGCTCCAATCAGTTGGTTAGGAATCCAGATCATGGGAGGAACTGCAACATTAGAGACACCATCCTTACTGAGTATCCCATCTTACGTAGCACCAGCTGGTCTGCAAGTTCAGACTGTGCTCTGTTGACTAAATAGTTACGATTTGCCTAATAAATTAAGCACGTTGTGAATAAAGCAATCCTAAGAGTCTTACGTTTCAAAACCACGAATTGATAATGAGAGACGCCTTATTGGAAGGCTCTGGCAATTTCCATCGCTTGGGATTTCTTAACGCGCAGATAAATCTAAGCGCATGCGCCTCCAACACTTTGCTTCCGTCGAAATGTAGCCTCCGCAGCTGGGATTCGATCTTGCGACATTTGGGTCCATGGGCGGCTGCTTTTAATGGAAACAAAATGAGAAGAATACCTGCCTATTCAGATTCAGTTCCTCGATAAAAAAACAGATGACCAAAATTTTATCCGGAAATACCCTCTAAGACGTGCTTTATAATCACATGGTGGTTTTGGGAACGTAAGACCTCGGCAGTTATTTGTCTTCGGGTCCGTAGTGGAGCATGATACCTATGAGACAACCACTGCTGTCAAAACACGCTGCTCTAGTCTAGTTCATCTTTTATTTTCAGAGAGAATTCAGGCCTGAAGTAAGCTCAGTTAGAATTTGTCCTTTCCTGTTTACTTGATAGGGTCGTAGCAGTTTAGGGTCTCGACTTGTCAGGCGTGTCGCGTCGTCGTCATGGTCGATCCTAAAAGCGCACGCGCCACAGAATTGAGTGAATTCAGCCACCGGTCCGTACTGTGCATGTTATGAGCGAAAGGCTCGTCGCTAGTGCTTAAAGTCATAGTTTCCTAAAATTCACTAGAGGGGACTCTGGCGCTGCGATCGTTCAGCGACCATGGGAACGATGGATAGTACACACATTTGCCTAGTCTTCGTACTTGCAGGTGGCAAATCGTACTTGCGGCTTCGCTTATTGCTGTGTTTCGGGTTTGTTTTGAAAGAAAAATTCAACCCTCTTGAACTTCGTGACCCGATTTGGAAAGGTAAGTCTAAAAGAATGAAGTGGTGAAGCGCAACCACTGAATATTTGCTGATACTTCTATCGTGAGAAAACAGCTCCAAGCCACACGAACACACACGGAGCCAAAAGCATGCCAGAAGTACGAAGGTTAGACAAATGTGTGTACTACCCATCACTCCCATGCTCGCTGAAGCTTCGTGCGTTGCAGCTCCCATAGACACTAGCGCCAGAGTTCACTCTATAGTATATCAGGAAACTCTATGCTTAAAACGTTATGTTTAACTTAAGAGCGGTGTCCCCGGTGAAATTTACAAATGTACTCAAGTTTTGTACCCCAAACAAGACACACAGACGTGAGTCTACGGTAGGGTCATCTATTTGAAACGCGAATTTTTAAAGCATCGGCGAACTGATGCAGGGACCAGTGGCGAACAAAGCAGCAGAGATTACGCTGTGGGAAACACCGGCCCACGCTGCACGCTTCGCCCCTTTTCAGGTGTAATGTTAGTGGAGCTGGCTATTCATGTCTCACCATAAGCAAAAAAAAAAACGAAAAAAAAACCGGGAAGAGTGAGGAAGGGAAAAGCGTTTGCACGCACCTCCAACTACACCCGAAGCTTAAGCACAGTTGCCAACGACAGGTTAGACATAGATGAAAATAGAGGTTGAATAAAGCACGTCACACGTGCAATAATGAGTGAGAATACACGCAGACTTTAACGCTATAGCGTTAAGCACTCGTTTGGAAGAAAATCCGGCGTCGGCGTCGTTGGTTGTGAGCGAAAAATTACCTTATGGGTGACCGAAAAATTGAGAACGAGGCAAATAAATTAAATAAGTAATAATAATCCTTAAACAGAGAGGGGATTAAACCAGGGTTGTTTGGTTATGTGGGGGCCGAACCTGATTAGTTTGCGTGGCAAGCGGATGTTCTACCACACGGCCACGTCTCTGCTTGTGAAAACAGTGAAAATAACTTCATCTACTTGAAAATGCAGTGAAAAAAGCTTTCATGTTTCACAAACACACACATCCTGTATAGATACTCCACAATGCAAAATGAAATATTGCCGTAATAATGCGTGGTACAAGCGTCCATTGCCAAAGGGTGTCAGAATATGTGATTTTATCATAATGGCTCCGTTGTTGAAAGTCAGTACCCTACTACAAAATGCACACACTCTTCTCCATGGTGCAAAGTACGCTTGGGAGATCAAAGCGCGCGCCACCGCGAGATCTGGCGACGCGTGCTGATTACGTCATCTTGCTGGTAATGCTGAAAACACGGTAATTCCCCCCGAGATTACCGTCAGCAGTGGTAAGTGGTAGATCTAAATAGCTTGCTATTTCAATGTTGAAGGTGGTGCTCCTTTGTGGCTTAGTGGTTAACGCCTCACATTCACGACGCAGAAATTCCGCCTTCGATTTCGCGCACCGGAATTTTTTTCTCGGTTATTTCCCTTCTTGCGTTTACATATATATAAATACGTATACATATAAGGTGAGTGATGCTGACGCCGGAGGCAAAATCCAGCGGGGAGTGTTGTTACAATTGCTATCACAATAAAAAAAAGTGTTTCGGAGGGGTGTCATCACCATACTTATACTCAATCGCAACGCGACCATGACTGTAACGCGAGGGGGGACTTGGGTAGGAAAAATAGGGAAAACAAACTCGTGTTACAGTCGAGTAATGACCGTGCGTGCCTACCCTTGTTGCTGAGGAAATTATTAAAAAAAAATAATAGACAAGTATGCACACAAGGTGGGCCGATGCAAGCTGTGAAAGCGCTGTTTCTGCAAAAATGAACTGTTGGGCTAGTCGGATCATATTCGCAGTGAAACGATGCCAGCTAAAAACGACAAACTTGACTAGGAGGAAGAAACGTACACAGGCACTTTGATGTGCGCGTCTTCCTACCTGTCTGGTCTGTTGTTTCCGCTGACGCTGCTGTTCCTGCCTGGAATTACGTCGATGATTCGTACCGCTTTCGCCCTTACCTTTGAACAAAGAGAACATAAAATACTTAATAGCTTCTCTTACCACTACAGAAATTTTCCTGATGTCTAAGCAGCCTTTAAAGTTCTCATAAGCTGTATTCGAAGAACGAAGCACGTAACACCTCACCTTACTCTGGTCATAATGTACTTCGGCTGTGCCAACATGAAAAAAAAAAAACTCACAGTGTACTTGTAGGAGTATCCTCCTGCTGACGGGAGATGGGACACCATTGGAGGCGATGCACAGAGGTAGGGTCCCATGTGAAGACGGCTCACTTTGGTGATGCTGAGCTCTTCGCCCTCATAGGAGACATCTATAACCAATAAAGGCTATGAGCGCCGTATCACTTTCTAAACTCTTTCTAAGCACTAGAGTGAAATAAATGAATGCGACATGCTTTTATTTCACTCTAAATCTTCAATCAATCAATCACTCAATTATTGAATGGTTAAATTAACGAATGAATCTATCTATCTATCTATCTATCTATCTATCTATCTATCTATCTATCTATCTATCTATCTATCTATCTATCTATCTATCTATCTATCTATCTATCTATCTATCTATCTATCTATCTATCTATCTATCTATCTATCTATCTATCTATCTATCTATCTATCTATCTATCTATCTGTCTGTCTGTCTGTCTGTCTGTCTGTCTGTCTATAAATCAATCAATCAATCAATCAAATAATCGTTACTGACTATCAGTGGCAGTAGACCCTAGCTGTTCCTGCCAGTTTCCCACGGCGATAGGCGTTCCGTCCTCCCGTCGCCAGGTGATACGAGGTGCCGGGTAGCCCTTGGCTCGGCAAGAGAGCGTCACGTTGGAACCCTCACGCACCAGCACGTCAGAGCTGCTCTCGCTATCCACGATGTCAGGAGGCACTGAGAGAGAGTGTAAACAACCGGGAAAGGCGAAAAAGCATACATTACTCAACGTGTGCAGAATACTCATAGCGTGCACGTACAGGCTAGGCGCTAGCTTATCAACACAGCTATATACAATGAAACATCTGACCGCCAAAGGTAGTATATCTTGAGCATTTCTTCTTACCCTGAAAAAGTTATGGCTAATTTAGTGTCTTCGTTAAACGAGCGTGGAATACTATATAACGGCTCACTGTCACAAATAAAAGCTGCTCCTTTCCCCAAGGCAATTTTTCCTTCCTCACTCCAAGCCCGGTTCTCCGTTTTTCTAACCTTCATATTTTCACGCCTTTTTTGAATTATTAAGTGTGCTGGGAAGAAACATGCCTTCAAAGAGGCCTCGCTTAATCGTAGTTTGTAAGTCTTGGGCTGTTACTGACAAGTCGATTTCAGTTAGCTATACTGAGGGGCTGAGTCGGAGTATTTGTCCTGAAAATGTGTTTAAAGAACACTGAAAGGGCAAGATAAGCAAATACGTTTCTATTTCGGAACGATACGTGGTATATAAATCTTTCTTTCAGCAATAAAATCTATTAAATGTAAAAACATGCTAAGCTCGGCCTTCTTGTACGCACAGGAACATTTCTTTAAATCGCCCTACTGATGCCGCAGGCCGTCAGCACGCCACCTTGAACACGCAAACAGAAGCTAACTAATATTCTAAGATACCACCATAAATTCAAGTATTTTACATTACTTAATTCTATAAGGACTTTCTGAAATCACCTATTAAATACCGAGAACATGAAGTGAAGACATGTGCACAATTTTGGCGTCACATAAGCATGATATGATTAGAGGGTGTGCGAGCTACGCCAGGATTCAACTGTTTCTTAGCGGTGACATGTTTTGAGAATTCGCATGGTTTTCGGCATGTTAATAGTGTAACTATGCTTCGAAGAATTTAGATCACTTTCCCGCAGGGAACCCTGGTGGGATGCGAAGAAGAAGCAGCGTTGCGCACGGGTAGCGTCGCGGGTTTAACGGTGCTAACACGGCTGTGGTGGTGCGCGTTGGAAGATTATTTTCAAGCGATGGCTGGTATAGGTCCTGTAGGTGACACGTACAGACATGTTTCAACGCATACGTTCGGCGTGAGTCAGGCTTATTGAACCACGATTGAACCAACGATTCGACGGTGTAGCGAGTTGTGGTCGAGGCAGGCATTGCGGGCGAACGTACGAGGCGGCAGCTGCGGGCGCCGCGGTGAGCGCACAGCAGGCGAAAGAAAGTGACGTCGGCGCACACTCTGAGGAGAGTGTGACGTCAATGCGCAGCAGCGTTGTGACCTACTTGGCACCACTCCAACACCTGAGCACAAGGCGCATACGTACGGAGGGACAGCGTAACACAGGCAAGTCAAAAAGCTGTTTCGCTTCTAAAACGTGCACGCGCATGTACACGTAAACTGAAGGAGCATGCGCGGAGGCATGGTTTGACTGCCCCGCAGACGAGTAGCGAGAGTCGCAGGTGGAGCTTTCTGAACGCGAGCCTTCTACTTAAGAATGCGCTCAGCCTTGTAACGTCTGCGTGCTAGCTTAAAGAATTCTAGTTAACACGGGAAAAGCTAGCGGGCCTGGCCGCCTGTCTGCCAGCCAGCCTTCGTGTCCATCTTTCCGAAAAGGCGTCAGAGACACGCCGACAGCGACGGGAATTGCTTATGAAGAAACGGGTTCAAGAGGGTGAGGAAGGGCAAGAGAGAGAGAGAGAGAAAGAAACGGCTGCACACAAGATTGGTAGCGTTTGTTTGTTGCTCGCGTGAGAAAAGGATGAACACTGGATAGGGCGGAAGGAAATGAGACAACGAGGATGGAAGGGGCACTGCCATCTTTGTTAGCCAAATCAAATTAGGGATCCGCAATGAAGTGGTTCCTCCAGTTGTTGCCCTCGAAGGTGCGGCAGTGCCATCCACGCATTGCGAGCGATGCGAGGGGAGAAAAAAAGGAGACGACGGGGTTTGTGTTTCTGGCTGCGACGACGCCCGGCCAAGCAGAGCGGAACCGAACACCCCGACGAGAGAGGTGTGCGTGGGAGGAAAAGGCGCCTGGGGAAAGAGGCGACCAAGGTGCAGTGGATGAAACGAAATAGGGACGCAAGCAAAGGCAGCGTGGGAAGAGACCCCGCAGAATGACACCAACAAGAAAAGAAAGGCTGACTGATAGGGTAATACAAGAGGGTGAAAGAAGTAGAAAGATGAGGAGACAATCTAATTTGGGATTCACATCTTCCCGCGCTCCTTGCCTCAGCGCCGGTCCGCCAGGCGTTCTTCTTCCTATGCTCGTAATTTTATTCCGGTGCGTGTCCCCAGCCTCTCCCTCGCCCCCTTATAAGTGGATCGACGAAGGGGGAAGGCGGCGGCGTCTGTTACTGCTTCCTTTTCAGAGAGTATATATACTGCATAGGGGAGCCCGTGGAGACCTATAGGGATACGATGAGGGAAGACGGGAAAGCGGGCCTGGATCAAAAAATGAGAACGAAAAGGGGAACGACGACAGTGGGGTGTCGTTTTTCGGAAACACAGTAATTTGAACTGAAAGAAAAAGAGGAATTTATTTGAAGTATTCCCAAAGTATAATGACCGCTTTGTCTTTCGATGCCGCTTCGGGAGCTCTCTTTTGCTGTCACGTATAGCAAACAGCAGCAGCTTCACATTTTACTCTTTTACGTGTTCTTCGCTTTTCGTGTGGTTAGACTATTTTACCTCGTCGCCGTCGTCTTATTCTTCACAAGGAGTGGGCGGCTACTGATTTATCTTTGTCATTCGAAGTGGTTGAAGTAGCGGCAAGAAATAAAGAAAAAAAAGGGGGGGGGGGAATAAAGCGGGGCGGTATTGGTGTATGGAGCTCCTCTACTATTGTTCTTTCTTTCTGCAGCTTCTACACGTGGGCTGCTTCGGTGGTTGCGAGCTTGGTGCCAAAGCCTGTGTCTTTGGTTTCTCGCTCCGTTTGACGGACCGTGTGCTCGACGGATGACGGTTAGGGAGTAGAGAGAGGGATAAAGGAGAAAGAAATGCGGTGAGGGGGTTTTACCGTTATGCGCCGCCACAGTCAAGTCCCCACGTGCGCGGATATAATTGGAGTGGAAGTAATAAACACGGCGGAGCCAGCGGCTCATATCAGGGCCATGCGGGCAACTGGGAAGTACGCTTCCATGGACTTATTCAATTTAAGCTAATTTGACTCTTGGACGATCTCTCGAGTTTGAACTTCTAATCACATCGTCATGTCGTCATTCCTTCCCCTCTCATTTTTTTCTTTCTACGCGCGTCTCTTCAGACGATTTTTACCTTGCAGCAGTGTTTTTTTTTTCTGAATGACTCCTTCAACGTGGCGGTTTTTCGTGCGCGATCTCAGAGTGTGCGAGACGAGATGAAAATAAAATGACGTTTTTATCGCTGTGTATACGCCAGCCGTGAAAAGCTCTGCGACGTGAGCAAATATTTGGTCTCGGCTCTAAAGCGACAAACGACTACCTAAACCTCTTAGTTGTTTCTATTGGTCCCTGTATATTACGTACTGGGCTTACAGAAAATTAAAACACCCAAGTGCCAAGATCGTCATCAAGTTCTTGTTTCGTGTTGGTTGGTCGTCTTTAGTAAAGTGGTTGATAAAGGGAAGCGTACACTTGATGAATAGATTACTGTTTGCCCAACCGGTGATGGATTAAGCGCAATGTAGCGGGAAATTTCGTATAAATCCGTCAGTCGATCGTCTACCCGGTGTAGAAAAAAAAATGGAGAAGGAAAGATGGATAGACAAACTGACAGCTGATTTATTGTAGCTGCTCTTGTTTGTTCTCATCTATAATTTTTTTGATCGAGTTCACAGCGTTCTCGTCTGCTTCAAGTTGCCAGAACAACAAATGAAGTCTAAAGAAAGCATTTGTTGAATTGTCATGCTGTCACGAATTGAGACACGCCGACTTATACAACTTGACTGGGCCAGAAGAATAAGCGCGGTACATTTGTAACGTTAGTTGATTCACAAGAAAAATGTAGTAGTACAATCTCGGATTTCACATTCCAAAACCGTGATATGTGATAATGAGAGACGTTGTAGTGGAAGGCTTCGAAAGTTTTTTAAGCAGCAGGTAGCATCTAAATCTTACAGCAGACGGGCCTGAACCATTTCGCCTGCACCGAAATTCGACCACTGCGGCCGAGGTCGAACCCGCAACCTCCCGGTCAGCAGCAGAGCACAGTAGCCAGGGATCCACCGTGGTGGACCACACGGCGAGAAGATTACCGAGAAGATCTCGAGAAGAAGAAGTCTCTGTTTTTAGGTGAACTGGCAGGCTAATGGATAGCAGTGTTTGTTTTTAAAGATTAACTACTCGAGATGTACGCGTTAAACATTACCTACCGTTCTTCTCAGTTGCGTTCAGGTAAGTAAGCGCTCAGCTGATTTACGAGTCTCTGGCATATCACTAACGAAGTTTTTACAACATTAAAATCATTGTAGCTGGTGCCAGGGTTCACACCAGAGCGAATGAAAGGTTGTTTTACGTCAAGGAGCAAAAAAAAAAAAAAAACAGTATGGAGATATAACTCGGAAATTAGCGGTCAAGAGTTAACGTTCTACTCCCGTGGAGACACTTCTATGCTAGCGGCCTCTGGCGGCCGGCACGTAAAAGCTCTACATGTATTGTTATATAACTATTTGCCCCATGTAAAAACTGTGCCACCTGTTTAGGAAGGAGTAAGCAGGTACACTGACCTATTTAACCGTGAGAGTTTGCCACGTAGTCCACTGTAGTCTTACGAGAAAAGAAACCTGCTGTGACATTATACAAGTAAGTCCTATCAATTTCGCATGTTTACCATGCGCTCTGAAAGCCGACACAACCCTTATTTCAACATAATATACCATGGTTACTCTCAGAAGACTTGGCAAAAAAGTGAATGAATGAATGAATGAATGAATGAATGAATGAATGAATGAATGAATGAATGAATGGGGATTTGCGGCCGTGTACTGGGGATTTGCGGCCGTGTACTCGATGTTAACGGTGGCTGTTTACCTTGTGTAGGTGGACCACGCAACTGCTGTACAACGCCGAGCCCAGCTATCGTTGAAAGACGCTTGATCTGCGCATGCTGCACCAGTTCTTCTGATTGCGAGCAAATAGCGGATCACCAATCTAGAGGCCTTGGATCTGGGCCTGTCATCTGAAAATATCGCGCGTGCGTTCTCCCCTTCGCACTGCGCTGTCAACGGCATCGACAAGTGCGGCACCCCGTGGTCCATGGTTACCTACAAGTAGCTGCGGCGACGACGGACTTGCGGGATTTGCGGCCGTGTACTCGATGTTAACGGTGGCTGTTTACCTTGTGTAGGTGGACCACGCAACTGCTGTACAACGCCGAGCCCAGCTATCGTTGAAAGACGCTTGATCTGCGCATGCTGCACCAGTTCTTCTGATTGCGAGCAAATAGCGGATCACCAATCTAGAGGCCTTGGATCTGGGCCTGTCATCTGAAAATATCGCGCGTGCGTTCTCCCCTTCGCACTGCGCTGTCAACGGCATCGACAAGTGCGGCACCCCGTGGTCCATGGTTACCTACAAGTAGCTGCGGCGACGACGGACTTGCGGGATTTGCGGCCGTGTACTCGATGTTAACGGTGGCTGTTTACCTTGTGTAGGTAAGTGTGTAGCACCTTTTTTCACCTCGATTATTACCATTGTCACTGGCTGCAAATCCCAACTTTCTATTATTTCTTGTTTGCTATGGGTGTTGATGTGTGTACGTATCGCGCGCGCATAGGACGCTTCCTTGCGCGCCACATACAACTCAAACAGCAATTCGCTGTCTGGCTCCGTTCAACGGCGTTTTTTGGTTACTGGAGACCAGGATGCCGTCTACTTGTAGTTTTGTTCAGTGTTGCACACATACTGCTTTGCGCTGGTGACATCGAAACAAATCCAGGGCCTGACAAAGTAGAGCAGCTATTAGTTTTGGTGAAAGATATAGGACAGACAATTGACAAATTCCAGAAAGAAACTTCAAGCAAGTTGAAGGACCTTCAAACGACTATTACAGATACAAAACGGCGACTTTCGAAAATAGAAGAGCGACTTGACGTTATAGACGTCTTACGTAAAGACGTTACAAGCGTGAACGAGGTCCTACAAGAATCACACGCCCAGCTGAAAAGCCTTGAAACGAAACAGACAGAGCAAGCAGATTTACTGGTCGACGATCTGAATAACAGAATGCGAAGGAATAACCTAGTCTTCAAAGGTATTCCGGAGCAGACAGCAGAAAAATGGAAGGACACAGAAAAAATAGTATCTGAATTTGTCACACAGCATCTTGGAATTCAATCGGGTGAAATAGAACGTGCCCACAGAGTAGGGCGAGTCACAGATGATCGAGTTCGGCCGATTGTAGTGAAATTTTTGAACTTCAAAGATAAGAGTAGCATTCTAAGAAACGCCTACAAGCTACAGAAATCTTCCCCTCGAGTCTGGGTAGAGGAGGATTTCTCGCCAAGGATACAGATGATAAGAAAGAAACTTCGCGATTTCGTAAAGGTAGAACGAAAGCCTGGCGAAAAGTATAAGCTGCTCTTTGATAAGGTTCTCCTGGGAAATAGATTGTACGGATTAGGGAATACTAATGACAGCACAATTGTTCAAATACCAAGGCACGAACCACGTGTAAACACGGCTTGACGCAGGAATCGTTGTGCGCATACCTTATCTCTCGTTGTATGTAATTTTCGCAGCATCTTGAACAAACAAGATCAACTTGCCACAATCGTTGAATGCTGCACTGCGGATCTAGTTCTCGGTACGGAGACGTGGTTAAATGCTGATGTATCGAACGGCGAACTCGCTCTGTCTGCTGATTTCAATATTTTCAGAAAGGACAGGTCATACCAGCGGGGTGGCGGCGTAATGATTGCCGTAAAAAGTCATTTTAAGGCGCAACTATTAGACACAGACGCACACTTAGAAATTTTGTGGATTGTACTGCAACTGTCAGCAGGTGAAACTTGTATTGTCGGGGTATGCTATCGTCCGCCAGACGCTTCTATCGAGTTTGTCGATAATTTGAATGACTCACTTAGTTTTGTTCAATGCAAACATCCAACATCACCAATAATATTAGCCGGTGATTTTAATTATCCGGGAATAGACTGGCGGACATGCACACCTACGGGTGGTACAAGAAGAAATGAATGTATTGATTTCCTTGATACACTTTCATTATTTAACATGACTCAAATGGTCTCTGTCCCTACACGCGGAAGTTCTGTTCTTGATTTAGTGCTCACTACTGAACCTGAGAATATGCGCGTCCACGTACTAGATTGTATTAGTGACCACAATGTTCTACACTGCGAGGCCATGATAAAAGTGGTAAAACCAGAAAAACAGATGAAAGTATTGTACGACTACAAACGAGCTGACGTACTGAACATTCTGTCCGACCTGTCGTCTTTCTCTGATCACTTTCTCACCAGCCTCCATTCTCGTGACACGAATGAAAACTGGCGAATCGTTCACGAGAAACTCATGCAACTAAAAAACCAATACATTCCTACAATTACAATCACATCTTCGACTCACAACTCATGGTTCACCTCGCATGTCAAGCGGTGCATCAACAAAAAAAAGCGCTTGTATTCTAAGGCAAGATTCTCGGGCACCGATGCTGCATGGGAAGAGTACAGAAACTATGCAAAGATATGCGACAGAGAAATAAAAACAGCTAAAGACAAATTTTTTAATGAGGATCTACCTGCGCTGCTAACAAACAATACTAAAAAATTTTGGAAAGTGGTAAATCCTAGGAAATGTTCGGGACAGCCAATTCATCTAACTAAAGACGATAAACTGTTGTCACCGTCAGAGGCTGCAGAAGAACTGAACTTATTCTTTGGATCTGTTTACACTGAAGAGGAGCCCATTTCGGCCGATTTAAAATTTGACTCCATTAACGCCACAATGAATGACATCGTGATCACTCCGGAAGGTATCGAATCGGCTATTGAACGTCTTGCAAACAATTCATCCCCTGGACCAGATGGTATATGCCCGAAGTTACTTAAAATTACTAAGCCAGTCATATCCCGTATTTTTGTAGCTTTATTTCAGCAGTCAATTGACACTGGATGTGTGCCTGACACATGGAAAATCGCTCGCGTGACGCCGATATTTAAATCCGGTGATTCATCGATGCCATCTAATTACAGGCCCATTTCACTCACCAGCATACCCTGCAAATTATTAGAACACATCATATCATCTGCAGTAATGACGTACTTAACCGAGCAAAATTACTTTATTCCTAACCAACATGGTTTCCAGCGCGGGCGTTCATGCGAAACACAATTATTCGAATTAGTTACTGACCTCCATTATGCCGTTCATGCGTCTACAATAATTGATGCCGTATTTATCGACCTTGCCAAAGCATTTGACAAAGTTCCCCACAGTCGTCTATTAATGAAGCTAGACTGCCTTAAGATAAACCGAAACGTTACCACTTGGATAAATAACTTTTTGTGTAATCGTTATCAATTCGTGACTGTAAATGATTGTTCATCTACATTGATTCAAGTTAAATCCGGGGTACCCCAAGGCTCTGTACTTGGACCGATACTGTTTCTCATCTACATTAACGACATTTCTAAAAATCTGGCATCTACTACTCGCTTATTTGCCGACGACTGTGTGATTTATAGAAAGATTACTAACCCAAACGACCACACTGCTTTACAAAAAGACCTTGATAGCATCGCTACTTGGTGCGATCAATGGCAAATGAAAATTAACGCTTCCAAAACAAAAGTAATAACTTTTACGAATACTACCCAGCCCCCGATCAATTCCTATCTCATTAATGCAATGCCAATAGAACACGTTTCATCAATAAAGTACTTAGGCGTCCATCTTTCCGCCGACCTGTCATGGAATGCCCACATTGACGCAATAACATCTAAAGCATCTAAAACACTTGGATTCATTAGACGCCACTTACATCAAGCTAACTGGAAGACAAAACTTACAGCATACACCTCACTTGTTCGGTCTAAAATAGAATATGCTTCATTCATTTGGAACCCACATCAAATTTACTTAATTAACAAACTTGAATCCATGCAAAATAAAGCTGCCCGATTCATAACCAGAAACTACTTGCGTCATTCGAGCATCACTAATATCAAAGCATCACTGAGCCTCCCATTACTAGAGAAAAGAAGAGTGCTGGCCCTGCTATCCCATTTTCACAAACTTTATCATAATCATTCGTCATTTGCTACCACTTACATATTGCCTGCCCATCACTATTTTCCGCGCCTAGATCACCCCTTCAAAGTTTTAGTTCCATATGCGCGTACAAACATCTTCTATAACTCGCCTCTGTTGTGCGCACTCCGTCTTTGGAATGACTTACCACATGATGTTGTGTCTGTAAGAAACTTCGACGCCTTTGTAGAAATGTTAAAAAGCTCACCTAATATTGTATGAAAAAAAAAAAAAAAAAAAAGTGAATTATTTTTTTGTACGATAGTGTTTCATTGTTATTTGCTGTGCTTTAGTGGTGTTACCAACTGTTTATTTGTTCAAATGTAACCTAACCCTCATCCCGTTTACTGTAACCCCCCCCCCCCTATGTAATGCCCGGCAAGGGCCTTTAGGGTATGTGAATAAAAAAAAAAAAAAAAATGAATTGGGAACGCACCGAGCACATCGAGGTATCCTACTTGGCTGTGCATGGGCACCGTGTTGACCTGACACATGTAACCACCGCGGTCCGACTCTTGGACGCTGTCGATAATCAAGAGCCAGGTTCGGTCCGACGGGCTGAGGTGGACGCGATAGTTCTGCGTGATGACGCTCTTGTGGATCGTCAAGATCGTCTTGCTCTCCACTCGCAACCATGCAACCTGCACACGGTGTAATACAAAGTAAGTAAGACAAGCAACATTTTTGTTTATTACTAACGAATCTTGTAATTGAAGGAGTGCTAAGGAAAAGAAACTTAGACTAATAGTGTGTTCATAGACACTTGGTTGAAGGCTTCTAGGAAGTAAAGTTATGACAAAGTATATATTTATGGGCGACCTTAATGCCAAAGTAGGCCAGAAACAGGGTGGAGATATGGCATCAGGCTCTAGTAATGCTAGACGGGAATTGTTAGCGGAGTTTGCAGGACGTAATAGTTCACTGATCTTGAATACCTTATGACAGAAAACGGGCTAAGAGTAAGTGGACGGGGTTAAGTACTAATTGAAAAACTAAAGATATGATAGACTTTATTTTGTGTGCACACCCAGGCACTGTACAGGGTGTAGAAGTAGTTGGCAAGATCCGATGCAGTGACCATAGAATGGCAAAAGCTCGTAGTCACCTATATTTAAAAAAGGAAAAAAAAGCGTAAACTGATATGCAAGAAGCCAATTCATGAGCCTGTGGTGAGAGGGAAAGTATCAGAATTCAGGAGTTGCGCTTCATAGTATATTCGCAGATCTAAATGTGGTCCCCTACGTTAGCGTTCACACAATACCGATAATGTTAGAAGTATCATCAAATAGTGTGCAATGAAAGTCGGACTTACACTCCCTTGACCGGACACTGGCAAACTATACTTCGAGACAAAAAAATCTGATTAAGAGACAACAAGCTGAGAAGGCCTCAAATCAAACCGACAAAGTAGAGCTAGTGGATCTTCCGACAATAATAAATAGACGTAAGGTAGCCGACATCAGAAGGTATAACACTGGAGAGAATTGAACATGTGGTTAAAAGGTGGCAGAATCCTAAAATGTATGAAAGGAAACTCCTGCATAGGGAAAAATCTGATATATGCATTAAGGGACATGAAATACAGTGACATAACTAGTACGAATAGGATAGTTGATATGACAGAAAAGTTCTACAGAGGGCTGTGCAGCAGCTGAAACAACCAGGATGATATTGTAGGAAGCAATATAGACCAGAGGAATTCGACATCACACCAGTAACAATAGGGAAAGTAATGAAAGTCCTAGAAGGAATGGAAAGAGGCAAAGCCGCGGGTGAGAATAACATAACAACTAACCTGCTGAAAGATGGTGGAAAAATTATGTTAGGAAAAACTGACCACCTTACATACGAAGTGTCTCTTGACGGGAAGGGTACTAGAATCTTGAAAGAACACCAACATCATCTTAATCTTAAAAAAAAAAACGACAAGCACTTGAAAAATTACAGGCCGATTATCTTACTGTGCATTTTCTACAAACTATTTACAAAATAATAGGTAATAGAATGAGGGCAACATTAGAGTTCAATCAACCAAAGAAACAAGCAGAATCTTGTACAAGCTATCTCACAATATACCATATTAATATTATCAATCAGGTGGTAGAGAAATGCGTCGAATACAATCAACCGCTATACATAGTCTTCATAGATTACGAGAAAAGCATTTGACTCAGTCGAGGCATCAGCAGGCAATACCAAATCAGGGCATCGACGTACCCTACACAAACCTACTGGAAGAAATCTGCAGGAGATCCACAGCCACCATAGTTCTCCAATAAAGAAACTGACAGAATCCCAGCAAAGAATGGTGTAAGGCAGGGAGACACGATCTCTCCAATGCTATTCACCGCGTAGGAGGAGATTTTCAGGGCCCTGCAGCGAGCACAGGACCGAGTTGACTGGCGGAACACGAGAAAGGCCTTCGTTTTGCTGTGGGCGTAGTCAGGTTGATGATGATGATGATTCTCTTTACAGTAATGTACTGAAGTTTTGTCTTCCTTTTGAAAGCAATGCGATCATTGTTTCCTGGTGAACAATCAGGCCGACCAAACCGGACGCCTAATTACTCAAATGCAAAGACCAACGCGCTTTTTTTCGTTTCATTTTTTTTCACAAGTAAATAACCTCAATAAAGATATATCGGTGCTTGAAGGACATATATAAATTTTAGAAGCACGGGCTGCTGAGCGAGTTGGTAACTCGTCTTAAAGGTAACTCTTTTTAAAAAGGAAGAAAAAAAGAAACTTCATGTAAAGATGCAAGCCGGCAGATGGAAAACCCTGTAAAATAAAGGTTAAACAAACAGGCACCGGATGCCTCACACTAGACAGCCTGTCGTTGGCTCGCGATCCATGTTTACACAACTTTTATTCTGTATACCTGGTCCTTCTTTACAAAATGTGAATTCATAGCGCATTTCAGGATCAGCACGACTGTTCATCGTGATTTCGTTAAAAAGCATACACCTGTGAGACTGTACAAATATGTACACAAACGATCGAGCGATTAGAGGCTCGACTACGTTCGCGCAAACAAGCCGGACGCACACGTTTACTCGACAAGAGTAAAAAACGGGAGGAAGCCCGCATACACGGACAACGACACGCCAAGACACACAGGTCTACTGCATGGTGCTGGTGGTGCGGCCGTTGCTTTCACCTTGTTTTATTATTGTCATGCTGCCCTTTCTGCTTTACCCGGCGAGACCCGGCAAAGTCCTGCGGTGGGCCGCCTTCGCAGACGCTCGCATGGATCGATGCGCGCGGTCCGACCAACAACGAGGCACAGACGTGCCCGACCGGATGCGTGCATGGCCATTCGTTGGCCCCTGCTGTTGATGTCGCGCCCGTTTTGGTGCTTTTCTTTTCGCCGACGTTTTGTGCGTGGCGCCTTTTGCTTTCGGCCCGACGGCCGCAGCGTGCCTTGTTACCTTAGCTCGATCACCCCATTGTTGCCATTTCAGCTCTTTTGCAAGGACAGCCCCATTTTTCCTTCGAGGCCGAGCCTGGCGGCCGTTCCATTGACAAGCACCGTGCGCCGGATAGAAGAGTAAAAAGACGAGCCGAAAAACAAAACAAAAAAGCCACACAAAATACGCAGGCGTGCTAGAGGACAAGACTCGTGGTCCAGGTACTATGTGAAGTTGGATGATATTTTGATAATGGTGCGTGTGCAAGTCCACCGAAGCGTGGCATTTCTTGTTTTCTTTCGTAGCTTGCCACCTGTTTGCGCAGATTATTCGACCTTTTCCGTTTCGACCGTCCGTCTGTTCCCTTCTTGTGGTTTTGTACAGTTTCTTACGAGAAGCAAAGACTCCTCGCTTGATCACGTGATTCTTATCTGGAAACAGCTTAGTAGTGTAACTTTTGCTTCGGCCTGTCGTGCACTTTTGTTGTAGAGGACCACTGGTCCCCCCCAAAAAGTACTGCACTTGCGAACCCACAAATTCGCCAGTTTTCATCTTCAAATATATAAATGCGGAATACTTGCTTGCACACTTGTTAATATTTAGTTTAAGTTCTTTGAATACACTACTTGAATATGCCTACTTAATGATCTGTGCCGCAAAATTAGAAAGAGACCCATCAAGACAACTAATTCAGTACCTAAACGTCGGTAAGGATAATGCCCCTAAAGCCTTTATTCTAGACATTGTAGAGATAGAAACTTGACATTTCATCGGTTCTTATAGCACGAGAGTGCTGACTTGTGAAACCTATGACCGAGGTTAACAGAGACTGCGAATTATTAATCTTTATTAGCGATTGTACTTTCGTATGAGGGTAAAAAATGTATCGCCTAGCCACGTGCAACATTAGAACCTGTTACAATGCAAAAAAAAATTGTCATCTATTGCCCTTGATGACAACAAGATAGTTTTCCCCGTATTTCAGGCCGACTGCAGAACGAACAATTTATAACGTAAATTATATTGATAATTCTCAGTTATTCTTCATTCGCACAGAAATCAGCCATAGCCGTGTTGCACATGTAATAAATGTGATTAAATTTTGCAGCGTCATTGAAAGCTCAGTGAAGTTTTTTTCATGTGCTTGGAAATCGGCTCTTTTGACTTTGTGTAGCTGCTACCGTAAGGTCTAGAAGCAGCTACAACGTTTTCAGTCAATTGCTTTCTTGTCCTCACGCAAGGGTATACCATCACACAGAATCCAAATGCTGTAAAAGCAGCTCAGACGATTGCTTGATGGGAAGCAAATCTTTTCTTTTGTCTTCTCTTTATTTCAAAAACCCAAAAGAATCTATACCCTCATTGATGTCTCTTAAACTGCAGGAGGAGGAGTAAAAAAAACTATTTCCAGTTCCTCTTTCAGTCTCTGTGGTTTTTACATCGGAACGAACAATGATCAGGAAAACACAGCTTTTTTATGTTCTCTGATATTTTAGCATCTTGAATGTACAAAGTAATAATGATTTATTGATAAGTGGTGTTTAACGTCCCCAAACCACCAAATGATTATGAGAGACGCCGTAGTGGGGGGCTCAGGAAATTTCACCCACCTGGGGTTCTTTGACGTGCACCTAAATCTGAGCACACTGGCCTACAGCATTTCCGCCTCCATCGGAAATGCAGCCACTGCTGCCGGGATTCGATCCCGCGACCTACGGGTCAGCAGCCGAATACCTTGGCCACTAGAACACCGCGGTGGGGCTATAAGGCATTAGGCGTTACGAAATACTTACAGTAGCTAAGCTTCGATCATCGCATAGTTCCGCTGACACATTGGCTTTCCTACTTCCTCTTACAATAATGAATGCAGTGATTTCTAAACATCACTTTAAGTTTACAAATTATCAATAAAAATTATCAAGAAAACAGTAATAAAGTTGCCTTAAAACTCTGTGTAGCCATTACGCCCACAGGAGTGCTTTTGTATGCATTACGCATACAGTATATAACATTAGCGCACTTAGCTGCAACACGCTATATAGTGTGGTGTGATAATCAAACGCATGCCGCAACGAGTGCCCCTCGACGACAACGGAATGCGATGCAGCGCGCGGGAACATGCTTTAGGCGGGGAAATACACGCGACGCATGCAAGCCGGCATTCACGTTGACCCTCCTTTTATACAGCGGAGAACCTAATGCGCGGGGAAAGATGCTTGCTCCGCATATTTATACTCCGCAATGCACTGGCCGTAGAAGGCGAAAGTGCCGCATGTGCCTAATGCATTGCCCTTCTTTAGTACGGCGCCACCCGCTGCAGGTCCCAGCGTGGTCCTCAGACAACCAGAAATGCTGGCATGCAAGCTAACGTTCGTACCGAAACATTCGCGCCCAGTGTCGCGCATGATTCGCACACCTAACTTGCTCATCTCGTTGCTGCTTAAGTGTTCAAGGCATACATATTTGGGGGACCGACAGCAAGAAACACTATATCGATAAGCTGTTTGATTACTTAACGGAAAAATAAAGCACAGATGTTGGCTAAATGACAACTGTAGGTGTGAGCCTCAATGACAATCTGACATGCATGCTTCCGCAACACACTATGATAGAAAACTTTGCACGGTGGGAGATCACGTGGGCCGTATAGAGGACCACTAGTCCCTCCAGGAAGTATACTGCACTTGCGAACCTACAATTCCCCCAGTTTTCCTCTTGGGAGATATAAATGCGGTGTACTTTCTTCACACTTGTTAACAATTTGTTTAATTTCTTTGAATAGACAATTTGAGTATGCTTCTATAATAATCTGTGCCGTAAAATCAGAAAAAAACTCATGTAGAAAACTAATTCAGTACCTAAACGTTGGCAGTGACCCGGTGGGAGACCACCGGGTCTCCAAAAAAGCGGGGCCGATTACGAAGCAGGGATGCAATGCGGCTTGCCCATGCTTTCGTAACGAGTAGAATACTTTACCCGACTCCCTACTTGCGCCTAACCAAGCACGATGGTACGTAACTCGAGGTCATCCACCGCAAAGTCATCAAGTGGGCTCTTCACCTCCCTATCACCACGTGTAACCAGAGACTTCTAGCCCTATAGGCGTGGTGAATACCTACCGGGAACTTCGAGATGCCCGCCTCATTAACCAATGCACGCGTCTTGCACTGACCATTCCTGTCGCCGCCTCTTGGACCGGCTACACATCAAACACGATTGCACTCATTGAGGAAAGGGTGAGAGTGCCTAGAGCCTTGCAGACGCAGCCCTTCAGGGTCCGAGTCCTTCCCCGCAACATGACCTAGAGAAGAACACATGCAGCGGTCGCCGCCAGGCGCATGCTGAAGCGTTGCAGTGACACTTTGGTCAACAGCAACACATGTACTACGTGGACGTTGTCAGCCCACAAACTGGATGGTGGTATACGGCCGCAGTCATACTCAACAAAAACACCGTAAACAGGCTCACTTTCAAAGCCTATATATATGGTGCAACAAAGCGGTGGAGATTGACATCACTCTTGTTCTCTTCTATCCCTCTTCTAAACATATCATCATAAAATCACGAGGGGCCAGTCGAAACTGTTAGCCATAGGGAGGGCTCTCCCGCTTGCTCAGTTCGTACTGGAACTTAGCGGCCGATTCGTTGATCCAACTCCGCGTATCTGGTTTGGGCACCCGGCCACCTAGGAGCCAAGAGAAAGGGACAGGCTGATCAGGCCACCCGCGCATTCTTTTTCCGGGCTATCTCCCTGTTTTTGAAAGGCTACTTCCCCTCAGACAATTCGGCCCTTTCATTCAAAATTTTTCCCAATTACTACAAGGAGGAGCACCGGTGCTATCCGGACCCTTGTAAGCGGCTGCATCACGGTGACGAGCACCTCCATTTAAAACTGTTTACAAACACTGTACTTTACTGGTGGTGCTAAAATATTTCAATTGATTCTTTGGTGGCTCGTGTCACTACTCTGGAGAGGTGGCTGACACCTTCTACATTTTCTGGGCGGGACAGTCAAATCCATCTATACCCCGGAACCCCAACCCCACGAGAGAGGACTGGGAGGTGGTTTTCTTCGGCTGTTAGGACCTTAAGGCCCAATAGGCCCTGGTTCAACGGACGCGGGCGACGTTGTTTGCCAATGGAGCTCCGGAATAGGGGTTCTACCTAGTGCTGCGAGGGGAGGAGGCCGATAAGAACCCAACCCAATCGCCTGTGTGTAACCACGTGTTGATTATTAAACATTTGACCCTCTTAGTAACTGCTACAAATACGTATACATAAAAACAATACATACACAGTCGTTTTATTCCCGTAACATAAATGGATTCCGGCAGGATACACTTGAAGCGCTAATGAATGAGATGATGTGGTTGATCAGTGATTGCGGCGTAACTCGAAGGTGTGCGGAGTTCAGAAGTCAAAAGAAAATGTACTCCTGTTTTCTGATTTGCGAGTATGTTAAAAGAACTTGATCCTCCGACAGTAATACGCTTGATAGCACAGGTTGAATTCTATTTCAATGCAGACATTCTTAAAAGGTTCTTTAGATGCCTTACGATGCTTGATACTTAATAGTGAGCACGAGGACTCGCCTAAAGAGCTAGTTGGTCTCGCCTAGCCTTTCGCGTCAGGCCCAACGACTGTGCACGGACCTTAACCGTTGCAAGTGCACTTTCCCATTGCGTATGATGAGAGATACCGACACTCGCTAAGAACGTATCTCGGCGCGGTTGCATTTCGCACCACTTTCACATCAGCGGCTGTTCTTCACACAGTAACCTCTACCTTTAGTAAGTTCTCACAACTGTGACAGCTGCGGGGCGGTGGGCAACGCGTATAAACTGGTGGCGCCATACCGCCACTTTAGTGCGCGTTTCTCAGTTTCCCCTATGCTGCGTAGTTTTGGCGAGGCTCCATATGTAGGTGGAGCGTGGCACGCATATTGGACAGGCGACGCCGTGGTCGAATCGTGTGAGGACGTAATACGAAAAAGGAAGAGACGAAAACCAAACGGCCGCGAGAAACAATCAAGATGGCTCACGGTGTTAATGGCGGTTTCTGGCGGGAATAATTCATGAGCGCCGAGGAGGCTCCAATTACAGGCTATGTATACCATGCCCGCCGTCGTCGCTGTCGGTGGCGTTGCGCATCGCTAAACGCTGGCCTAGCTTCTTGCACGCCTATACTATATATAGGAGCCAGCGCAGGAAAAAAAGAATTCACAACGCGGCGCTGCGCGCGGTCCCACTGGGTAGCAGTGAGCTTCGTAGAAACGCCGTTATTCTGAAACCACCCACTTCGCAGTGACCTCCATGGGTGTTTATGCTGCGGAATCACTCTATTCATGATTTGCTACTGGGATTCGGTGAAGCTAGAAAGGACGTTTGCAGAGGTCATCCTTATTCAAACCAGCCTTCGTAATATACTTTTAAATTTCCGACACGACTAGGTAGGCCCAACGCTGTTATAGTTTGATTGATTTGTGGGGTTTAACGTCCCAAAACCACCATATGATTATGAGAGACGCCATAGTGGAGGGCTCCGGAAATTTCGACCACCTGGGGTTCTTTAACGTGCGCCCAAATCTGAGCACACGGGCCTACAACATTTCCGCCTCCATCGGAAATGCAGCCGCCGCAGCCGGGAATCGAACCCGCGACCTGCGGGTCAGCAGCCGAGTACCTTAGCCACTAGACCACCGCGGCGGGGCAACGCTGTTATAGTTTCACTCTCATAGAAGTGTAAATCTTGAATAAATTGGATACAAATGCTATATTTTCGTATATACAGATACAATCACCGAAAGCTGCAAATAGGTGACTGCGTGTGCCCCTAATATTCATCAGCTCTTTGCTTTAAACATCTGTTATTTGGAGCTCTGCAACATAAATTAGGTGCTTACTTTACGTTTAGGTGACCTATACACGGCTGCGACGTAAAACGACAACACCATCGCCCACTAAAGGGCAACAAGAAATCATTCAGGCTTCTGCTGGTGCTTACTCGTCCCCAACTCTTGGTTGAGCACGCCACGCGAGTTCATCGCCATGCCACGTGCAAGCACGTGGGCACTGCAGATTCTCGTTCCCCGACGCCATCCAGCGATTACTGAGAGAGTGTAAGGGGGAGAGGCAACAGCCCCTTACACAGCCGCTTACGCAGGCCGAAACGCACGACCACGTGTTAGCACGTCCTGACTAAGATACAACGCGTTGGCTTACCGCGCATCTGTAAAATATCGTCCCCTGATGCCATCAAATGATTGCTGATTGAGTGAAACGGGGAGAGGCCACGGCGCCTTGCCGAGCCCTTTGCACAAGCCGGAACGCGCTTGTGCATACAAGGTACGTACTTACAGCAAAAAGTGGGAGGATCCTTAAGCTTCGCATTTAAGAGTTCAACGCGATAGCGAAATCTGGCCCTTAGTGCACCCTTCAACCGCTAAGTGAATACTTATTCATATGTTTTGTTACATACACACGCACGTACACAAACACGCACACAGTATATTGGACCAGCGCGTGCTATTATCACCGAATGGGCTCGTTTTTTGTCGTGACACCTGTCAAACAAAACGCGTTAAATGGGCCCAGAACGACGTTTCCAGGTAACCATGTAATTAATTCACTACAAGAGCTTATTGCCTCACGAATTGAACGCCGCAAAATTTTTAAGAATCCGTCCAGTGCGAGTGAAGTTACAAAAGTTTGTCGCATGCTGCAACTGCATTATCTCTTCTCTCGTCCCGACGAAAGTGCTGGAAGCTAAGCAGAGAGGGGTGGCAGGGCAATGAAATTATACCACGCCTCGTGAGCTTAAGCACTTTTTTTTTTCATAGAATGCGCGGCTTTCTCAGTGTAATCGCTCGCGCACGCGTGGACAAGTAACGGCATCCCGCGGCAATCTCGGTAACTTGATTTTTCGGTCACAGACGCGCAGATGATTTGTCGCTCACAACCAACGAGGCCGACGCCGGCGGTGGGTTTTAGATGCGGAGCATCTAATACTCGAGGCTTGTAGTGCGGCGCCGTCCGCAAGCTTCCTGCTCCTTCTTCCACCATCTGTGAATCCCTTCCTCCTCTACACACCGCGCGCGCTTCACTCCTCCACCATCTGTGCACCCTTCCTCCTCTACACACAGCGTGCGCTTCTCCTCTTCACGAACATTCGCTAGCTGTATAATGTAGCGCGCATGCGCCGTCACGCTTCGAGAACATCGGCAGCTGACGCGCGCGCATGCGCCGCCGCGCTTCGAGAACATCGGCAGCTGACGCGCGCGCATGCGCCGTTGCGCTTCTCCCCCTTCTCGAACATTCGACAGCTGACAGTGCATGCGCCGTCGCGCTGTATACATACTCAAGGTCGGCGCTCGCTCGCTCAGTTGCCGCTCGTCGGTTGGTTTGTACGGCGCGTCGACGTCCAAGGTCGCGGTGAAATGAATTCCAACGAATCCACAAACACAATGATCGACGTCCCTTCGACCAGCGCCGCCCTTTCGCATACGTGTGTACGTGTTCACTCATTTAACACCCCCTCCTACAACCACGTTAACCAATTTAGCCATCGACCCAAGTAAGTCGCAATTTAACACCCCATTTCACAACCACGTTAACCAATTTAGCCATCGACCCAAGTAAGTCGCACTTTAACACCCCGTTAACCAATTATATGCTCCGCATCCTCCTCAGTGTTCCCCCGAGGGAAGCTGCGGGCAATTTTTTTCTGTGACACGAGCTCTTTAACGCTTTCGAGTTAACAAGGTGCGTGCTACGCATAGCTCCAACGCAGATACCCGAAGCACAGAAGCTGCCCAGCGCCGGCTGACATATCCATCGCACTCCACAAAACCTGTGCTATACTCGGTGACAACGTTTCTTGGCATTGGAGCGAAGGCTATAGTGCCAAATCACGGACATCCTACCGCCAGTGAATGTAGTTCCACAACAGCGCCTTTTCATTCACCATGAAATATAGACGTTCCCCCCTTATTTTCAATGCGGAGCTATTTGAGACGTGACGCAGCTCCCACCTATTTGATAGCCGTATTTACTTTAACATATTTGTTGTGACTTCGCGTTTTTGAACGCATGAAGAATTCCCGCCTTTTTACGTCCACTTCAAACGCGAAGCGGTGTCTGCGTCTACACGAAACGCTGATGTTGCGCTCTTGTACTTTGGCGCGCGTCACGAGACGCACGTCAAAACGGACTACTTCGCGTAGTGATACATGTACAGAAGCTCCGCCTCCCTAGCTTTGCCTTCAGTGCCAAGAAAAGTTATCGCCGAGTATGGAGCAAGTAAAGGCATACCGCTAACGTTCCTGCACTTCTGTAGCTGAAAATGTCGTCACACCTCGTTGAAAGTATTCGGCAAACTTTCTGTAATTAATATCAATGTATCCGCGGACGCTTCACGAGAAGGGCGGCGCGACAGTTTGTTTTCGGGTTCACACTGCCAGCTGAAGTGGCTCACTTTCTTATCTTCTACGCTTTCGCACAATTCATGCTTATAAATGACTAAAAATAAATGAGAAGTAGTTTTTTATGCGTAGCATTCTCAAGTCTTACAAATGAAATCAACAACAACAACAAAAAAAGCTCAGATGGCGTTTTGCTTGCCCCCGCCGCCATCGCGCTGTTGTCGTTTCGATGGGGGCGACACCTGAATGCCCGGACAGGAAGCTCGCAACATGCCACTGACTTGGCCTCAGCAAGTGCGAGACCCACGGGAAAGCTCTATGCTCTCGCTTAGTAGAGTGCCAAGTAGTCGAAATTGTCCACCACTTTTTCTAAACACAACCATCCAGTAATGGAAGCTCCAGCACCTCTCTTGAAAATGTCGCTCGTTCGGAGCCCTAATTTTTGTCAATACGGCCTCATCGAGTGTGAGGCCCACGGGTCGGCTTTCAGCTCTCCCATATGTAGTAGATTACCGAGTACTCTAAATCGCTACCCATAAAACATCGCTAAAGCTTGGATTCTATACCCATCGGGACAGCTCATTCACTGCTCTCCCATAGTTGAGGACGAAGTACTCCGAGTTGTTAAGCAATTTTTTAAAAACACACATTGGCGCTTTAGATGGCCGTGCAACCATCTCCCGTCACGGCCTCATCAAGTTTCAGGCCCACAGGACTGCTTCATGCTCTCCCATAGTAGATTGCCAGGTACTCTAAATAGTTAACTTCACTTTCTAACCCCCCCCCCCCCTCCCGCGTTTGTTACCAGGACAGCTAAATGCATTTCTGTAGTAGAGTGCATCGTAGTCTGTCGTCGAACACCTATCTGAGTGGGACAGTGCATCTTTAATGTGTTGTTAGGTTGTAGCCGATCACAATACAGCCCTGTGTCAATGTCTGGACGACTTTTACGCATTCGTGGCATCATACGTAGTTTCGGCGCTTCTGAGAACATGACTATCAGCAACTAATAGGCTAAACGAGACTTGTAGGGTTTTCCGATTGTCATTTACATATGTGAGAAGTCGACGGCCATGACGTTTCTAGTGATGATGCTCATCGATGCCTTTTTTATACCGGCTTCTAAACAGTGTTCTGGGCATGCAGCGAAAGTTTTGATGATCTAATCAATACCGACGAACAGTCGCCAATACGGGCTATAGTAACGTCACACGTAAGCAGATAACAAACAGCAATATTGCAGCTGACAGAAAGCGTTTTTTTTTTTTTTGAACAACCGATATGCCATAGTCCTCGTCATACGCTACTTTTGAGCATCGTATAATCTTCATCACATCAAGGGAATCACTCCTCATATGGCTTTTCAGGCAGCACTGAATCATTGCGAAAATAACTGTAGACATCTGAGAATCAGAGTATGCCCGTTTCGTTTGTCTAAAATGTTCATTATATGCAGTTTCCTCCTAAGGCTGGACGCGGCTCGCTCACTTGCTGTCCAACTATACCTCCCCCTTTCCCCCTTTCTCTCACGGACTCGTGACGCTTCCCTCAAGATAATTAAACTTTCTTCAAATAGAGCGGAGCCTCCTTCTATGTAAACCTGGCCGCCGAACGACTTGAGCACACGTGCAAAAAAAAAAAAACAAGAAAAGAAACCTGTTGGGGGAAATGCTAATTCGGCTGCATTCGAATCCACGCTTTAGCCTAAGTTGCGCACCACGAACGAGCTAACACATAAAGTTGAGCCGATGAAATAGCAACAGAAAAGTTTCTGGTGGACGCACTTGAATCACCGGCAAACTACAAAAAAACTACAAAGAGCGGAACATTTTTCTGCTGTCCGGTATCACTTCCCCGACCACAGAAGACCGTAAAGATAAAGCACAGAACAATAGAGTAGAATGTTAAAGTTCTTTTATGGCCACCAAGGAAAAAAAAACGAAGCTCACGGACGTGTGCTGGTGCGACAACGCTGGGGCTGAATTAGTCGCGATTCTTAATTAACGAGAGCGCAGTCGGACGACAAGATCCAACAACGTCAAGCTCCGGAGACGGCACGAAAAAAAATAAGATACGTAGAAGAAGCGGGAACACCACAGAAAAAAACACGAAAGACAAGAAGGGGAATAGAAACAAAGAAAGTGCCGGGCCTGATCTCGCTCGCTACAGATTCTCTTGGAGAGGCCTTCGACTCCGTCTCCCTTTCTTGCTTTGTCATCTTTACATGCGCCCTTGATCTTGTTATTGCGGCCCGCTGGAGCGGTGTAAGTGACGTGCCAAAGTATTGTTTTCGATACAAATTGCGGGATCGCAAAGGATCCTTACGTCGAGAGGCGCGATGAAAGGGGGAACACAATTTTACGGCAAGCGGACTCGCTTTTTTTTCAACCGGCCCGCGGGCAAAGTCAGTCACGCGTGTCGTGTCGAACTCGATTTGCACAAGCTGCCGCACAGCCCTTGCTTACAGGCCTATTCCGTCCTTGTAAATAATGATGGGCGCCGTCGACATACTGAGGCGCTTGTACACCAACGTCGCGGCGCGCCGGTTCCGCCCATCTCAAAGCTCGCCCCCACCCTCTATGATCACGTGACAACTGACACAGCTACTGCAAAGCTGCCTCTTGCCAGCGTCACGGAACACGGTCAAATGAACGCTTGAGCACAGCGGGGTCGTGCGTAGACCCAGGAGCAACTCCTCTGTTTGATTAACTATATTTGTAGGGTTTAACGTCCCAAAACCACCATATGATTATGAGAGACGCCGTAGTGGACGGCTCCGGAAATTTCAACCACCTGGGGTTCTTTAAGGTGCACCCAAATCTTCTAAGCACACGGGCCTACAACATTTCCGCCTCCGTCGGAAATGCAGCCGGGATTCGAGCCCACGACCTGCGGGTCAGCAGCCGAGTACCTTAGCCTCTAGACCACCGCGGCGGGGCAAAAACTCCACTGTTTGATTCTCCTCCTTCTCCGAGCACGGCGCGCCGGGCAGCCAGACTTGAGAGATCGGACTAAGCTTATGAGTGATTGAGCACTTGAAATGCCGTAGAGACAGCAATGCCTTACGCTTTTAACTGATACGTTTGAGTGGTCTCTATAAGGCCCGTATTCACAAACCAACCTCACCCTTACTTCACGTTTTCCTCAACTTCCTGTACTGCATACATGCGTTATAAAGGGGCAAAAATGGTAACCGGGTGAAAGCTAATGACAAGACTGGTTCATAAATACCGGCCTAATTTGTTAAACTAGCGCAATAAAGGTAGAAAACCGGCAAGAAAATCTCGAGGGAAGGATGAGGTTGGTTTGTGAATACCGGCCGAAGGCTTGGAAATTCGAGGTATTACTGACTTAGAAAAAGTAAGAGCAACGTTTGAATTTTTCGTTATTAACACGAAGATGAAGAAAATGGGACGCATTGTGTACACGTAGGACCACTGTCTGCACAGCTGAAGGAATACGGGGCACTTTAAATGGTACGTTCGTGTGCCCTCAGAGGTCATCGACGTTATGCGTTTAAAGGCTAGCCATTCGGTATATTTCAACCCTCAAACCTCGCGTTCACCCACGAAGTCCCGCAAGTCCTGTTGTTTTCACATGGTGATGGTTCACTGGGGAGTGAGTGCCAAGTAACTGCGCTTTCACTCCTGAGCATAGCATTTTTTTTATTGCATGACGTGCCAGTCCTAGATATGCAGTTACCTACCTTTGCCGAAACCAGATATATATTTCTCGCAGTGTTCGCTGAATAACATTACGTGCGTCGTGAGTATTGGAGTATTGGGCTGTTAATTTACAGTTTTAGAGGATCTGCGTGAATGCTCGTGTGATGCGTAGTGGGCCGCGAAAAGTTTGCATTACATTGGGTGAATAATCAAGGTGTTCATGCTAAATAAAAGTTCTCGCAGCCCGGCACATCTCGTGAAAGATTAGAAGTTCTACATGAGGTCATTTAAGCCCGATTCAGCACGGATTACCTCCTTCTTCCCGACGAAAACTCATATCCTAAACATCTGATCTGGCTATATATAGTGATTCGCCGCTTGCCGAGAGCTGACGTAGCAGGTATTTGTTTATTTGCTAGTGTACTCCACACTTCAACAAGCCGGCAACTGATCAACGGCCCCAGTGGAACATTGGAAGTAAAATAGAGGGAAAAGAAAGGCAAGGAGGTTAACCAGCCTATAGGCAGCCGGTAGTGGAACATTGGAGTTTCTTATGACAGCAGCAGTCTTGGGTGGTCAGAATAATTTACCGTGTGTATGGTATTTCTTCGCAATACGTAGTAAAACTAATAACATACAATATATGAACAATAAAAAAGTGTTGGCCTATTTAGAGAGACCGAGTGTTTAGGACATTGTAAAAATTAGCTCAACTTGCCGTAAGTCGCACAAGGTTGGGCCACAGCAGAGCTGGTCCTGGCATGGCTAGGCATTTACCCTCTCACCTCTCTCTTTCCCACCTCTCGCAATGTTATACAACACACACCAATGCTTTCTTTTTTTTCTTTCTGCCTTCATGTGTATTTTTCTTTCTCTTCCTTTGTCTGTTTTTTTTCTTGGTCTTTCTACTTTTTCGCTCTATCTTTTTTTTCTTTTTTTCCTCTCTCTCTGTAATCGATCTCAATGCCTTCATATTTTTCTCCTTGCAACAGTTTTTTTATGGATTTCTAAATTAGGGGTGAAACACTTTATATTAATATCAGGTGTTTAACACCCCAAAACGATCATATAATTATGAGAGACGCCGGAGTGGAGGGCTCCGAAAATTTCGACCACCTGGGGCTCTTTAAAGTGTACCTAAATCCAAATACAAGGCCCTCGAACATGTTCCAGGATACTGGAACAGCTAATTTTGTGGTTACGGTCACTGACCTTGATGCTAAACTCTTCGCCGCAACATCACTTCGGGATACCACGCCGGCCAGGGCTGTGTAGGCTGCTGTAGCACTGACCATTGCTATTACCACGAGCACGTGCATTTTCACTGACTCTCGGGCTGCTGTACGAGCATTCATGACGGGGTCATTTTGTGAGCAGGCTGCCCACATTCTTACCAAAATTTCAAATAGCAGTGCAATAGATGGTCGCATCACCTGGTTTCCTGCCCACCTGAGCAAAGATGTCCACCCTGTTATCCCTATTGCAAATGAGTCTGCCCATGCCCGCGCACGCGCACTGTCCCACCATGACGGGCATTCGGCCTCTAATTTGGGGGAAGGCCTCCAGCAGCTTCATTCCCTTCTCACCTTCAACGAAATATGCAAGCACTAGCAATTGTCCAGGCGTAGATTCCCGCTACCGCAGCCACAACTCTCGAGGGCCCAGTCAATCACTTTACGAATGCTGCAAACCGATACTTACTCGTCGCCCTTAGTTTACAGTAAGTTTATTGACAGCATAAAGCCTCACTGCCCTCATTGCGATGAGAGACGATGCACGCTATCCCACATGCTCTGGCAATGCACGGCGCTGCGCGATGGCCAGCCTCTCACCACAGAGGACGCCTGGAAGACTGCAATCACCAGCTCGGACCGGGAGGTCCAAATCCGAGCTGTCCAGAGGGCCCGCAGGTTGGGAGAGGGGCATGCCCTTCCTGTCCCAACGTAGGCGCGGTCCGTAGTCGACCCACCCTCTTGAAGTACATCGGCTCCTCATAACATTTTGTGAATAACGTTCGTTGACTGACTGACTAATGTGGACATGCGGATATGTGCCCGAGGGCGGGTATGTGCCACAGGTTACGTACTATGACAACGGGACGCACAAGCCACGCCATAAGAGGCTTCACCTGTAAAGAGAGATGAGCCATTGACTTCAAACAAAATCAAATATGTATGGGTAAATTCTCACAAGAATCCCTTTGCCGTCGTCTAACACACGAGCCATTTATCCTCTTTCTGATCTGCATCACACTCCTTGATGGTATCAACGTTAAGCTTATATTTGACTTGACAAGGACAAAGTGTTCGTTGTAATATACGATGATGACATTTCACACGAGTGCACGTACGTTTTTTTTTAAATGCGGAGCATTTTCTAGCCAACTTCGGTGACGTTGAGCGTATCTATCTATCTATCTATCTATCTATCTATCTATCTATCTATCTATCTATCTATCTATCTATCTATCTATCTATCTATCTATCTATCTATCTATCTATCTATCTATCTATCTATCTATCTATCTATCTATCTATCTATCTATCTATCTATCTATCTATCTATCTATCTATCTATCTATCTATCTATCTATCTATCTATCCATCCATCTATCTATCTATCTATCTATCTATCTATCTATCTATCTAAATTATCTCTATAAATTATCTATTAAATTAGTGTAAAGGAGTTCGATGAATATGTCTGGCTGGTCATGACATGAATAAAGTGAATATCCCATCGCATACGTCGTCAAACCCTTTCCTCCAGCCACGAATGGCAATACCCGTATACCACGGGCCGTTGCGGCTATACGCCACAGGTGTTTGAGAGTTCATATCTACCCAAGACTGATTAGAAAAAAACATTATTTTTTTAAAGGCGAGAGCGTTATGAACCCCTGACTTCGGCAGCGTTGACCAAATTAATGCAAAAAATAAATAACAGTGTCCTAGCAGGTACAAACCAAGGCATTCTGCAAAGAAATGCAGAATTCCACCACAGAGTCACGCCAGGTGTATAAGCTGCTTTGGAAAGAGCCTTTGCAGGCGAAACGTTGGTGAAGCATCAGTTGTGCTTACAGTGGTGGCTATATACTCAATCTTGAAAGCATTACATATGTACTAATATGATACCTGTGTCACGTCGGTTAACATCATTTGTATACTTAATTGCCATCCACTGAAGTTGGTCAGCGTGCCCTAGTCTGGGCTACCATCCTTCCAAGCAGCATCGCTGCATAAAATCTGACTGCTTCTGTGTTGGCAATACCAGTGTTCCTCAATAGCTTTGAAGGTCTATGTAATACGCAAGTTGCTGTTGGTATCATTGCGCAACTGTAAAAAATGACAGCATATCCACGGAGTGAATGATGATGAGTGGGGCGTAGCGCTGGCGGGTTATATATACAAATATTGTATGTATTTATACAAGACATTCTACAATTCGTAATAGGTAGCTATACGTCGCTTCCGTTCCCCCTTCAATATAATGGCTTTATAGTCGGTGAAGTGGTGGATCGGTGATGGGGCATAGTGTGATGTTTGCAAGGACGAAGTAGTGGGCAGTTTGCCTGGGTGGAACTATGGGTGGTCACGTACAAACAAGGAATGGACACTGTGGGACAATCTATGGTTCTTTAACGCGCACCTGGATACAATCACACGATCATCTTGCATTTCATATTGGCTACTTCTCTACAGCATTTGCTTCAGTGGTGGATAGGTTAAGGGGCAAAGGGGGTTGTTTGCAAGGACGAAATAGTGGGAAGCTGGCAAAGGTGGAACTATAGACGGTCACGTTCATACATACGTACAAAGGATGGACAGACCCACGCCTTTGGAAGCTTCGCCTCTAAAACTGGTTACGCGAAACATATTCGACCATTCAACATATGTCTGTACGCACATTTTTACATATTTTTAACGCTACCAAGTAACGCATTGTTTCATGAAAAATTACTTGTATCATAGGTGTACATATTCTTTTTGAATACCTAGAGTATAATAGACAACGACTATGCTTTCGCAAAAAACGCAGCAAATTAGGTAATCAACCTCTGTCGGAGGAAAGAATGTTACAATATTGACAGGATGCAACTTCAGAGAAGAACGACTGAAAGCGCTTCTGCGCTTTTTGCGATCGACCGGACTTTCTGAACGGTTGTAGCCAGAACGACCTTCCTAAGTGCATTTTTGTTTTCTGATGAGTGCACGTGCGTTCTTTTCTCTATCTGTACCCTCTCTTTCTTGCCCCTTTTTCCCCATCTCCAGTGCTGGGTAGCAAACCAGATTCCAATATCTGGGTAACCTCCTGGCCTTCCTTTCTCTCTGTCTCTCTCTCTCTACCGCAAAGTCACCTTCCCGCCGCCTGCTTCGCATAACGTGGATACTCATGGTATGACATCTGCCGAATGTTGTCTTTGCAATGGATTCAGACTAATCTGCGCCCCCCTCCAGACGTTTTTTTTTTCTTTTTTGCGCGTAATGTGGTTTTGCATTGTCTCTGAGATCAGTCCACCTTTGATGAAGCGGCGACGTCATATTATGATGCCAGCACGTGACGTCATGTTACATTACGTCATGATGCCATCACAAATTGTGGTGATCTGTAACGTGACGAGGGCGTCCTGCGGTGACTATGCCACGTTATAATTTTTGCCAACACTCGTCATGACACCACCGATAAGGATGGTCCTTTTTCGCGTTTGATGAGGCATGAAAGGCTCTCGTTATTATTCATGTTACGTGACATTCCAAGCTTCACAATAAAGTTAAGCAAATCGCTGTAGCCAACAAGCATCGCTCACCCTTCTTAATGATTGGTCGCTTAGTATGAAAGAGACGAGACAAGAGCCAGTAGTGCTGAAAAAGAGGGGCACTCACCCTGTAGTGGCCCAAGTTGTTTACCACACAGGGCAGCTTCACACTGCGGCCCACGATTGCTGTCACGTTTGGCACTGGCTCGGCAAACTCTGGAAGAGCGTCGTGATCTAGATGGAAAGAAAGAAGGAAAGAGAAAGCAGCCAATCAGCTTTTAAGAACGCCACCCTTTTACATATACTTTCTACAGCAACAAACATTCAACAAGCGGCAAAGGTCAAGCAGCAAAGACCCAGCTGGGCAAGGCATACAACACGCGCCCTCTTGAAAGAACACACACGTACAATTTGGCAAACAGAACACTTATTGAACCCGGATATCAGCTTGCTTGTCAGCTTTGGGTAAAAGAGTAACGGGAATATATCAGAAAATAAAAGCACGCAGTTCCAAAGCACATCTTGGAACATATGTGGAGAGAAGTTTTAGTAAAGCAGGTGATTGAGTGCTATACAGCTGATTGCGCACAATGTTCTTTCTTTCAATTCTGTGCAAAGTGCAAGCTTGCGTACTCTTTGTCCCTCTGTGTGATGCACAGGTCTTACACCATACGAGAAGTGATTTAGCACAGATTTGTCGAGGCGGGACAAGACGAAGGGGGGGACACACGCTACACTTGCGATTGATTATAATTATCATCGGTTTATCGCAATATACGTATTATGCGCGTCAAATCAGCCGGTTGCATGCTGCAGGACGTGAACGATGTGTGCAGGTCAAAAGGCCCACAATAATCCTTCACACAAACTTCATCCATCGGGATAGGTCATTAGAGAGTTTTAGTGCTGGGTACGCAAGCTCTTGGGGCATTGCGGGCTTGGGGGCGCGCGGCGTTGCGTACCCAACCGATACTCAACTGAAATGCCTTATAGGGGCGCGCACGCAAACGCAAGCCGCACGAAGGTCGCATGCGCTCCTAAAATTACTTGTATCATAGGTGTACATATCCTTTGTGAATGCCTAGAGTATAATAGACAACGACTATGCTTTCGCAAGGAACTCAGCAAATTAGGTAATCAACCTCTGTCGGAGGAAATAATTTTACAATATTGACAGAATGCAACTTCAGAGAAGAAGGTCTGAAAGCGCTACTGCGCTTTTTGCGATCGACCGGCCTTTCTGAACGGTTGTAGCAAGAACGCCCTTCCTGAGTGCGTTTTTGTTTTCTGATGAGCACACGTGCGTTTTTTTTTCTCTCTCTCTATCCCCTCTTTCTTGCCCCTTTTTCCCCGCCCCCAGTGCTAGGTAGCAAACCAGATTCTAATATCTGGTTAACCTCCAGGCCTTCCTTTCTCTCTCTCTCTCTACCCAAAGTCACCTTTCCTCCGCGTGCTTCGCATAACGCGGATACTCATGGTATGGCATCTGCCGAATGTTGTCTTTGCAATGGATTCAGATTAATCTGCTCCCCCCTCCAGACGTTTTTTTTTTCTTTTTTTGCGCGTAATGTTGTTTTGCACTGTCTCTGAGATCAGTCCACCTTTGATGAAGCGGCGACGTCATATTA
Source organism: Rhipicephalus microplus (assembly GCF_013339725.1). Classification (NCBI taxonomy): domain Eukaryota; kingdom Metazoa; phylum Arthropoda; class Arachnida; order Ixodida; family Ixodidae; genus Rhipicephalus; species Rhipicephalus microplus. The sequence continues at coordinate 277,638,226 of NC_051165.1, forward strand.
TGATGCCAGTACGTGACGTCATGTTACATTACGTCATGATGCCATCACAAATTGTGGTGATCTGTAACGTGACGAGGGCGTCCTGCGGTGACTATGCCACGTTATAATTTTTGCCAACACTCGTCATGACACCACCGATAACGATGGTCCTTTTTCGCGTTTGATGAGGCAATGAAAGGCCTCTCGTTATTATTCATGTTACGTGACATTCCAAGCTTCACAATAAGTTAAGCAATCGCTGTAGCCAACAAGCATCGCTCACCCTTCTTAATGATGGTCGCTTAGTATGAAAGAGACGAGACAAGAGCCAGTAGTGCTGAAAAAGAGGGGCACTCACCCGTAGTGGCCCAAGTTGTTTACCACACAGGGCAGCTTCACACTGCGGCCCACGATTGCTGTCACGTTTGGCACTGGCTCGGCAAACTCTGGAAGAGCGTCGTGATCTAGATGGAAAGAAAGAAGGAAAGAGAAAGCAGCCAATCAGCTTTTAAGAACGCCACCCTTTTACATATACTTTCTACAGCAACAAACATTCAACAAGCGGCAAAGGTCAAGCAGCAAAGACCCAGCTGGGCAAGGCATACAACACGCGCCCTCTTGAAAGAACACACACGTACAATTTGGCAAACAGAACACTTATTGAACCCGGATATCAGCTTGCTTGTCAGCTTTGGGTAAAAGAGTAACGGGAATATATCAGAAAATAAAAGCACGCAGTTCCAAAGCACATCTTGGAACATATGTGGAGAGAAGTTTTAGTAAAGCAGGTGATTGAGTGCTATACAGCTGATTGCGCACAATGTTCTTTCTTTCAATTCTGTGCAAAGTGCAAGCTTGCGTACTCTTTGTCCCTCTGTGTGATGCACAGGTCTTACACCATACGAGAAGTGATTTAGCACAGATTTATCGAGGTGGGACAAGACGAAAGGGGGGGGGGGCACACGCTACACTTGCGATTGATTATAATTATCATCGGTTTATCGCAATATACGTATTATGCGCGTCAAATCAGCCGGTTGCATGCTGCAGGACGTGAACGATGTGTGCAGGTCAAAAGGCCCACAATAATCCTTCACACAAACTTCATCCATCGGGATAGGTCATTAGAGAGTTTTAGTGCTGGGTACGCAAGCTCTTGGGGCATTGCGGGCTTGGGGGCGCGCGGCGTTGCGTACCCAACCGATACTCAACTGAAATGCCTTATAGGGGCGCGCACGCAAACGCAAGCCGCACGAAGGTCGCATGCGCTCGTAGCGCCATAGCGTCTTAATGGTCACGTAAGTATTATTTATGTTTACGATTTAAAATGTTAAATTAAACTTACATAGTGACACGAAGTAAACTAATTTCAATAAATCATTTTCAAATGATATGACAGTTATCATCACGGAACAAAAAACGATAGTCTCGACATCTTGTGACACTTCGTGCAACCACAGTCATGCACATGTTGGCTTACGCGTAATGTTTTTGAAGTGGAAATGAATAAAAAGGTTACTAATTTGTAATAACGCCACTGCGCGGTTTTCTCACCAGACGTACAATGCACAAAGTTTCTGCAATAACAATGTTGTTATTGTCTGGTTCACTATGGCCGCGCTAGATGTCACCACCTATTCAGCTGGTCGGAGGGCTGGCATATTTTTAGTTTTTATGTTCCAGGACATTCTAGCTTTGGTAATCTGGCTGAAACATTGTAATCGCTAATGGTGCTCGCACTTTGGCTTATTTTAACTCGACGGCTTGAGTATCCTCAGTGCGGATACCGTGAGTTCCTGAAAAAGTGGACCTTACAAGGCGGCCGATCCATGCTGTCCAAGATTTGGTGCCTTTGTGCCATGATATTTGTATAGTGGCTATCCACTATAATATTTGTGCTTAAAACTTAAAAACTTAAAAAGTGAAAGTGGTGGCGCTGGCCAGCCTAGGCTTTGCTCGCCGTGAAGGTGAGTGACATGACGGTTAACATGATGCGCCAGGGCAGCTTATCTCCGCTAGGAGGACAGTGATGGCAGCGTTGTTTATGGCCGCGCGGACGCATCGCCCCAGCGATCTTGCGACGCATCTATTTGGGGTTTCGCGCATGCGCAATACCGCCACACCAACGTCCTCTGTACGCAAGCCGCTTGGGTACCCAGCATTAAAACTCCTGATTACCCGCTGCAGGTATACTGCAATACGTGGGTTGTATACGAACAAATTAGCATTCATATTTACTGTTCTGCAAGATACGTGCAGAATTAGGTAATAATCACTTCATAAACATCAATCATGCACAGATCGAAGAATGAGAAGGCTAGGAATAGTCTCCCTCAAAAGACACCTCGCTTAAGCGCCTCATGTAAAGCTGCTCTTGATCAGCAGAAGGAATGGTACAGCTCCTCAGCCATCTGAAGGGAATAAAGAGACCTATACCCTCTGAAAGTACAAAACTCGTTTGCTCCCTTCAAAAATTTACAAACTTATCTCAATTACGTTTTACGTATGCAAGCGAAGACAAATGAATGAAATCAATTTCGCTTTGCTCAATCACCGGTCCAGTTATACGGCCGTATAAATTCTGATAGATCGTAAAGGGCGAGCAGCAATGATTCTGTTCAGTCCCCCGTATCAACAGCAAGAATCGTGCTGCACCTAAAGCAGATGAAGGGTTCACAGCCGTTCAATGCAGCCGACGCCGTAGCGTCAGCAAACCACATCGAACAGGGGTAAGAGAGACCAGCAATTTTCTTGCGCATGCGCCAGACGGAGTGAGTGGACGCTAAACGAGCACGTGGGACAAAGCGTGGCCCATCGCTAGGCAGACAAAAAAAAAAGTGGCAAATAAAGAGGCGTGCAGGTGGGCGCGCACGTGAGACGAGTTGGATTAATGCGGCGTGACGAACGGTCCGGCCTGCTGCGTCACGCGTTCACCGGTTATGTGACTGCTTCGGCGTGTGCCGCCGAGGTCTCGTCGATGCCGGCCTCGACGACATCGGCATAGTCGTGGGTGGCACATACACACCGCGGAGGGCTGCTGCCCTGGTCGCTGGCACAGTCACCGACGAATACGGCCTGCCTTTACGAGTCTCAAATTTTATGCTTCTACGCTTGCGCAAGTTACCTCGCCGTTGCAAGCGCGAACAACTCGTCGACGAGATGAGTTTTTCATTCGTTTCTACATCTTGGCCATTCGTTTGCTCATTTGTCGACAAAGCAAAGATCACGTAGGGAGCGTATTCTTTTATCGGACAATTAAAATGACGTTGACGCTGGCAGCACTGTGAAACATTCAATGAAAAGTAAGACCGGATGACGGGGGAGGTGACGGAGAGGAGAATAGCAACAAATCCATTCATTTTACGAGTGATTGCTGTCGTGCGATAGCCTTATTACTATTTCCTTCCTTTCAGGTCAATGCAGCACTACATGTGTTCGCAGTAGTGGGGTGGTGGTTAGGGTGCTCAATTGCCGACCCGAAGGCCACGCGTTCGACCCCAGCCGCGATGGTCAAGTTTAGGTGTGTGCGAAATGGCAGAGGACCCTTCGTACAGTTCGATGTCAGTGCACTATAACGAACAACAGATGGCCAAAATTTCAGAAGCCCGTCACTAGCACGTCTCTGATAACCAAACTAAAATTGCTTTTAAAAAGACGCGGTGCTGGCTGCACAAACAGCGTTTTTGTTTTTGCATAAAACTGCTTCATAAATTTCATGTCATCACTGTTCGCTGTCAGAACCGGCGTGGTCAGATCGTGAAGAATGGTGAAACCCTTCATTGGTATGCCACTCAAGGCCAATGATCTGCCCGTTAGTTGATCGCTTTATTTTGCCAGTTCAAACGTCCACGCAACATCTTTTGACGTGTTTCAATTTGTCTTACGCGCGTTTTTTAAGTAATTCAGGGGGATCTCCTAAACGGCATTCCTCTTGCGGGGCAGAAGGGCTTTCATTGTATTCATTGACTATCTGGTTACACTCCATTGCTGCAAGTTTAAAATCTGCGGTAGGCTACCAGTTCGTTGTAAGCTGTAAACACAACCTCGGTGCCTTCTTATACTGCCGACTTTTGATTTTTCCACAATACACAGTAGACTGGACCAATGGGATATTTCGGGTGTGCGATTTCATTAGGTCAATCTGGCAATCCTCAGCGAGAGATAAGAACCTTTCGTGAATTTTCTGAAGATGTGAGTCTGGTTAATGCCAGGCTTACTACATCAGGTGTCAGGTGACGATTATATAAAATGATCACATATGCACATAGATAATACGTACAATCACATACAAACACACACATATATACACGAGTTAGTCTTTCGTTAAAGCGAGCGTTCTTTAAAAACACCAGCAATTCTTCTGTATTGTGCATCATAGAACCACTGTCTGGCATTGGTCCGAGAAGGTGCTGCAGCTCCAAGTGTCCCCATGTTTGAAGCGAACGTTTTTAGACACACGAAAAACGAGGACAGAATCAACAAGTTGACAAAACAGCGCTTAACTCACAACCAAATTTTTTGTTGACGAGCATAATATTTAAAAGCACTATGGTACCAATTGCACATGCCTATAGTCGAACAAGAGGCCTAACTTTCATCAGAACCAGCAGAAATATAACAGCATAGTGAAACTAACCACCTTTACTTATCAAGAAACTTACACTCCTTATTGTATAATGCGATGAATGGCTGGTTAACACCTATTAGAAAAAGGGGCTGTGATCATGCTCGTAAACCAGCCATCAGGTTACACGATAGGGATTATGACTTTTTTTATATAAATGAAGATTGTTTGTTTCGACATACTGTTGTATTTGTCCTGGTTTTGAGAAAAATTATGCCTCTCGTACGACTACGCGTGTGCAGCTGGTTAGTGCTTTAAAATGCTGTAGGTTTGACAGGCGGGCTAGTTGGTACAAATTCATAATGGAATAATTGGAAGCGCGAACCAATGGGACACAAGAGAAGAGACAAACAAGCGCAGACTGAAACTCAGTTTATTCAGAGAAGAAGTTATATACCAGAAAGATGAGAAAGTGAAACAACTGGGGACAAGGTTCCACCTTGATCAGGTGTCGTTCAGAAACGATATTTCACAATCTAACAGTGATATAGACGGTGAACTAACACAACTATCAATATTCTTTTTAATAAAAAAGGCTTTCGCAATCCCTCTAGTTTTCATGTCATGATGGCTGTATAAGACAGATGTGCGCGAAAAATCATGTACGCAGCCACACGTTTTGCAAAGGGCGGACAAATGTAAACCCGGGGCTAATTTCAGCGCATTGTAGTGTTCTCGCAGGCGAATAGGTACTGTGTATGAAGAAAGGGAAGGGATGCCCCTTAAAGGAGGCAGATAAACGACGCAAGTTTGCGGTAGTCCCATATGTGCACGATTTTTCGCATAAGATAAAAAAATGTGCAAAAAAATTCAACCTCGACATTGTGTTTTCCGCACGTGGAAAACTGCAGCAAATGTGTTCTAGAATTGAATTACAAAGCAGAATGAAAGCAGGTCTTGTGAAGAAAGGTTGTGGTGTCAAGCATGTCAATTCCTTCACCAAATGTCGATCTAAAGTCGTTTATTGTATCCCACTGTCTTGCGGCAGGTTATACATTGGGCGGACTGGGTGCTGCTTGAATATTCGCCTGCGAGAACACTTCTATGCGCTGAACTCAGCCCCGGGTTTACATTTGTCCGCCGATTGCAAAACGTGTGGCTGCGTACATGATTTTTCGCGCACATCTGTATTATACAGCCATCATGACAGGAAAACTAGAGAGATTGCGAAAGCCTTTTTATTAAAAAGAATATTGATAGTTGTGTTAGTTCACCGTCTATATCACTGTTAGATTGTGAAATATTGTTTCTGAATGACACCTGATCAAGGTGGAACCTTGTCCCCAGTTGTTTCCCTTTCTCATCTTTCTGGTATATAACTTCTGTAAATAAACTGAGTTTCAGTCTGCGCTTGTTTGTCTTTTCTCTTGTGTCCCGTTGGTTCGCGCTTCCAATTATTCCACTTTAAAATGCTATGCTGTCACTGTCATTCAAAATTCTCTGTGTTGTGAAATTATCAATTCTTCTGTCCTTGTTTTTTCGCGCTTAAAAAGCTGTTTCTTTAAACACGAATGTTCACCAACTTGCCCATCTCTCAAGCTGAATGGCATTGCAAATGAAGTTTAGCAAATACGTTCATCAGCGGGTGTCCTCGAAAGCTATCGCATATGATGTAGTAAATCCCTGTTCCAGAACACCGCAGAGGTGAACTGATATGACCTTGTTCGTTTAGTACTGATATGCTTACAAGAAGCGCAGAAGGCAGGACATCGTGAAGACGATAACTAAGATACGTGTTGTCTGCATCTCGCTCACGATCTCGTTGATACGTTTATTCGGTTTGAGATGGTCAACAAACGGACAGACAGACAGAGACAGACAGACAGAGACAGACAGACAGACAGACAGACAGACAGACAGACAGACAGACAGACAGACGTAGACAGACAGACAGACAGACAGACAGACAGACAGACAGACAGAGACAGGCAGAGACAGACAGAGACAGACAGACAGACAGACAGACATAGACAGACAGACAGACAGACAGACAGAGACAGACAGACAGACAGACAGACAGACAGACACAGACAGACAGACAGACAGACAGACAGACAGACAGACAGACAGACAGACAGACAGACAGACAGACAGACAGACAGACAGACAGACAGACAGACAGACAGACAGACAGACAGACAGACAGACGGACAGATAAACATTATTTGCGTCCTGGGAAGAAGGTTCCTAAGAACCCACCGAGGGCTACACCCGCGATGGAGTCAGGGACCAGATTTTCGCGAACGAGCCCGTATTATTGCTCCGTGCACTGCCACAGCTGAATATGGAGCTAGCTGGACTGCGCACATCTGCTACATGTCATTTGGCTAATGATAATAAAGAAAAGTGGTGTTACCTGGAACCTGAGAGCCTTCTTGAGCTTATTCTTAATTTTGTATACACTATTACGGCACCACGTAATTTTTCGCCAACACAACACAGTGTGTATTAACCACATTGATAAGGTGAACGAGAACGGTTTTCGGCGTACTGTGCAATAATCCCGATTGGTGAGATAACGAGACGCAAAGAAAAAAAGAGAAATTGTTAGAAGGAAGAATACTTCGTGGGGCTAGATTCGAACCTGCATACACTCTATCAGAAGGCGAGCGTCTTATCCACTCGACTATGCAGGCACACGAAGCACAGCCTAGCTTTGTACAATATAGCATAGCGAGAGGGTGAGAAATGCATTTGATGCTGAGGAGGAGAGATGTGAGGGTGAGGTGGAGGAAGAGGAAGAAAGGAGAGAGTATAGAATGGTAAAAAAGACGAAGAGAGAGTTCTAAAGAAAAAAAAAGGGAGTAGAGCTGGAAAGAAAGAGAAAAAAATGAAACAAAGAAATAGATTGATAGAAAAAGAAAGAAGCAAAAATAAATGGAAAAAAAGCAAGAAAAATGGTAAACATAGTCATGTACACTACAGCATATTAAGAGGTGGGAGAGAGGCGAGAGGGTAAAAGTCCTGCGAAGCCGGGACCGTCTAAATGTCCACCACCTTTGTTGTGACCAAGTTTCGCATGACTTAGCGCTAGCTGCGTTAATTTTCCTTTTTGTTTTTTTTTTGTTTGTCTAGCGTTTCCGTCATGTACTGCCTCATTCCCTTAAACACCTTCTCCCAGCAACAAATAGGCATTTGGTCTAAGGACTTGCTAACCACTCTTCCTTCCTTTGCTCTCTCTTTCCCGTCGCTCTCCTCTTGGCTGGATACCCAAATATATGTTCCCATGCAAGCAAAAACTCATTTGTATAGCCAAGCTAGTATTTTCACGTATTTTCCAATGCTAGCTCAAGTACCGCTAAGCCAAATCCAGAGGACCACGCAGACACTCTCAATATGATGAAACCTTGCGCTGTCTCATTATGGAATAGTGCTTTTTTTATGTCATCGCCACCTCAATTGGATACTATTGTTTCCGTTTATAACTCTGACTTACTATCTGTCATTATTTACGCTAGTTACATTGACTGCTCGGTTCACATCGAACGGCGTACTCGACACTAGTGCCGTATGTTGCCAGAAGCGCTACAGCACACCATGTTTACCCAGAGAACTTCGTTGACATCGCTAGAGACGCTCTGCAATCTGCTAAATGATATTGATTTAGACAAGCTTGAGCCACCGAACTTCTTTATGTCTTCGTTTCTCTCACGCAAGTCAGCGAAAGACCCTCGTCGAAATATGTTAGGTACCCTGCACGCATTCCTATACTTTATGTTGTTCGAAGGCGTTGATGTTGATAATGTTTTGAGAGACCATACGTGCTGCAGTTTGCAATATTATTTTAAGCTTGCCGAGTCTTTTAATACGACACGAAAGTCATTACGTTGACGAATAACGTGCGTACTCGGACTGTTCTTATAAAACAAGTGCAAAACGCTGAATTTTGTTTGCTTGCTGCGAAGATGGCCCCAGAGACTGCCGACGGCATTTTCGTTCTGACAGTACTTAACCAGCGGTCAACTAAAGGAAACAAAACACAAAACCTTTATTGCGACAAAGAGCTTGAGCACATAATGGTGCTACGTAGAGAGCTCCCTGTGTATGTGAGCGGCACACAATACGCCTATAAAGTATGAAAACGTGTTTTGACGTGATAGAACTATAAAGATCTTTTCGCATAAATTCTGGTGTCGGTGGGGCATCATTGGTTGTGAGCGAGAACTCGGCGACAAATGAAGCTTAAATAATAAAATTTTTGCTTCGAGTAAGAATTACACCCGGGCTCTCCGAGTGTTAAGCAAGTGTTCTCCCACAGACCGACGTGACCGCATGAAACTGTTTCTAAAAAAGAAGAAAAAAACTGTCTGATTGTCATACAGTAGGGGGGTTCTTCTTTACGCACGTAATATGGTGTGGCGGAAGCCTAAAATTACGCAAGCCGTCAAAACACGGGAATTGCGCAAAGAGTGGTCATTTGAAAGACCCGCCCAATAAGAGCGCTCAGGCGTATTTAGTCATAATTGTCATCATCAGCCTCAAAAATTATATGATAGCTTGAAACAGCCAATGTGATGCACACACACACGTCTCTTTGCGACTCTGTGAACGCGTCCACTGAGGAAAGAAACGAGGCTAGCAACTTAGAAGAGGATGCGCATTGGTGCCTGATTACGAAATCGTCAATATAATAATTACTCGGGTTTAACATTCCAAAACCGTATGATATGATCATGAGAGACGCCGTAAGTGGAGCGCTCCCGAAATTTCAACCAATAGGGTTTTTTAACGTGCACCAATACAAGCACACGAGCCTCCAGCATTTTCGCTGACATTTTTACGCAATTTCGTCCTACACTTCAAGGCAAAGCTGAAGTGTCCTAGGTTTTTTCTTTTTTTTTCAACAGAGAAGCTGCTTTGCAAATCGCTCCTTGTTCACGCCGCGCAAAAAAGGCTATCATAAACGGCAGTAACTGGTTCAATCCAGCAACTCACCAACGCACCAACAAAAATGAAGAAGACAGCGGTATGGGCAGTACAACGGGCCCGTGAAGCGGATGAAAGGCTAGGTTTTTCGGTCCCAACGAGCAGCCCGCTTCAGGCTAGGATACAAGCACCAACCTATGGGACACTAATAAATTCTTTCATCTATCCAAGGCAATAATTAGGCCAACAAACAGATGTGTGCTGAAGAAATTTGTGCAGCCTATCACAAAACTATGATCGTAACCAGGTATGTGCCACAGAAAATGGGTAAAGCCAACTCATTATCATCAACAGCAGCCTGACTACACCCACGGCAGGTCAAATGCCTCCCCCATGATCCATTAAACATTCCGGTCTTGTGCTTTCTGCTTCCACGTTATACCTGCAAACTTTTTAATCTCATCGACCCACTTAACTTTCCATCTCCCCCTCACGCGCTTGCCATCTCTGGGAATTCAGTCAGCTACAGCCTTACTGACCAGCGGTTATCCGGCCTCCACCCTACGTGCCCGCCCCATGCCCATTTCTTCTTCTTGATTTCAACTACAATATTCTAAACACCGGTTTCTTCCCTGAACCACTTCTTCTCTGCTTGTCTTTTAAGGTTTCACCAATCATTTTCCTTTCCATCGATCACTGCGTCATCCTCATTTTAAGCTAAACACTCTTTATAAGCCTCCAGGTTCCCACTCCTTAGCTAAGTTCCGGCAAGATGCGGCTCTTATGTACCTTCCTCTTCAGGGTTAGTGGTAGATCACCATTCATGATTTCAGAATGCATGCCGAACGTGATCCTAATTATCCCTATTATTCTACTTACTTCACTCTCGTGGTTCTGGTTCACAGTTACTGCGGGTCATAAGCACGCACATTCCCTTACATCATCATAGGTATCTGCACTTATCACAAAGCACTGTTTCTTGGCGAGACTGTTGCACATTACTTACGTTTCGTGCCTTTTAAATTGTAGACCTACTCTTCAGCTTTCCCTGTTCAGTTATATAATTATGAGCTGTAATTAGTCTGCTGAGTTCCTCATCAAAGCAATGTCATCCGCGAATCGCAGGTTACTAAGGTACTCTCCATTACCTCTTGCCGCTAACTTTTCCCAATCTAATGCCCTGAGAACCCCCTGCAACAAGCGGTGAATAGCATTGGAGAGCTCACGTTTCCCTGCCTTACACTCTTCTTTATTGGGATTCTGTATCTTTATTATGGAGGATTATGGTACCTGTGGATACCAGCGACCAAGGAGGTCGTCACTGACCTCGATGTCTAAAACATGGACAGCAGGTGGGCACACCTACTAGAAGCCAAGCAAGCCCTACTCACGAGGTGGAAGGGACAGAAGCATAACAGGAGGCTCCGCAAGAAGGTTTCCGAGGTTAACAGGGCGATCGAGGAGCACTGCAAAACCTTGTGTAAACAACAATGGCATGAGCTCTGTGAGAGCATCGAGGGTCAGCTGAGATCTAGGAAGAGCTGGGGTCTTCTCAAACACCTTCTCGATCAGGGCAGCACCATGTACAGTTAGAGGTGATCCCTCGCGCAAGCCATCCATCTTGCTACTGACTCTACCCCGGACGAATTGGTTGTCACCAAGCTTATAGACAGGTATCTGCGAGTCGCGGATAGCTCTGCACCCACACAGTTTCCGGACTACGTGGGGTGCGACGTGCCGGAGTTGGACCAGGACTATACTGTGGCCGAGATACGGCAGGCTCTCTTTTCCCTAAATGCCAAATCCGCCCCTGGCCCTGATGGCATAACCAATAAGATGCTCAAGAACCTTGATGATGACTCCATCGAATTCCTTACGGAAAAGGTTAATGAGGTGTGGCGAAGTGGGGAGGTTCCCGCAAAATGGAAGACGGCCTACAAAGTTCTAATCCAGAAACCTGGTAAAGCACCAGGAATAGATAATCTAAGACCGATTTCCTTAACTTCCTGTATCGGTAAGGTCGCAGAGCACGCCCTTCTGAACCGACTCAAGGTGCACCTTGAGACCAATGACATGTATAAACACAATATGATTGATTTCAGAGCTGGTCTCTCGACACAGGATGCCAAGAAGCTGATAAAGCATCAGATCCTCTACCGGAGCACAGGAGATACCAGAGCCATCCTTGAATTAAACCTGGAGAAGGCTTTCGACAACGTTTCTCACGAATTCATTCTCCAGTCTATTGCCAGCCCAGGCCTAGGGAAGAGGGTCTACGACTTCATGAGATCCTTTCTTTACCAGAGAACTACCAAGCTCAAGATCCAAGGGTACTTCTCACGAGAGATCAACTTCGGTTCACGCGGCACGCCTCAGGGCTCAATTATTTCACCAACACTATTTAACATCGTGATGATCGGGCTCTCCAAGGAACTCGCGAAGATTCAAGGAATCAATCATACCATCTACGCAGATGATATAACTATCTGGTGCACCGGCGGGAGCGATGGTCAAGTTGAGGAAGCCATGCCGCACGCAGTCGACGTGACCGAACGGTTCCTCCGTCCCACCGGTCTCAGGTGCTTCCCATCGAAATCTGAACTTCTGCTCTACAAGAAAAGATCCCGAGGCGGCGGCCACCGTGACTGGAAACCTGCGTCTCAAAGTGAAATACGGCTCTTCACTAGTGACGGGTCCGCAGTGCCCAGAGTGGATTCGCTCCGAATATCGGGAATGTATATCGAGTCCAACGGCGCTAACGGAGCTGCACTGAGACAGATTACTACCAAGACGGAAAGTGCTCTCGGCCTCATCCGGAGGATCACCAACAGACACCGCGGAATCAAGGAACACAATCTCATCCGCATAATACATGCGTTTGTGCTCTGCCACTTTTCGTACTCGGCGGCCATGTATAATTGGCATGTTGCAGAGAGAAGTAAGCTCAATTCCCTCATAAGAAAGGTCTTCAAGCTCGCGCTCGGCTTGCCTGTAAGCACTCGCACTGAAAACCTTTTCAAGCTCGGTGTTCACAATACACTCGAAGAGATAATCGAGGCCCAAGAGCGCTCACAGCTGCTCAGGCTTTCCGGAACCAAATCGGGCCGCAAGATACTCGGTGATTTGGGCCTCAACTCTATTTACCAGTGCCCCGATTCCATTCAGATTCCAAGAAACATCAGGTCTCAACTGCGCATCGCACCCATTCCCCGCAATATGCACCCTGCGCACAACATCGGTCGGCGTAGGGCCAGGGGTAGAGCTCTGCTCGAGCACGTCCGTAACAACCCCACTGATGCAAGCTTTGTGGATGCTGCGCCATATGTCCAACAAGAGGCATTCACTGTTTCCATCGCCGACTCAAGTTCCAGGCTCACTTGCTCCGCCACAGTACGCACATCGAAGCCCGTGATAGCCGAACAGGTTGCAATCGCGCTGGCTATGCTAGATAGTCGCAGAGAGTCAATATACAGCGACTCCAAGGCGGCTATCAAAGCCTACGAAACCTGGATGGTAGCCCCTCAGACCCTCCACATTCTCCAAAGCGTCAAGAGTATCACGCCCCATTCTCTCACTTGGTTTCCCGCTCACCTGAGGTCGATTGAGGGCTCTACCTCTAACCCGAACGAGGGCGCACACGAGGCCGCGCGAGGACTCACTGACCGCGCCGCTTCCACAGTCCCTCTGCCTCGCTGGGAACCCTTACTTACGTTCAACGAAATAACAAAGCACTTCTATTTGTCAAGAAGGGTATTCCGTCTCCCACACCCGGCCTTGTGCAGGGCGCAGGCAGTCACCCTAAGACTATTGCAAGTGAGTGCGTATCCTAGCCTTGCGGTTCTTCTTGCCATCTACCCTGAACGGTATCCAAGTGTGGATTGCCCCGCTTTTGGACTGTTAGCCACATTCAATCATGTGTTGTGGGAATGTGAAGCCATCGGCCCCGCCCTCAGCGAGGACAGGTGGGCTGCGCTCTTATGCAGCCCCGAACTTAAGGATCAAACCCTGGCCGTCCAGAGTGCCCGTGAACGGGCCGCCAAGCTCGGCTTGACGGTCCCAACGTGGGATTAGCCGGGTGGCGCCGGGTCTCCCCTGCGTCTTCTCAGGACAAAAACAAAGTTTTAATCAATCAATCACCTGTGGATCCGCCATAGATTTCTTCCAGTATGTTTACTCGGGGTTTATCGATGCCCTTATTCTGTAGTTTCTGCAGAGAATCCAAACGCCTTCTCGTAATCTATGGAAGTTGTGTATTGGGTTTGCTTGTATTCCGTGCATTTCTCTATAACCTGATTTATAGTATGAATATGGTCTATTGTGAATTACCCCGTACGAAATACTACTTGTTCTTTTGGTTAATTTATTTCTAATGTTGCCTTAATTCTATTAGCTATTCTTTTTGTAAATAGCTTGTAGAGCACGTGCAGTAAGCTGATCAGCCTGTGATTGTTCAAGTCCTTGGCATCTATTTTCTTATAGACGAAGATTATGTTAGCGTTTTATCAAAATTCTGATGCCCTTCTCGCCAAGAGACACTTCGTATATAAGGTGGCTGGTTTTTCTAACACGATCTCTCCGCAACCTTTCAGCAGTTATGTTGTTATGTGATCCTCACGAGCGGATTTGCCTCTTTGCATTCCTTCTAGGACTTTACTTAGTTCCCGTATCGTTACTGGTAGGATGCTTAATTCGTCTTGGCTACTATTGCTTCTTACGATAGCATGCTGGTTATTTCGACATCTGTGCAGCTCTTTGTAGTATTCCTCCGACATCTCGACTATCATACCCATATTGGTTGTGACTTTGCCTTCCTTGTTCCTCGTCGCCCTGCCGCAGCAGTCTAGTGGCTAAGATACTCGGCTGCTGACCCGCAGGTCGCGGGATCGAATCCAGGTTGCGGCAGGTGCATTTCCGGTGGAGGCGGAAATGTTGTAGGCCCGTGTGCTCAGATTTGTGCGCACGTTAAAGAACCCCAGGCGGTCGAAATCTCCGGTGACCTCCACTACGGCGTCTCTCATAATCAAACGGTGGTTTTAGGACGTTAAACTCCACATATCAATCAATCAATCCTTGTTCCCCAATGCATACATCAGATTTTTGCCTATTATCAAGCTTGCCTTCACCTATTTCAAGCTCCTTCCGCTTTTTTACCGCATGCTCGATTCTCGTCATGTTAGACCTTCTAATTTCGGCTACCTTACGCCTATTGATTAACTTCGAAAGCTTTAACTCTATTTTGTCTGCTGCATTTGAGGCTTTTCTGGTTTCTCGTCTCTTAATGAGATGTTTAGTCTTTTGGGATAGTTTGCTAGTGTCCTGTCTAGTGACTGCACCTCCAACTTCTATTACACACTCCTTTATTATACTTACTATAGTCAGGTTATCCTTAGTTGTGTCAACACTCGTTTAGAGCTGCGAATATATTTTGAAGCGAAACTCTGAATTCTTGTAACTTACCTCTCACAACGAGCTCATTAATTAGCTTATTCAGTATCAGTTAATTCCTTCGCTTTATTAAGTCTACTTCAGTTCGAGCTCCCACCATTCTATGGCCTCTGCATCGGATCTTGTAAACTAACTTTACATCTTGTACAATGCCTGGGTGTGCACACAAAATGAAGTCTATTTCATTTTTAGCGTTGCCATTAGGACCCCACAACATCCACTGCCAGTTTTCTGTAGAAGGCATTCAAGATTCGTGAATTAATGCGTTCTGTGAACTCAGGTAATAACTCTCTCCTGATATTCTTAGAGCCGACGCAATATTCGCCTACTGCATGGTATCCGGCCTGTTTCATGCCTACTTTGACATTACAGTTGCCCATCAATAGAGTATACTGTGTCTTTACTAATTGCTGACTGTACGTCTTCGTAGAAATGTTCAACCATATTATCACCACGGCTCGATTTAATCGCATAGGCCTATACCACCTTCATTTTGTACCTTTTCGTAAACGTAACTATGATATTTGCCACCCTCTCACTAATGCTATAGTATTCCTCTATGTTGCTAACGATACTCTTGTAGATAAGAAGTCCCACTTCTAGTTTTATTATGTCGAAAAAATTACGGCATATTCACGGGGTGAATGATGATGAATGGGCGAAGCTCCGGAGGGATTCATCGGTGAACTGTGAATCTTCCGTGTAATTCGCCCAGTCGATCATCATGTAAAGACGTGAGAAACGCTGTGTGTGTATATACACAAATCAACTTTTATTTGTTCTTAGACAATGGATGGCTTGCGATGTCCCTTGCCTCGCGCGCTCGCACATCAGGATTCTGTCTGCGAGCGCGCGCTGCTGCCGCCTTGCGCTCTCTCCGCTGTGCAGCCTTATCCATCCGGCGACTCCGAGCGCGCGCCAACAGCGAACGGATTTTATTACAACGCTCCCCCTAGCGTACGTCGCCGCACTAAATTGAACGATTGCCTTCAACCAATGACACGCGCCATATGTGACATCATTCCTATTTTATAAGATCTCGCGTCTTTCATCAACTACAAGTACCGCTTTCTAGTTTATAACATCTTGCATGTTTTCATCATCAGCTACAAGTACCACCATCTAGTAAACACTACAAGAACTAAACGAGAGGTGGCTACATACAGGAGACGGTACCGCCATCTAGTGAACACTGCAAGAACTAAACAAGAGGTGGCTACATACAGGGGACGGTACCGCCATCTAGTGAACACTGCAAGAACTAAACTAGAGGTGGCTACATACAGGCTACAGGGGACGCACAGCCCACGCCCTAAGGAGCTTCGCCCCTAAAATTCACAGTAGCACAGGGCGTGTCCATTTTTCAGCACTGTATAAGCTTCATGTGTCTCCTAACTTCGCTGAACCAAATTGCATTCTATTTAAAATCCTCTGATTCCTCAAATAGCACAGCTAGACTAGCCTTACTAGAGAGCGTTCTAGCGTTAAACGTAGGCAATTTCAGATTTCATTGGTGGCCTGTCTGGATCCAGAGATTCTTGACAACCTCAGCTGCGTCGCAGGTCTGACCGCCGCCTTGGAAAGTTGCTTCGCATCCACTGGGGACTGAAGGCTATTTTGCGCTTACCCAAAAAGTTACACCAACTCCCACTAAGAGCAACTATGTGGGGATGTGAAGCAGTGCTCACATGTGTGTCAATTTATTGTTTCCATTGGTGTGTTTTTGTGTATGTTTCATTTGTGTGTGGAAATCCAAAAAACAAAGTGGCAGGAGGGGGAATATGGAAACCTACAATGAAAAATTCATAAACAGGGGCTGTGTCGAAACGTGGGCTCGACACAACCTCAGTTTACGGAGTTTTCATTAGTATGTAAGATTGTGTTAGCCCTCCCTCCTCCCTTTTGTGTGTATTACCGTGTACGTGCCGCTAAGTAAGAGAGAGAGAGATATAACATAAGGAAAAAGGCAGGGAGGTTAATCAGGGCTGAGCCCCGGTAGGCTACCCCGGTAGGCTAAGTGAATACTCAGTGCTGCTAGGGGAGTGCAACGGTGCGAGCGCGCGCAGCAATATATACGAGCGTGCTGCTGTAGCGAAGATATAAACGGGAGAGGAGAAACAAAGCGGAGGCAGTGCTCTGCCCCCTCCTCCCACCTACTCGCGCTCACGTCGGAAGACGGTTCGTTCCCCAACAGCGCGTGCACCAATTCTATCCACACATCCTCACGTGAGCACGATGAGATGAAAGAGACTGAACTAGGACCCTCTCTTTGCGTGAAAGCAAGGTGGGGTCCAACCAAATCCGCGCGCTCACGCGAGGTGAGGGAGAGAGTTGGCGCATGTGCACCATCGTGGTCACGCACCACACCTGATTGAGCTCCACCATAAGCGGCTTCGCATCTGAAAGAAGAAGCCAACGGTGAGCCCACTAAATTGCGGCGCAGCCACGGCCACGGGCCGAAGACACCTCGTGCTTAAAACAAGTGTGTACTACGTAACCGGAAGGGCATTGGCGACAGCAGGAAGAACCCGATGTAATGGAATGCTTCCACCAACGACGAAGTGCCCATGTTGCGCCTGAGACTGTCTGTAGTTTAGCTATAACGTATCGGCGCTGAGAATAGATGCAGAAACAACCTAGCATCCCCTACATGATGACTAGCGAGAACCTAGAAGCAAGTTAGAAACAACCTGCATCAGATAGCTAAGGGCTAGAAAAACCACATAAGTGCTCAGAAGCGTACAATATCACAGTTTCGGGGTTTGCGGGTCTTAGTGCAAGCTTCGCCATTTTTCAGAGCCTTTGTTTCATAAGTCATGATTTTGTCACGCAGTTGATATTCAAACAAGTGAAAAGCATTGCATTATTAATTTGTGTTTGCGACAGTACCGCTGGAAGATAAGCAAAATACTGCAGATTGCTCTCACTCAGTCTGTAATGGGGATACTACAAGAGTTTCTTTCGGCTGCTTGAGATGAAAAAAAAAATAGATGTTCAGATAACATGCTCTCATCTGAATATATACCGAGTGTGATGAAAGCCGATGTGGCAATTCTAACACATTTCGATCTCTAAAGAAGTGTGCGCCACCCTTTTCTAACCACCAATTTCCCGCATTGCGTATAGCGTCGTTTTCTGGCCTTCTGTTGCATGAGAAACAAGTTACAAGAACAAAGCCAGGGTTTATTTTCCGGAACACGTCTTGCACATTACTGAGGCGAGTGGTTTTGAACTGTGTTGCGCCTACTCTTTGAGAGCGCTGGATTACAAAACTTTTCTCTTCCTTTCGATGGAGAGGAATGCCTCGACGAATGTCGAGGATTTCGCCCGGATGTGCGCGCCGAGATAAGGGAGGAAACACGAGCCGATGCGAAGTAGTAATCGCAAAATAAAGAAAAAGACGAAAAAAAAGAACCCGATCTCATAGACAAGCTAGGGATGCATTACGAAGCACTAAGCTCTTGCCACAGCACTTCGCAGGAGTGCGCTCTCCATGGAAGGCCTCGATTTTCCGGAACACAAACATCCATCCGTCGTCGGTTCGGTTCATCTCGAAACAAATGGTGATGCAATGGACGGTGAAATATTGGGAGCATGTGAAAAAATGAAGGAACGGATTTCGCGGATTGAGTCTGGAGAATCAATCCTTTGCTTCTCAATACGGCGGCGGTGGCCGCAGCCACGCTAGCAACAAGAAATGAATGAGGAAAACCGTAAGAAAGGGGGCATCGCAGCCGGCTGACGGAAACAGGCCGGTTGGACGTGAAGGTGAAGGGAATAGCTGAAGAATGAAAGGTCAGAGCGACCCCGTGTGCTAGCCACTGATAGTCGGAGCTTCATTCATTGCGGCTTAATCTCGAAGCACGTCGGAGCGTCTACACGCCAAACGCAAGGAGCCTACGATCTGCTTCAAACAGGCGTGTTTCCAAAAAATAAGAACAAAAAAAATTTTTTCTGCGGTTGCGTCCACTCTACCTCTTGTCAGTGCAGTGGTGCCGAACAAAACATTTCTCATACGGGTTTCTTTTAGCAGACTCAGTCTGATCTGTCGATAACTCATGCTTTAATGTCTCTAACATTGACCAATTTAGCGTCGAAACCCTACAGCAATGGCGTGAAGTTTTGAGTTTAGTCGTACAATACTCGTGTTCCTGACGTTTTTATCGGCGCTCAGTGAATTTTCATTCTCGAGTGAAAACACACGCTGTGCTCTTGCAGATATGTGTGGCAGAGAAAAAATGAAACAACTTCCATACCACACGCATAAACAAACAAACAAGCGTTATAGGGAAAAAAGAGCTCTGATACAACGCCCTGAGAAGGTTGGCCCACACGCTTCGAGCGAAAGACGCGCAGCGCAGAGATTTCCTTGGGCCAGCTCTGTAAGGGCGGCTTCCCCTTACAGAGAGAACCCCCGAAAAACGACGGTGGCGCTCCGGATTGTTCTTTCGTAAGCGGATTGCTGCGGGCATAGGTGTACAGCGAGGTTGATGGCTTCTCCGGCAGGCTCGTTGGTCGCACCAAACCTGCGCGCTTTTATATTCGGCCAGCACCGATGGGGAAAAAAAAAGGCAAGAAGGAATACAAAACTAACAGAAAAGCGAAAAGGGGCCCATTGCGTCATGTCAGCTTATAGCTCACAAAACGGTGTTATCTCAGTAAGCCGGAAAAAAGACGCCTACGCACACAGAAGAGAAAAAAAAATCCGGTTAAGACAACAGAAGCTGCCTGATTACAGGGAAAAAAGAAAGAAAGCTGGACGACGGGAGAAGAAAATAACCATAGGCGGCTCACTTTTTCGAGAAGTGGTGGTTGAACGTACTTCACCTTCTTTTTTTGCGTGCGTATTTGGGAAACATCCTCTGAGACGGTCTCCACTCTCCCTCCTTCCCGCACTCCCTCCTCCTCTCTCTTTTTTTCCGCATTATTCTTTTCTAGAATTTTTCGTTACGGGTATGCGGGAGTCAGTGTGCGTAGAAGCGAGAAGACTCGCCGGTCTTGTAGCTTTAATCCTTGTAAGATTTACGGCGTGCGAAATGGAGCCCTGGAGACCTCCGGCGGTTTATTGGGGATAGAGAAAAAAGAACTAAAAGGAAAGCAAATACAAAGAACGATTGGGGTTTTTCTTCAATCGGATTCAGCCTTGTTGACGCGGAGATTTGCTACGAAGCGCTTTCTTCTGCGTTATGTTTTTAGAACGATGAGAGCGCCTTTCAACAGCTTTCCCCAAAGCGATACGGGCTGTCCACATTTCACAGTAAGCGGCGCGTCGTTATATAGCGTGATGACCAGTGGGAAGGCTCGATACCTTACTATACTCGGTGTCACGGATTGCGGGCTGCTGCTGTGGGTGGAGAACTGAGACATGACTCGGATGACAACACACCACATTTAATAAACACCCGCACGGCACACCATCTTTATGCAAATATAAAAACCAATATTAATACCTTCAAATTCAAACTCGAACTCACTAAGCTTACGTTCCAACCGCGCTAGTCTTCGTCAGGTGTCTCCAGCCCCATAGTCGCTCAAGATTTGGGCCGCTCTTAGATGTCACCACTGATTATCTTAACGCCAATGTCCTTAGTGGCCGTACCCTGTACCAGTTTGGGATCTCGACGAACGTCACCGTTTCTGTCGTTGCCGACGTGGTCACCCGTTATTGTCGTCGCCTGATGTTGTTGCTGGCGATGCCCGGTGCTGCACGTTCACGTGGCCACCCAGGGACTGTCTTCGGCTGGCTTGCTTCGAAGGGGGTTTGCGCCAGGAACGTCGGCGCTTGCTGTGCTTGGCGGCTGCATCCCAAGTAGCCTCCCTCGAAGCTTCTCGAGGTCTCCTTCTTCTTCTCGCGACGCCCGCGTCACATGTTGCCAAGTCGCTGTCCTGCTGCTCCCAGTCACCAGTACGCTAGCTGGCGATGCGTCCTTATCTTGAGAAGCCCAAGTGGACAATACCCGCTGCTCGCGTGCCGATCGCCGCTGGAGTCACACGGCTCGAGCCTCCGCTGTACGATGCGCGCACTCGTGCCATTTAGACTCTTGTCCATTCCTCCTCGTCTTCTTCTATTCTACGGGCTCTTGCTTGTGACGCTCAGGCGACAACTTTTCTTGGCACTGAAGGGAAAGCTACAAAGCCAAATCACGTACATCCTACCGCCAGTGTAGGTATAGATACAAAGTAGCGCCTGTATTTTACACGTGAAGTATAAATGGTCTTCATTTACTTTGTACGTGGAGCTACTTGAGACAAGACGCAGCTCACACCTGTAAGATAGTCATACTTACTTTTATTTATTCGTCGTGACTTCGCGTTTTTGAACGCACGAGAAAGTCCCACCTTTTTATACGTGTACATCAAACGCTAAGGGGCGTCTGCGTCTACATGAAACGTGGATGGTGCGCCCCGTCCCTTTCTATAGCGTTACAAGACTCGCGCCAGCACGGACTACTTCAAGTAGTGCTACATGTGCAGAAACTCAGCCTCCATAGCTTTCCCTTCAGTGCAAAGAAAAGTTGTCGCTGAGTATAGTGTAGAAAACAGAGAGAGAGAGAGAGAGAGAATAAACTTTTATTAATAACAAATGCACACTGAGCCTTCTTTGGGTGGGGCCCCCAGTCCAGGGCTCCATTGCCTTGCGCAACCCTGCGAGCCCGCTGGACCAGCTGCTGCTGTTCCTGCCGGCGTAAGCTGAGCAGTGCAGACTACCAAAAGGAAGGGGTGGGGTTGGGAATGGGAGGAACACCCTGTGAGGCAGAGCCTTCCCCCGTGGAGTGGTACACCATCGGTACGGATCCACAGAAGGGCCAGTAGGTGGGGTAGAGAGTCGGATGAAAGCTATTTAGCATATTGATTGATTTGTGGGGTTTAACGTCCCAAAACCATCATATGATTATGAGAGGCGCCGTAGTGGAGGACTCCGGAAATTTTGACCACCTGGGGTTCTTTAACGTGCACCCAAATCTGAGCACACGGGCCTACGACATTTTCGTCTCCATCGGAAATGCAGCCACCGCAGCCGGGATTTGAACCCGCGACCTGCGGGTCAGCAGCCGAGTACCTTAGCCGCTAGACCACCGCGGCGGGGCGCGATTTAGCATATAAAGGTAAGTAAATGATTCGGTCTATAGTTGCCGCCAAGCGACAGCATCTGCTCTGTTAAGTGAAGGATGAGGGGGAGGATACGTATAACGGCTCTGTCGGTAGTACTCCAGTGTCGCGTTGTAGTTTAGTGGTTCTTTCGATGCGTCGTCTGGGTTGGACAGCTCTTCCAATGGAGCCTGGCCGGTCAGCTCTCGGGCAACCGCATGAACGCGTTCATTACCATGAAGAGATCGAGGCGTGTCCAGGAGTCCAGACAATACGCACAGGACGTAATGCGGACGGTGAGACAGGAGAGAGGATATTTGTGTATGTGCAGCCACAAGTCCTTGAGCGAAATCACGGCAAGCAGCTTGTGAATCTGTTACAATAGTGACAGGGGAGTCATGTGACAGTGTCCCAGCGTGAACAATTGCCAGAGCAAGAGCTCCCTCCTCTGCCAGACCACTGTCTGTAGTGCGAAGTGTGGCAGACGCCACAACGGCATCTGTGTCATCTGTCACGGCTAAACACATGGCTGACTTCTCTGGGTAGCCTGCTGCATCAGTGTAAAGTATTTGTAAGTCTGAGGTACCATCATCAAAGACGCGTGTCATAGCCTGAACTCGGGCACGTCGACGACCAGCGTGGCGGGAGGGATTCATATTGCGTGGAATCGGAGGCACTTTGATGAGTGCGCGGACAGTAGAAGCAAGTTTATGTCGCAGTACTTGTGCGGGTTTTTTGGGAATCGGGTAGCCAAGACAAGACAGGATGGCGCAGCCCTGACGGGTCTGCCTGAGCCGTTGGAGATGACTGTTGTGCTGGGCCTCGATGAGTTCGGTTACGGTGTTGTGGACTCCTAGTTGAAGGAGGCGTTGTGTAGATGCGTGTGGAGGCAAGCCGAGAGCCGCCTTCACAGCTGTCCGTAGAAGGATGTCCACCTTTTTGATTTGAGCTAGCGTGAGATTGTGAAAGGGAAGATGATAGGTGAGCCGACTAAGTATGAGTGCTTGTACTAACCGGAGGACATCCTTCTCACAGAGGCCTCTCCTGCGATTGGTGATGCGTAGGATCATGTGTGTAATTTGAGTTATCTGCTGAGCCAGAAGGTGTGTAGTGTGCGAGGCCTTGCCGTCGGACTGAAGGTAGAGGCCTAAAATGCGAATTCGTGGTACCAGAGGTATAGGAAGGCCATCAAGAAACAACGAAATGTGAGGAGAATCAGCGGTTTTGCGGCACCGCTTGTATACCAATAACAACCCCGACTTATTCACTGAGCACGTAAGGCTGCCGGCAGCAGCATAGTCTTGTACCACCGACACAGCTTCCTGTAGGGCGTCCTGAATGGTTCCGTCTGATCATTTGGTTGCCCAAATTGTAATGTCATCTGCATAGATGGCATGCTGGATGTTGGGAACTTGTTGTAATAGGGAAGGGAGTTTAGCCATAGCCACGTTGAACAAAGTGGGCGAAAGAACCGAGCCCTGTGGTGTTCCTCTGCCTGCGAGACGAACGACGTCCGAACCGAGGTCTCCCATCCCAATAGTGGCCGTGCGGTCAGAAAGAAAGGACCTGACGTAATTGTAGATACGGGAGCCACACTGAAATGAAGCGAGATTGTCAGGATTAAGGTCGTGGGAGACGTTGTCAAAAGCACCCTTCAGATCCAGGGCCAGAACAGCTCGGACCTGGTTTGAAGTGGGGCTATCAAACACGTCCTCCTTAAGCTGTAATAATACGTCCTGTGTAGAGATACCAGGACGGTAGCCGAATAGTGTATCAGGAAAAAAGTGATTGTCTTCGAGAAATGGTTGTAGTCGAGAGAGGACAACGCGTTCAAAGAGTTTAGCTACACATGAAGTTAAGGATATAGGGCGAAGATTCTGGAGGGATAGCGGCTTGCCAGGCTTTGGAATAAGTATGATTTCTGCGTGTCTCCACTCCTGTGGTAGCGTGCCGTTGTTCCAATGTTCATTGTAAAACGCGGTTAAATATTCGATGGACTGGTCATCTAAATTATGCAGAAGTGTGTACGTAATCCCGTCTGTACCGGTGCTGTGTTACGCTTAATGCTTTGCAAAGCTGCCCTAACCTCTGCTTCTGTAATGTCCTCATCTAGAGGCGTATCGTGTACATGTGGATAATCATGGTAGGCGGGACGGGGCCCGTGGATACATAGTGTTGCTTTAAGGTTTGCAGCAGATTGGTATCGTCGAGCCGTGATTTGTGGAGAATGGTGCGGATTGCGTTAGCAGTGTGTGATTTTGTCTTCGTGGTATTTAAGAGAGCACGGAGTATACGCCACGTTCGAGGTGTACTTAGTGAGCCGTTGAGTCGATCGCAGCAGTTATGCCAATTGTTGCTAGTGAGGATGTTCGCATAGTCATGCGCCTCAGTAGCTAGTTGGGCGATTCGGAGACGAAGTTTTCGGTTATGTTTCTGTCGCCGCCACCGCCGTGTCACGCCTCTGTGGGCATCCCAGAGATGCAGCAGATGCCGGTCCACATCCGGCGTTTCTGTCGTCGCAGCGATGAGTTTGGTAGCTCTTTGAAAATCGGACTGAAGTTGTAATATCCAAGCTTCTAGGGAAGGAGAGTCCTGATGGGTACGATTATGCCTAGTACGATTATGCCTAAATGCATCCCAATTTGTTAGTTTTACGACGTGCTCTGGGGCAAGCGTTATTGCTACTTGGAGCTCTGTAGTTAGTATATGGTGATCACTGCCTAGATTCACCATGAGGTTGCACCAGGAATGGTGACTAACCCCCTTGACTATCGTGAGGTCGGGGCATGTGTCCCTGCTCACACCATTACCTAGGCGAGTGGGTTGATCAGGTTCTGTCAGCAGGGTCATGCGATAAACGCGAGAACCTGTGCGAGTCGTCGGCCTTTAGGCGTTTCTGTTGCGTAGCTCCAAGCCGGATGGGGGGCATTGAAATCTCCTACATTAACTATGTGTTTACCCAAATTGCATAGTTGTGCAAATAGATGACCGAAGTCGTCGTTCCTGGCGTTAGGTGCACTGTAAACGTTAAGCACGTACAGGCTGCTACGGGAACGAGAGCATGGGACTGATTTGAGAAGTACGTGTGAGATGGAGGTGCTTTGAAGGGTGTGTTCTATGACAGTGACATGCTTAGAAACTAATGTAGCTGTGCGATGTGGTGTAACCCGGAAGCGTAGGGGTACATTGTACTTCTTGTAACGCTATGACATCGGGAGTAATCCGCTGCGTCGCAATGAATTGCATTAGAGCTCCGCGTTTCCTACGATACGTCCTGGAATTCCACTGCCACACACGTAGGAGTTGAGGGGTGTCACGCGTTGACCTACGGTTTCTCACTATGATCATGCAATAGCGGGGCCTCGGTAGTACACGGAGGCATTTGAAACTGTGCTAAATCTTGGCGGAGGGTGGTGGGAAGCGGCTCTGCAGCAGCTGCGGCTTTTGGGACAGTTTTTCGGGACGGTGATAGGAAACGGAAGGGGCGTTGGTAAGGATGCGGCCGCTTTGTTTCACGTGTCGGAAACGTGGTGCGTTTTGGTGCAGATGGCGCAATATTAAGTTGGCCAAGTGCAGCCGATATCTGCTGTTTAACATCCGTTACAACCTGCTGGACAGCAGGTTGCAGGGCCTGCTGGACCAATTGTTGGAGTGGAGCTGTTAGTTCAGCCATAATGCTATCCTTCGTTTTCTGCATTTCTACCTGCATCATAGCTGCGAATTCGTTCCTTAAAGAAGTAGCCATTTCGTTCAACGCCTCTCGTGTGCAATAGTCGGATCGTGCCGTAGTTGATGGCGTGTCAGGGTGAAGCTGAGTGTCCACAGACATGGGTTGTGGTAGTCTAGGTGGCGTTGGTTGTGGTGTTCTTTGCTGCGTTGATGTTTGTGTGAGGGAGTGGGACTGGTGTGGAGAGGGAGGGAGAGGAGGGAACTGCCCTGCCCAGCTTACCGTTTGTGCTTTATTGTGGGAACCGCTTTGCTGGCCATGATGATGCGTTGTCCCGTCCGTGTGCCAGCCTTGAAATCCCTGCTGGCCAACGAAACCACTCCGCGATGACGAGTTTCCTCGCTTGGGCCCCGACGTATCCCTGGAACGGCTCCTTCGCCTGGCTGCACTCCCGGACGCACTGCTCTGCCGTCCAGGGCTGGGAGATGGTGACTGGGCCTTCCTGGTGGGAGTAGCTGACAGGTGTGGTTTGCGTCAGTTGACTGGTGGCAAAAACCACTTTGGGCATGATTTGGCAGCCGTCGGGTGGTCGCCACCACAAAGCATGCAAGGAGGGCGGCACTCGTGGTTGTTAGGTGATAGTGAATCCCCGCACACTCGACATTTCGGTGTGTCAGGAGGCTGTGGGCACACATCCTCGCGGTGTCCTGTTTTGTTGCAATTTCTACAGTGAGGAATAGTCCGTTTGTAGAGGTAGCAGCGAAGAACCTGCCCGTACGCGTTGACAAAGAAAGGGACTCGCTTGCCACAAAATGTGAGCATCATTGCTCCAGAGTTGCCGAGGCGTCTACACGTAAGGACCTCGTAGCCCGGTACTTCAACTTCTGTCAGGAAGTCGTCTGGTGTAATTTCAAGGCCTATTCTGTTGACCATACCTTTGCACGAATTATCATGCGCAATGCCATAAGACGTGATGTCGTAGGTTGCTGCGTGCACTGTAATTTTGGTGATTTGCCCAAGTGCAGTGGTGATGTGTTGAGTAGAGGTGCTTATTGTTAGCACATTTTGATTTTCGTCAACACGAAGCTTGATATCAGGCTTCTAACTGCGTATATTTGCTGCATGAGCTACGGCGAGAAGTAACGTCTTGGGGCTAACCTTGCTCATATTTAATCCACCATGGGGACGAATTGCTAGCTCGTAGTCCTCGGCAAGGAGTGGTGGGAGTCTTGGTAGACGCATCTTAGGCCGGCTCTGGCGTAGAGTGGGCTTAGAGGGCGTGCTGGGCAGCTGTTGAGTCGGTACGGTATGGGGTTGCAGCTGTCGGCGTTTGTTCGCTCTCTTGGTAACAGTGATCCATGGATGTGCGTTTGCTTATTGCTCGCCTGCGTATCGGCGTCTTGACTGGTCTGCGTATCCATCATGTGGTCCGTGGAGCGAGAGGGCAATGAGTGCTTCTCGTCGGCTGCGACACTTCCAGGGACGCTCGCCATCCGCTGTAGAGCGGGGCGGCGTTCTGTCCAAGACGCGTCTCCGGCTTGTTAGGGTTAGCGAGGTGGACCTCTTCGCATAAGAACTTTCGAAAGCGTTAAGACGTTTAAAAGCGCACTCACAGGTTGAAGCCCGGTATAAGCTTGACAGTGGTGATGCTAGGAACAAGTTCCTATCATTGCAACAAGTCTCCAGGAAGAAATTCTTCTTGAAAATGAACCTGAGCCGGAGCCGATGTGATTCGCGTCCGTCGCATACTCTCTACCTGAGCGCCCCCTAGTGTAGAAGCATCACAGTGTAGGCGCGATCGGAATAAAGTTTTAAACTCCCAACTATAACTTGGAGTATGAGCAATGGTCAACCATTCTGGACACTGCCTATTTCGTAACTACCTCAATGTTTTCCAGAATTGAAGTTCACTTGAGTATTTAATGATTAAAAATCTAAAATATAGTAATTTCGAATGATAGTGTACGTTTAGGCAAGTTTCAATAGGAAAATGTCGAGAGCTTACTGATCGCCATAATAAGTGTTGTTATAAAACTGAACAAAGTGTTCATGTGTTTCATTCTTGATAAACTGACGTTAAAATATCGTACGCACTTGGTTTATACAAAATACAATTCAAGTGAGATTGTGGGTTAATTTTTTTCACGTCTGAGGCCCTAATTAGTCTGCCTATCCTGTAAAAAGGGGTGTACTCAAAACGGTAACGGATATACGTGAGTTCATGCACCTAAATGTTAACAAGTCTAGACTGCACATTCTAAACTAGGTAACCCTTGCTATAGGTGCGCAACAACACGTTTATCTAATACCAAGTTTACCGTGTGACTGGCTCCGTAAAAACGTTCTAACATCTCCGGAACATACGACTGTTGCAAAATAGTATAACCAGCGGAAACAAGCTACCGTAAACAACTATGGAGCAGTTTTACTGGTAACCGTAAAAATTTATTCTGGTTGTGAAAATGTGTATTATTCTGTATAGTGCAACGCTACAGCAATAAATATAAACGCATTCTATGTAGCTGTGTTTTCTACGCATTTCTTCTGAGCACTTTATTTAAAAAAATAAAAAAAAAACTCATTCACGTTACCTTGTAGCCGACTAACATCGAATCGACATCATGCGACATATTGTCGCGTATTTATGTTCATGTATTCATCAGTCCATTCTACCCTTGTTTTTGATGCATGCTGCCATAAGCTCACATTTTCTCACCACGAATGAACGTTGTTCACTGCCGTGAGCTAAACCGAGGCGCACGTGTTTCCCGCATTGAAAACCACGGTTTTTTTGTCTGAAACGACTCATAAACAGATTCGGCATTGTTGTTTCGCGCGTGTTGCTTTCGAAAGCCACAGTAGGGTGACCGTGAAGGCCCGCCTGTCAGCTTGGAAATGGCGCCAGTGCCGCTGTCGCAGCCCGGACGTCCGTCCGTGCGTCCGGCTGGCGTGCGAAGAAGCAGTTTTTCGGCCTTCCATTAGGAAAATGATCGCTTAAGGCCTGCGCCATGCGTGCCGTTCCCAGCCGCCTCTGGTAGGGGTGGGCAGCGGCGGAGGGGGGAGGGACGTCTTTCAGCGCTCGCCACCGTCTCCCCACCGCCGGCGCGAGTCACGCCGGGACGCAGGGAGATTAATCGCCGATTCTTCCCGTTCCCCTCCTCCAACGGAGTTGACACGTGACTCGGTCCTCCACGCTTCTTGGGTAAACCTGGCCGCTTGCCGCCGCACTTTTCATCTCTTGCGGCGTGCACACACTACTCCTCCCTTTCTTTTCATTTTCTCGACACGGTGACGTCACGCTCTCGGTGAGAGGCGTTTCAAATTTGCGTTCTCGTTAAATATTGATGCGACTGAAGATGGGAAGATGATGAAAGGGGTGTAACACCGTGCTCGGCACACGCGTGCAACGCCGTGTCTCTTATTAAGCAGCTTAAAGAGCGGTGAGCTTGACTATGACAGCGAGCGTCGGTCATCCCCCGCCCACGCCAAGCGAACTTTTCTATGCTTTGTGGCAGAACAGCGCAGAAAAGGGGCCGACGATTGCACACGATGCAGCGCAGAATATAGAAAGTTCAAAGTTAGCGCTTGTCCTGTGCGCGATATACACTATTTTTTTGCGTCCAAAAAACTCGGAATGGTAATTAGGAACGCCGTAATAGAGAACTCTGGAAACTTCTACCACCTGGCGTTCCTTATTTAACGTGCACTGACATCGTACAACACATGGGCGTCTACCGATTTGTCTCGAACAAAAAGCGAACGCGACAAGCGGAATCGAACCTGATTCTTACTGAGCTTTGGCCCCCGGGGCGAAAGTTTCCGTCTTTCGAGTCTTTGATGTTCTAGAATATCTGCGTATGTTAGGAACGGGTCCGTACGCATAGCCGAGGGTGGGTGCGATATGCCGGGGTCGGAGGTGCGGAAGAGTAATTCTCGGGCCGAGGCATGGGCGAGCTCATTGCCGCTAACTCCGCAGTGGCCGGATATTCATATCAGCTGCTTCCATCCGCCCTCTGAGCGTGAGGACGAGAGTTGTGTAAGAAGTCGATGCGCAATGGGGCCAATGTAGCCTTTACAAAAATTTCGATAGGCTGCTTTTGAATCAGTTAGAACGAAAGTGGACCTTGGGTTTCGTAGGGCGAGGACGATTCCTGCTTCATCCATGCTAGTTGTGTCTGTGTCCTGGGCTGGTATACAATCAACCTGTTTTCTACAATGAATGACGCTTGCTGTATATTTGCCATTCACTGGTCCAGCTGCATCGACAAAGAAGGCGTCCTCAGTATCTGAGTAGTTGTGAACTTTTGCCCGTGCCCGACGTCGATGTTCGTGGACCTGAGGATGCATGTTGCCTGGACGTGGTTTGAATATGAAGTCCTGCTTCCATTCATGTGGGTTACGTTGTTTTCCCCTTCTCTCAATGACGGCTTCAATGCCACGTTCTGATAGTGTTTTCCGTCCCGTTTTAGTGATGGCGAGGCGCATGACTTGTTTCGTGTGGTGTGCGTGGATAGTTCTGATACGGTATTGTGGAGCCACATTTGAAGCAGACGTTCTGTGAGAGTTCACGGGGGAAGGTTCCGAGCCTTCTTGAGAGTCACACGTATGACTCTGTGTATTTTGTGCTCGTCTGCTTTCAAGACCTTCCGGTATAGGTTATGCGGCTGATAACAAATGCCTGAATGAGTCGCATTATGTCGTTTTCTTTCATCCCTCGTCGTCGGTTAGCCACCTGACTAATCATGCCAGAGATTTGTAGGCAGGACGTTTTTAGTTTATGTAAAGCAAATGAGTTGTTGCCCAGATTACTGAAGTGGGCCCCCAGAATTCGGATGATTCAAGCCTCTTTAATTTGCGTTCCATTAAGTTGTACGTTGAGGGACGTATTGTCAGATGCCTTATTTCTATATACTAGTATTTAGTATATACTAGAGTATATACTATACTTAGTATATCTATATGCTATTATATATTGGTGGGGGAGCACTCCAGACCACTCTTGCGTCCTATCTTTTCTACGATGGAGGCAGCCTGTTGGAAGGCTTCTTCTATCTGACCCAGGTTACCAGACCGGCTCCAGATTGTGACGTCATCAGCATATATGGCGTGGCGTACTTGCGAAATTTCATTTAGGCCCTCGGGAGGTGCATGAGGGCGATATTGAAGAGGAGCGGAGAGAGGACAGCCCCCTGAGGAGTACCGAAATCACCCATGGTGACGGGTTGAGATTTAAGGTTCCCTATGCGGATAGTGACTTGTCCTGTCTGTAAGATTGTCCCGCACATATGCATATAATTATGGACCACACCTGAATTCTCGTAAGTTTTCCAAGATAGTGAAGTGCCGAGCATTGTCAAAGGCACCCTTGAAATCAATTGCGAGAATGGCCGTTTCCGCTTGAGTGGTGCCGCTGGGTAGGTTGACAATCTCGTGTTTTAGTTGAAGGAGAATGTCCTGCGCTGACAAATGGGGACGAAAGCCACACATAGTGTCAAGCAAGAGGTTCTGTTCTTCTAGATATTCGTTTAGCCTTATTTGTATGGCCTTCTCTATCATCTTACCAGCGCATGACGGAGGGATATGGGACGGAGGTTATCAATATTGAGCGCTTTGCCGGCTTTCGGGATGACAGTGAGCTCGGCCGATTTCCACTGTAGGGGTAGCGTTCCGGCGTCCCAGTACTGGTTCATTTTATCTGGCGCGTCACACGTGACACATGTGCGCCATCTGGCAGTTTTATTCAGAAAACAAAGCGCGTGGTTCTTAGAGGGGTCTGCGCACCGTCTCGGAGGTGATAAGGTGTGCAACGCAAGGCGACGGCTAGGTGCCACCACCGTCTCCTCTAAGCAAAGCATTAGAAACACTCGCCTTTTTGGGCAAGCGTTGCATGGTCAGCACAGCCATCATAAGCGCTACGGTCCTTAGAATTAGGCATGTATGCTTTTTCTAGTAAAATTCGGGGCTGTGGAAGACGACGAAGTTGAGAGTGCAGCTAACCCTACCCTCGATCTTCTGGTTTTTCTTGTTTTGTGTTATTTTCCGTAGTTCTCACGAAGACGTCTGCGGCATCAAGAAGGTTTTGCCCTTACCGGGCCCATTCCGAAAAGACGCGACCGAAAGAAGGGTCCCATTCCGGGACTTCTGCCATGGAAGCGACCAGGACAGGCGCCTGATCCATTCCACACGCCATCGAAACGACCAGACCAACAAGCGGGCGAACGTAACTGTGGCGACACAATTGCACCTACAACCGATGACGACAAATCCACAATAGGGGGACTCTACGAGAAGGTAGACGATTGGTCGGACATGGAGGACGACAACTTCAAGATGGTAAGCCACCGCAAAAGCAGAACTGTGGGCAATCCGGTGATTATGTCACCTGTAGAAAGCGAAAAAGACTTAAGACAGGTGAAACCTATTGCTTTACATTCTACGGTGACATTAGTCATTGACGCTGAGCCTGTTTGGAGTTATTTCACTGCTCAAGGTTCGCTACTGCTTGACGTGGTCACTGAAGATCAAGTAAGCGCCCTTTTCAAATGTGGCAAGCTGTGTGGTGTAGAAGTTAGTGCTCGTCTTCCTAATGTCAACCTGCAAAACACCTGCTTGATCAGAGGTGTTCCGAAGTGGTACACAGAGGCGAATCTCCCCGCATACATGAAAACCAAAGGCGTGATTCACGTCAGGAGGATTGTTAGAAGAGAAGTTTCTTGTACGGATGAGTGGAAAGTTAGACCCACTGACGCGGTGGTACTTGCGTTTACTCCAAACACCGAGTGACCTCAGACTATTAACCTTGGCTTCACTCGACATGAAACCACTGAATATACGAAGCCACCACCGAGGTTCTTTAAATGACAACGTTTTGGTCACGTGGCGAAATTCCGCAAATAAAGCTGCAATGTGAACGCTGTGAGGTCCGCATGACTTCAAAACTTGCAAGGCGGACTTTAAATGCGCAAACTGCAATTGTGACCATCCCGCCAGTTATAGTGGGTGCCCATTTCGAGTGAGTGCGCTGCATAGACGAAAAGCCTTTCTTACGGGGCCTAAACCAACTGAAACAACTATTGCCCGGTCAGTTGCTCAATCATCTGAGGATTTTCCTCCACTGGTGAAGGAAAGAATACCAACTAGTCCAAAGAATGTACGTGAGGTGCAATCAGAAGAATGCTTCCTGAAAACACCAGGCAATGCGAGTCAAGCGAAACAAGGAGCCATGTCAGCTGAGTCTACTCAGAACATTTCTCCACAAGCTACCTATGCCAGAGTGCTGAGACAAGGAATTTTAGCAGAAGACAAAGGATACATGAGGAAAATATGCCACGATACTGCGGAGATTGTTCGAGTCTTGTTTACCGCTCTACGTTCCTACCTAGCGACAATGCCACCAGGTACTGCGAAAGACAATGCTGCAGGCCGTGCTGACTTTAGAATAAGTGCTGCTTGGTTGTTTCAGGGCACAACCAGCAGTATGATGCCGAAGGACAAGCCTCAGTGCACGTTAAATCGCCGAAAAGTGCCTTTCATAATGCAGTGGAATTGTGCCGGTAGTGTTTCTCGCATGAATAAACTACACCTGTTTTTGAGAGAAGATCAAATTACGATCTTGGCTCTGTCGGAGGCCGGATTATGGAGACAAAGATTAATCAATGGATACGTCACTACCAAGAACCCCACCATAACGACTTTCCCAAATGGAAGCGCCGCTGTGTATATACGAAGAGATATACCACACGTAGCACTCAATGTGGCGGACTTGTGCATAGATGTTATAGAAGTTTGTGCGATCAGGGCACAGATAGGAAACCGCAAAGTCAGCATTGCAGCGGTGTATGCGTCTCCTCACAAGAAAATTGTGATCGAAAAGTTTATGGAAGACCTGTGTCATCGTTGCCCAGCTCCGCGCATCGTGGTGATTTAATGCGCATCACACGTCCTGGGGGGAGAAGAGTTCGGCTGCACGTGGACGTTGTCTGGGAAAGGCTATTGATAAGGTAAACTTATTGAGAATGATGGCTATAACGGGGGTGTAGCTCAGAGGTGGAGCGCTTGCTTTGAGAATGATGGCAATGCAACATTCTATGGGCCCCCAGCTTGCACAAGTATTATTGACTTGTCGTTGCATTCCAGTGAAGGTCAACCCGCGTGTTGCACAGCTCCGGACAGAATGGACAGTGATCATTTCCCTATATTGATCAATGTTGCTGGCTACCATTTGACGGTAGCTAAATCCTGCAAAGTAACTGATTGGGATCGCTACCGAGAGCATCTAGATCACCGATCAGGGGATATGTGTCAGGATATGCTGGCGAGCAAAGCGGCCGCAACCACTATGCTTAAGCTTCCTGCACATTTTCCAGCCCCGGACTTAAAGCTCCGTAATTTGTGCACGGCCAGAAGAAGCGCAGAGAAAAGGGTTATGCGAAGAGGTGGTGAACCTGCTAGCAAAACTCAGTTCAACAGACGTAATGCAGCAATACGGCGATACAGTAACAAACGTCGGAAGAAACAATGGACAACGTTTTGTGAGAGTTTAAGTGTATTTACTCCAATGTCAAGGGTATGGCGAGTAGTAAATAGGGTCGGAATCACGCCCGAGCC
The DNA here is from genome assembly GCF_013339725.1 of Rhipicephalus microplus. Lineage (NCBI taxonomy): Eukaryota > Metazoa > Arthropoda > Arachnida > Ixodida > Ixodidae > Rhipicephalus > Rhipicephalus microplus. Next base: position 277,672,503 of record NC_051165.1, read on the forward strand.
TTTGAGAACGTTTATCGCCCTCGCGTTATTCAAGGATACATCAATTCCGTCTCTAGCCGAAGAGTTTGCTGACGTGTATGTAATTGGAAGAGAAAGTCAACCACCTTACCCCCTTTCGCCTCATTCTACATCTGTTATGGACGCACCTTTCACGCTGCGGGAACTTATACGTCAGCCATAAGTTGTCACCGTCAACGCTGTGCTACTGGACCTGACGGAATTACAAAACAAATGGTCTCAAATCTGCCTGCAGAAATGAAGAGGAGGCTTCTGATGCATTTAAACTATGTTTGGGAGTCGGAAAACATTCCTTAAGCATAGAAAATGGCCTCGGTCGTGCCAGTGCTGAAGCCAGGCAAAAACAGAACAGAACTGGCATCATACAGACCAGTATCACTAACTTCGTGCGTAGCGGAGCTGATTCGTGCGTAGCGGGCTGGCCTGTATTCGGCTGACATGGTGAATGGAGAATCACAAGGCCCTTCCAGCATGTATGACTGGGTTTCAGCAACGGTTGAGTGCATAGGACAACATCTTGGACTTGGTGAGTCGCATAGAACACCAACGAGCATACGGCTTTTCAACTCTGGCAATATTCCTGGACTTGGTGAGTCACATAGAACACCAACGAGCATACGGCTTTTCAACTCTGGCAATATTCCTGTACGTTTCAAAAGCATACGACTACGTGTTCCAAGGTGCGATAATTTGTGGTCTTGCATCTATGGGAATAACGGGGCACCTTTTACGCTTTGTTCAGGCGTTCCTTAGTGATCGCTCGATGCAGGTGAAGTTAGGCACAGTGCTCAGTAGCTCAAGGAAAATCACCAGAGGCGTGCCACAGGGCAGTGTCCTGTCTCCAACGTTGTTCAATGTGGCTATGGCTGGTTTACATAATGCTCTTAAGACTGTGAGCAAGGCAGTACAAATATCAATTTATGCCAACGACATATGCATCTGGCTGTCTGGATATCAGCATAAGCGATTGGAAATGATTTGCCAAAGAGTTCTACTCTCCGCACAAACCTATCTTGAATCTATTGGACTAACAATATCAGCTGGAAAGTCTCAATTCATGCTCTTCCCAGGTATGCGAAGACGAGAAACAAGGATGAAACTATTACTTCCTGATGCACAAATTAAACAAGTTAAGTGCATGATATTCCTTGGAGTGACACTAGACACCAGGATGAATTGGCGACGGGCAGTAGACAAGACAATGTCAGCGCTGTCACCCCGTGTGAACATTATTTGAAGGATGGCAGGAACAAGCTGGGGGAGCCACCCAACATGAATGATAAAGTTACACGAGGAATTAATTGTAATTGAGTGCTTTTCCAATTGCTTTTGATCTCTCCGAGTGAGTCACAGTACTAAAGGCTGGAAAAACTTCATCGTAAAGGCCTCAGAGTTGCTTTGGGAGTGCCAAAGTTTGCAGCGAGCATAAAGGTGCTTCATGGAGCTCGTCTTCCGCCGTTACGTCTTCTCGCCTCTCAACGACTGCTGGCACAGCTTTGTTGACTTGGCGAATCGAGCCCAGGACGAGCACTACTCAGTCGCCTTCGCGACGCATGGAATCACGAGCTTTCATGGCCCTCAACACCCTTCGCCATCTTATTATCGATTTCCCCAAACAAAGACAACTTCGACAAGACCCACCTTGGTCATATGAGGATGTCGACTGTCAGGTTACGATTCCAAGGAATCACAGCAAGCGTTCCACACCCACAGCACAAGTACGTTCTTTGGTGCTTGAATATATAGAAAAGTACGCCGATCATTTGAAAGTTTTCACCGATGAATCAGTCGACATAGCGCGCGAAGCAAGCGCTGCAGCGTTTGTGATTCCGTCTCTAAAGGCGTCCTGGGCAGCGCGACTCGGGTGCGTTGTTTCATCGACAGGATGTGGAAGCGTGGCAATTCAGGCAGCCCTGAAGAAACTGAAGCTTTGTAGGCAGCAACAAGTCGTGCTGTTTTCGGACAGTAAGCCCGCTTTGCAGCGGCTGAAACGTGGATTGGTTTTGGATTGATGCACTCAAACATCACCGCGAATGCTTAAAGACCTGCATGGCATTGGTATAAATATTAAGTTTCAATGGATTCCATCGCATGTGGGTATAGCGGGTAATGAGGTGGCTGACAGACTTGCCCGGAGTACTCTGGAGCTCACACCAACGAAGGCTCCCAAAAACAATCAGCGTATCTTACGAGAGGCTGGCAAATAAGCATTTTCACTCGTTATGGCTGACGCCTCACCAGCCATGTGTGACACAAGGGCTATCAAGGGAAGAGGCCTGCTTGCTTCATCGCATCCGAACGGGATCAGCGCGTACACCAGCATGGCTCCACAAGATCAGACTCTCCGCAACGCCCTTGTGCTCGAAGTGCAAGGAAAACGGTGATATAGAACACTATTTGCTTAAATGTCGTGAGCTTAAGAAGAAACGGCAAAGTTTATTTGAGGAACTGCAACAGTTAGGCTCGCCATGTGACAGCGTGACTGATATTGTGTTTCCGCGTGGTTCCTCGATCTTCAGGAAACAGGTGTCGCGACTTCTTTTGAAATTTTTGATTGCTGCAGACCTCGCATGTGACTGGTGATAAGTGACAATTATGTTTGGGGTATAGTGCAGTGGAGCGAGATAGAATACCGGCACAATACCGCATGTGGAATAGCACAGAGGCCACCGTCTTATGCAGGCTTACGTCGCGCTATGCACGATTTTTATTTCAAAGGCCTGCTCGTGCTTAGTTAAAAAACAAACAAAGGACATTAGCTACAATTAGCAAAGAGAAAACCGGGCGGGGCAATTGCCTGCAAACTATGCAAGGCTAGATCCGCCAGCTACGTACAACATCTTCAACCTCAACCTCAACCTTAGTAAAAGACGCACGTGCAGAATATGTACGTGTTGTTATGGCGCCCCAGACATGCGCAATAATTGCTTTATAATTGACAATTGCACAAGTATGAACGCTGAAACTTGAACAACATTGGTGGGCGCTGTGGATAGGGCCGGCCGTTTCAAGTACCCGATGCCATTAAGAGTAGACAAACAGACAAATGTACAGACAGATAGGCAGACCAAAATTTTTGCGTCGAAGGTCTTCAAGAAAGACTATCGTCATTAAAACTCTTTACCGTAGGGTTGCGTTTTGTTTGTCTCTTAGTGCGACTCGCAGAACGTTGCATGAAAGGTTATTCGTAATCACTCAAACATATTCCACAGCCCTCTCGATAACCAAGGCTATAATGCGCCACAGTGTTTGTCAGCCGGAGTTCATTACACACATCTTTGCGTGATATGCTAGAATTTAGTCTCCCATGAGTAATATTGTTATAAAATATTTACTTTGAAGTCTAAATGTGACTATAGCTATTTCCGTGGTCCTTTGTGACCGCAGCTTGCACGTATTGGTTCAATCACGGATAAGACGTAAGCTTTACAGAGTATATTTATCGAAACTCATTATTAGATTTTGGTGTGCGTGTGAAGTCGTGAGAACATGTGCCTTTAAAAGAACGAATTGGCCGCTTTGTACATTAGACAGAAACTTCATCAACTTCTTCAATAGATATTCCCGTTATAGATAACTCATACACAAACAGTTCTAACGCACAGATAAGTAAACAGACACACGAAAAGGTGTTTCACTTTTAGCGAAACACAATTATGATACATTGCATTTGAGCTACATTATTTACAGCAAAAGTCAACGTCCTCAATACAGTTCGCTCGAAGAAATGAAATTGGGCAGAAGCGAACTTAAGAGCCAAAACAAAAAAATAGCGCAGAGAGTGGAAAAAAATATAGTTGAAGGATATCAGACGAGACGCACTTTTCATAGGATGAAAAAAATGTGTAAACTTAAGGGTTTATTCTCTTTGTTACACAAATATTAATGAGAACTAACAGACAATAACTAACAATTAGCCTTGACATGATTGTCTGTTAGTTCTCATTAATACTTTTCATGGGTGGCCACGTAATCACGTGTTGTACTTTTGCATTGAGCAACTGAACACCGAAAAGTATCCATCATAAGTTTATCCGTGAACATAGACATCTTCGTGTCTTACTGTGAGTTTCATTCGTTCTGTATGACCAACTTTATTATCGTGGAAGGCTACGGGATGCATATGATAGCAATTTTAATGTTATAAATCTTGCTAATTCTAGTCCCATCCCTCTGAGGCACCATATAAATGACACGACCAGATGCATATTGTTGGTTATTGTATAACGCAAGTCCCAGTGCATACTTTTAATACAGGCAGTGTTTCAACTTGAAAAGAACGCTAGGATATTCCACACAAAACAGGGTGGGAATGCGCCATAGTAAACCTGTATAGGCCCAGTAACTTCTAGCATAGCCTAGCACAGCCGTGCAAAGGGCAGTATAACAAAAGGGCTGAAAATGGAAGTGAAGAGAAGTAATAAGCGGGATAGGATGTGGGAAAGGGGTAGGGAAGAGGGTGAAGCATAGCATATGCCAATGTACATTATAGTGCCACAAGGGGGTGGGAAAGAGAGTGAGAGCAAACAGGAGGGAAAGTAGAAAGGGAAGGCAACCAACACCGCTGTTTGTCAGCCGTCTTACCACTGCGGCGTATTTACACCAGTTCTTTTTTTTTTTAACTGCATACTTGTGTAGAATTATTTTTTCCAACTTTTAAAATGTCACAAATGACGTATAAAAATTTCAATGAAAGAGTTGTTGGGTGTTCCGGGAAACATTTCGATCCCTTCAGTGTGTGCGCGTCCCTGCTTTTCTTGTAAAACAGAAAAAAAATTACTTAAAATATATAAAAAAGGGACGCGACACGTCCGCTCCTGCACCGCCATTACAGTGCTCCCAGACGTGCCTCGTATGAACGAGCCACACGTTATGCTGCCGCACAAAAAAGTGACGGGGAAGTGACGCCGCGTTGGCCACACGATTTGCGCCCAGTTGTGCGCTTGTATCGCGTCAGTTCAGGGTAGCGATAAGCAAACCAGGAAGCGCGCCGGGCTAAATGCGTCGTTCTTTAATACGTGGCACGTTGGAGCGCTGCAATAGTTCTATGCATGTGGACACGTCGCGTATCTGTTTTTTTGTGTGTGTATTGTATCTCGTGGGCGCTTTATGAGACGTAAAAATATGATAACGTCACATTACAAAAGCTATATTCCGCTTAATCACATGCTTCCTTTCGCATGATGCAACTTCCTCGAAACTGTCATTTTAAAGAGTGCACACTTGTGTGTGTTGATAGGACATAATAAATGTTAAAAAAAAACGAGCAAGAAACTAGGATCAGTATAACTTTAAGCTGGGTGAGTTTGCTCATAATTCAAGGTAGTAAAGAAATAGTAAAAATATTTTGCATGCAATAAGGAGGCGACATTGAACTTCAGTTGTGCCACTCGTTTATTTCTTTTTTTCATTTCTTATAAACTAAATATAGAGCCGTAAATGCGTAGCTGTCTTCCAAGTATTCGAGTGCTACTGACCACCGCAACATGACTCGACCTTAATTGAGCCATAAAGAAGCACACGTCGAGGCAACGGCGTCTGATAGCGCCCACGTTTATCATCGACTAACCGAAGCGAAGCGTTTGTGGGCCTATAAAAGCTAAAGTGAGACCATAGCGTAGAATGTGAGGCCCCAGGGAACGCTCACGTTAATGAAACAAGCGTCGTTAATTAAAGTAAGGAGAGCAGTCACGCCCACATTTAGCGGTCTTCTCCTATTTTCCCGCGTACTCTACTTTTTCGGCAGCAGCGCGCCCACCTTTTGTTTTCTTATCAGTGTTTTATTTTTATGTATGAGCGAGTATACAACATAGCTCATTCAACCAACTAGTGTCGTAAATGATCCAAGCATATATGTACTCATACTTCCAGAAGGCGCTTCTTATGTCGAAAGAATTTTGAGAAATGTGATTAGATTTTTGCCTTGTTTGACTCTAACTTGAGCGGAGGTGGCGCCATTTTTTTTTCTTGAAATTTGCACGCTAAGTGCCTTCTTTCAACTGCCAGCGCTGATCAGTTGCCCAACTAATTTGCATCGCTGACGTATACTAATTTGCCCGTCACTCTGGCTCGCCGGTAACTCTGAAAAGAAAATGATTACGGTGCTCTTTCTAAAAAGGCTTCAATACATGCAATGAAGATTGATAGTGCGTATATATTGTAGCCCGAAAAAATTACCTTAGGAGATATACGTTCGTTTATTTTGTAGAGCTTTTCTGTACTTCATTCTCTTAATCTCATCAGATTTTCAAAGTTTGTATTAGTACAATAAGATAGTTATAAGATTGTCCTAGGAAATGCAAGTTACCTCGATTTTTTTACATGTGACGAATAAAAGGAGAACGAGAACGGGTAACCGTTTTCACTTAGGTTACACGAGATGGCGATAACCGAATGCCCGTCGAGTAATGGCTCCATTAGTTCACAAGTGCGGCCTCCCGCAGAGTACAACGCGAAGGTTATTTCAATTGTTACCATCGTGCTCTAGAACCATGGTTCACAACCACGCCCCTTTGAATCAAGTTTAGCCTACGTCGAGACGTAAATTGATTGTGAGACAGCCTGCAGCGAACAATGTAGAGAGTATGCCCCTAGAAACTTATCTTTCATTAAGTACACATTATTTTGTTCTAAAAAACATGTGCCGAAAGTGATACCTTGTATGCGATAAAAAACGAAAATTACCATCACCCATTTCAAGTTACGAGTGGGCGTGAACACACCAACTCCGTAATATGTAGCTAATTTTGTGAGTTCTGGCAGCAATATGAATAGAATAAAATTTTAAATTGTCGGATTTCACGTGTAAAAATCACGACAATATTACGAAGCCGGCTGTATAGTACGTGACTCGAGACTCTTTTTGACCCCCCAGTTTTCTTCGATACGCGTCTAAATACATGGATGGATGTTTTTCACACTTTTGACAGGTTTAAGTGCGTCTCCTTTGGTCGAGAGGCATTATCGCGTCTTCGAGCGGAGTAGTGCAACACATTAGCAACTCAGCTATCTCTCCAAGCGTCAATATAAATGAGTTTCCACCATAGGTCGGCGAACTCAGTCATGAATGGATTTCCACACTCACTTAAACGCACTAAGACTCAGATCGAGCCATAAGTCCGAGTCTGATTGAGTTCGGGTGAATGATATTGTTACGTGGGAATAACAATGTCGTCCAAGTTGCAGATGGCGCAACAGTCCCTGTCGTCGGTATGTGCGCAGCTCAACTTATCGTAGCCGGTCATCAAGTGATCGTCCTTTTTGCCGTCCTTGCAACATGTCCCCACGACCTCATACTAGGCCTCGATTTTCTTGCCGCCAATTCTGCTCTCATTGATTGCTCCACCGGCGTGCTCCGCCTTGAACTGCCACAAATCAGTGAAGCCCTGTACCAGCCTACATTCCGATTACAATGCAGCGACTTGGTTCACCTGCGCTCTGAAACTGCGACTTACGTCGATTTCCTGTGCTCACCAGCTGTGCCCGACGGTTACTATTACGCTACGCCTCTCACCGACGTACTCCTTCCGCATAATGTTGCAATTCCCTACAACGTGTTCAGCATCACAGATAACAGAACTTGTTATCTCAGATAACTTCAGATACACGAATCAAGTGCTTCCACAAGGCATTTCTGTGGCCACCTGCGTCCGTTGCTCGATTCACAAACCGAAGTGCTTGCCTTAGACACCCTTGTTTCAACGCAGCGCACACCGCTCACAGCACATTCGGGCAGCCGCCAAATTGTAGATATAATCGCCACTGATCTTCCGCTTCCGCAAGTTGTAGCCCTACAGTGTCTTCTCGAAGCCTACCAGAATATTTTTGATTTTGGCGACTGACCTCTAGGACAGACGTCCTTTGTCCAGCGTCGCATACACACAGGTGATGCCCACCCTCTTCCCCGCCGTCCCTACAGAGTGTCTGATTTTGAGCAGAGCATCATTCAGAAAGAGGTGAACAAGATGCTAGTGAAGGACGTTGTCGAACCATCCTCCAGTCCCTGAGCCTCCTCGGTGGTATCAGTTAAAAAGAACGATGGATCGTAGCGATTTTGTGTGGACTATCGCCACCTCAACAACGTCACCAAAAAGGACGCATACCCTCTGCCACGAATTGACGACGACCTTGATTGCCTCCATGGTGCCGCCTACTTTTCTTCCATCGATCTTTGTTCTGGTTATTAGCAGATAGGACCGAGAAAGTCGACTTTTGTAACACCTGATGGCCTCTACCAATTCAAGGTCATGCCTTTCGGCTTACGTAATGCCCCCGCCACCCTCGAACGAATGATAGACTCCCTGGTAATGCATTCAAGTGGTCTACGTGTCTCTGTTATCTGGATGACATGATTGTGTTTGCTCCCAATTTTGAAGCGCACCTTCAAAGACTGTCCAAAATTCTTGATGTATCCGTCTCACCGGCCTTCAACTGAATTCATCCAAGGGCCGGTTTGGTCGCCGCCACATTACAACACTTACGCATATTTTTGACGCTTACGGCGTACAACCTGACCCAGAAAAAGTTCGAGCTGTGAAAGACTTTCCTGTGCCAAAAACCACCAAATATGTCCGCAGCTTTGTGGGGCTCTGCTCCTATTTTCGGCGGCTCATCAAGAATTTCGCGGAGATTGCTCGGCCCCTGACAGATTTACTCAAACCAGATGAGACATTTACCTGGGGTCCCTCGCAAGCAGCAGCACTCTCTGACTTCACCACTTTGCTCACTTCCTCTCCTGTTTTGGCTCACTTCGACCCTACGGCACCGATCGAAGTCCGCCGCCGCAGCACAGCTCGCCAACAACGATGATTGATTTGTGGGGTTTAACCTCCCAAAACCACCATATGATGAGAGACGCCAAGCTCGCCAACAACGTCCACATCTTATGATGATGATGACGACGACGACGACGACGATGACGATGATGATGATGATCCTTTTGTTTTGCTGGCACTCGCCCACAAAGGCGGATCGGCCAAGAACCGGGTGGCAGGATCACCAAGTGAGTTAGTTATTAAGCATTTAAAATCATTAAATAGAATTTCTGTATAAAGCAGAAACAAATCGTAAAAAAATGTATGAAATTGCGACACGAGCTAGCGGTCAGGCATTCAGGTAGCCTCAGAGCCGAAAAAATTAATAACAATAGACTAACAAGATAATCGTTTCATTGCCAGTATGTACGCACACACTGCAGAGCAAACCTTTCTGCGGCTATAACCTAATGTAATCCCTCCAAAAGATAAAATTACTGCCACGTTTACTTTTAAACCTAGCTTCTCAATTAGTTCAATCAGGTATATTTTCCTTTTATAAGAATATCGGAGACAGAATAAAAATAAATAATTTATTGATTCCAGTTCCTTGCAAAAAAGACACAACGGAGATGCTGTGAGTTCAGCTTTAATAGTCATTCAGGTGCGAATAATTCAGGTGCGGAAATGTGCATCGTAATCTGGTGATTGTAATTGATAACCGCCGAGATACACACCTCTGTTTGTTCCAGCAAAATCTTAGATGTACAAAGTCTCTGACTTTATCCAATGATAATTTTTCTATTTCCTTGTGCAAGCAAGCGTTCCTAAATCCGAGTACTGTTACATAAGCGAAACAGGTAAAATAGGTAAGAGTGGTCCGCTTAAAGATGCTTTGGCTAACGAGTCTGCCATCTCATTTGGATAAATTCCGTAGTGGCCAGGTACCCATAGCAAGTGGAATTTTGTCAGGTTTGCTGGTAATAAACTACTAATCATACTCAATAATGTCAATTTTTTTGCTGCAGATAGTGCAGTGCATACTGAGAGAGAATCAGTAAGTATTACTGCTTCTGATTCGTTTGCAGGAAGTTTACGAAGTGCCAGAATTATAGCTAATGATTCAGCGATGAATATAGGCGTATAATCTGGTAATCGAACTGAAAAAGACCAGTCGAGAGAAGTACAGCATATGCCTACTCCAGCCTTTTCGTTTAATACTGATGCACTCGCCGCAGTAATATTGTTTATAGGCAGATGAGTCAAGTTCTCTTGTAATTGATTATTTAAATATCGAAAGGGCGTTTGTCTCGCATTAGAGTGGCAAATATAATCAAATTCTATTTCAAGTTTTGAATTAGGCATTCTAGTCGACGTAATCTGATGGATATTTATATTCAGAGGTTCTAGCAGCGCTTGGACGAACCTAATCTTCCCTATCAGTCTCCGGCGCCCTTTTTGGGTATTGCCCACTATGCCCTGTTACACAGTCAGCCGAAACCACGTAACAATATCTTGGTGAGCTTGAGTCAGAGTGAGCTCCATCGAAAGAATTTTTCAGGAAAACTTCGGTGTGTCTGAGTTCGAATGAGCCCAGAGCGCAAGATATATTTCTTGCATTAGTCCGAGTGTGTCCAACTTTTTTTTTTGCCGACCTATGAATCCTATCTACTCATCTTTAGCATTACTACCAGCCTTACCTGAATCTGGGTAGCCTACTACCGGGCTTAGCCCAGGTGAACTTCTCCGCCTTTGTTCTATTCTTGTCTTCTCTCGTTCTCTCTCCCGTCTGCTCACACGTATACCAAAGCAGTATTGTTCAAACACAATTTAAATATTTATTGTTCAGAGGCATGAATTGCATCTGGTGGGGTGCCCTGACCCAACGAGCTCTTCCAGGTAAGGTATTAATAAATATATCTCGTGTGAGTTATGTACCTCAAGAAAAATGTCCTTACCTGATTGAAATTGCTCATAACTGTAACTCAAAGGCACGTGTCAAACGTCGCAAACAAGAGCACACATTACGTGAAATATTCGTGTTAAAGAGAATTGACACCATGACATGACCGAGAACATTGATTCTATGGTAACGAACTCATGATTCTACTGACTAGGAATCACTCAGACTAAGATTGAGTCGTTAGTATGGGTTAATGAGTTCGATGGAGTGATAACTTGGTGAGTTTAAATCCAGGTAAGTCTATTTCAGAAATGTTTTAGTGAATCAGAGTTCAAGCGAGTCTGGATGGGGGTCATCTTTGTGTTCGATTTATCACTAGCACAAAATGTGATTAGGGAGTGCGTCTGGGGGAGCTCCATAATTTTTTGCCGACGTATGATCTCAAGTAACTCACATATACATGGTATATATTCTTCGCTACGCATAAAATTGTTTAGTTTTCAGTGACGTAGTGTATATGTTGACAACCTCTACTTAATGCCCTTCACGCCCTCTTTGAAAACAAGTTGTTGGAAATGCATTCACGTAACTAATACAACCTTAAAAATTATTGTCGGCAAATCAGCTGTAAAAAGGTCGTTTCAGACGTGAAATAACCCAAAATGGTGTGAAACAGCTTGCAGTGCGCATTGCAGCATAACTTCATTTTGGGTGGAGCTTAAAGGCGGCAATTTGGGGCAGTGAGTTGAGATACACTGAATGGCATTTAAGTGGATTTTAGTCGGCTCCTCTCAGAGGCTAATTGTCTTCAACACAGCAGCACGGGGCTATAAAAATCACGAAAGTGATCGTCTCAGCATGGTGAGTCACAATATCTTAGCCAGAACTTTTGCATGAAGGAAGCCTGTGTGTTTTGTCAGGTTAAGTGCATTAACTCATTAGAGATTATTGTGCACTTTCATAATCTCATAAAGAGATGCTTAGAAGCGGCAACGCTCCCCGAGTTTCCGTGCAATTAGTGAATTGCTTTGACACCGCTGAGCCAACGCTCTTTTAAACTGTGTAGGCAGAGAGGCATTCCGCGTTACCGTTATAGGCGTTGCTAAATCTCTTAGGACGCTAGAGAGTCTTCATCAGTTGACTTGCTTTCGAATATCATTTGTATTTCTCTCCCACTAGTTTTAATACTAGTTCCGAGATATGCTCTCAAAATACGTAAAGCGAAATAGATTAGTGTTTATTTATCCTGTTTTATCGACCACAATACAAATGTTGCCACAAATGTACAGATATCCACGAGATATTTTTACAACGCACATCAGAATGAAATAGCTGGTCGATATGTAATTACCAACAATATTCCAGCAATATTACATTCCGCCTTAGAGAAGAGAGTCTCAAGTACACCAGGCATAATAAATCAATTAATAGTCACTCCAACGAAGACACCAGACGTTTAAAAAAAAGCGCACGTTACTCGAAAAATGACACTCTTGCGCTAGTCCTAAAACAGGACAATATTTGCGCAAGATTTCAAAACGCATGACATAACTGATACACATCTGCACAATATTATTTAACATTATGAAAGAGGTATAGCAGCTTTAAAAATGGTAGGTGTAACCTTAAGAGACAAGAAGAGATCTCAGTGGATTAGAGAACAAACCGGGGTTAAAAATATCATAGTTGAAATCAAGTAGAGGAATTGGACATGGGCCGGGCATGTAGCGCGTAGACAGGATAACCGCTGGTCATTAAGGGTAACTAATTGGATTCCCAGAGAAGGCAAGCGGGTTAGAGGGAAACACAAGGTTAGGTGGGCATATGAGATTAAGAAGTTTGCGGGTATGAATTGGCAGCAGCAAGCACAGGACCCGGTTAACTGGCGGAACATGGGAGAGGCCTTTGTCCTGCAGTAAACGTAGTCAGGCTGATGATGATGATGATAGCAGCTTATGATTCGTGAAATGTGAGTTTTCTTATTCCTGTGGATAATACTAGTTTTAAGGTATATGCTTCTTGAGTACGTGCTGTGGAGTACATTATTGTTTCATTTTCAACTACGATGTTCGATTCTTCGTGTTTTAACAGCGAGACGTGCAGCTCACTGAAGTTTTTGCGATGCTACCAGAAAAAATTAGCGTCATGAACGAGCGCGCGCTCTATTTGTCTACTTCTTCAATGTCGTCACCGCCTTTACCTTCTGCTTCGCTTCGAAAACACAAGCGCCGAATTCTACTGTGCCCACTTTTTTTTTCCTCTTCCGTGCGTCTATTTTGCTTTTCGCTTCCTTTCTCATCTTTTTCCCATTGCTCTTTCCCTTAGTGCAGGGTAGCAAACCGGGTGCTCAAATTTTTTGTTAACCTCCCTGCCTTTCCCTCGTTTTATTCTCTCTCTCTCTTTCTCTCTCTCTCTACGGTGCACGACACAATAACTTTGAAGGGTGAGATGATGAGAGAGAGAAGTATAGACAAAGAAATTTACGAGAAAATATTTCTGCCCAAGGCGTGAGTCCACCACAAGGTTCATGCCTGGTCTGTTCAGAAAACTTCTAAACGCAGCGGTACTCGACAGACATTACTGCTGGTTTTGGAGTTTTGTGCACCTTAATGAGTTCATCGAGGGTTTTATATAAACCTAATTGTAGTAATCACTCGGAGCTTGCATTTCAAGAAAAATATAGGTCCGATTTGTATTCGATGCGAATTATACCATTGAATTTTCTTCTTTACTAAAGAGGCGGAGTAGGACAACACAATGCGGCTAACCAGGAAAGTTTCGGTCAGCCGGCATAGATCTGGCTCCTTCATTCTATGACGTCACACAACTACGCGCCTGAGGAGACCTCATATTCAGCGGGCCATGGCTTGCAGCCGCGCTACTGCCTCTGAAATATGCGTGTTGTGATATATTAACCTGCCCAGCACTCGGGTCATTAACACAATTCTAACCGGTCCGTATTCCATACTTACGCAAATGGGAGAAGCCTAGTACCCTACTGCTCGGGATTTGTGAGTTTTATTCTTAATTATAAGAAATTAAGATTTTATAGGAGAGCACACAATACCGTTTTGGATTATCAAAATTTTGTACTTGCGTCTGCAGCTTTCTTTAGCGCGTCTGGAATTTCACCATCCGTGTAAACTCCACTCGCTGCGCAACCTGAAGGAAAGAAGGAATAAAGACGAAAGCGCAGCTCTCATCGTCTTATTCTTTTCTTTTGGTAGCGCAGGAAGTCGAGTTAACAAGTATGAACCAGCTAGTCTGCAATAAAGTATGGCTCGCCATCCGAATCACGGACCTCGCTATCACAGCTCGTTCAGCTCGATCCCCAGCTCGATCAGATACCAAAACATCCTACCGGACAGAAAGGAAGGAGGGTGGTCTACCAGAGGAAAAGACCTTCATGAGAAGTACAAAACAACAACAACAACAACAACAACAACAACAACAACAACAGCTAGTTCGTCACATACGTGGTCGTCACCGTAAGTGTGGTGTCCAGATGGGGCAGAAAGGGTTGTGTGGACAAAATTTAATAATAAATTACTAAATCCAGATGGATCAGAACACCAATACGACATAGGTAAAGCTTCCCTCCGACGTAAAAGCTGAAGAGGCCGCTATTGCTTTGTACGCCCATACGGAAACGAGGACTCTCTGAAAAGCTCCCAAGGAGATAGTTTGGACCATATCTAGTACTGCGACGACTGAGTGATGTTACTTACGAGGTCGTCCCCGACAGTTCATGTAGTACGAGGCTTCGCCAGCACCGTCCTGAACTAGTTCACGTTGTGCGCATAAAGCCTTATGAAAGGTAGTGACTGCGCAAGACACTTCTTAAAGAACAGACAAAAAAAAACTGCACTATACTAGTTCAGCATCGGGGCGATGCTCGTTAAGAGGGGGGCAAATGACGCGTGTGTACTGGTGGACCAAAACGACGATAGGGGGGGATTTGGTGGGCACCAGGTAGTGGAGCTCTGGCTGATCGAAGAAAAAGCAGGTGATCTTGCTGTTCGGCTGCTTAGAGTCGCTTTGTGAACGTTTATCTGCCTTCGGTTCGCGCTGTACCGCGACAATATCAAAACACATGACATAACTATTACACGTCTGCAGACTATAATTTAACATTATGAAAGAGGTATAGCAGCTTAAAAAATGGTAGGTGTAACCTTAAGAGACAACAATAGAGCAGAGTGGATTAGGGAACAAACGGGGGTTAAGGATATCATAGCTGAAATCAAGAAGAGGAAATGGACATGGGCCGGGCATGTAGCGCGTAGACAGGATAACCGCAGGTCATTAAGGGTAACTAACTGGATTCCCAGAGAAGGTAAGCGGGTTAGAAGGAGGCAGAAGATTAGGTGCGCAGATGAGATTAAGAGGTTTGCGGGTATATATTGGCAGCAGCAAGCACAGGACCGGGTTAACAGGCGGAACATGGGAGAGGCCTTTGTCCTGCAGTGGACGTAGTCAGACTGATGACGATGATGATGATAGCAGCTTATAAACTGTGAAATGTGAGTTTTGTTATTCCTGTGGATAATACTAGTTTTGACGTATATGCTTCTTGAGTACGTGCTGTGGAGTACATTATTCTATCTTCAACTGCGATGTTCGATTCTTCTTGTTTTAACAGCGAGACATGGAGCGCACAGCAGTTTTTGCGATGCTACCAGAAAAAATTAACGTCATGAACGAGCACGTGCACTATTCGTCTACTTCTTCATTGTCGTCGCCGCCTTTACCTTCTGCTTCGCTCCGAAAACACCGCACTTTTTTTCTCTTCCACTCGTCTATTTCGCTCTTCAATTTTTTTCTCGTGTTTCTTCCCCATTTTCCTTTCCGTTAGTGCAGGGTAGCGAACCGGACGCTTCAATTTTGGGTTAACCCGCCTGCCTTTCTCTCATTTTGTTCTGTCTTGCTCTCTCTACGACGCAATAACTTTAAAGGGCGAGATGATGAGAGAGAGAGAAGCACAGACAAGGAAATTTACGAGAAAATATTTTTGCCCAAAGTGTGAGTCGATCACAAGGTTCATGCTTGGTCTGTTAAGAAAACTTCTAAACGCATTGGTACTTGACAGACGGGATGGTTGTGCAGTTTTGTGCGCCTTATGAATTTATCGAGGGTGTTATATAAACATATTTATAGTAATCGCTGGGAGCTTGAATATCAAGAAAAACCGAGGTCCGATTTGTATTCGATGCGAATTATACCATTGAATTTTCTTCTTAACTAAAGAGGCGGAGTAGATTGATATGTGGGGTTTAACGTCCAAAAATCACCATATGATAATGAGAGACGCCGTATTGGAGGGCTCCGGAAATTTCGACCACCTGGGGTTCTTTAACGTGCACCCAAATCCGAGCTTTTACAACATTTCCGCATCCATCAGAAATGCAGCCGCTGCAGCCGGGATTCGAACCCGCGACCTGCGGGTCAGCAGCCGAGTACCTTCGCGACTAGACCACCGCGTCAGGGCAAAAGGTGGAGTAGGACTGCAAAATGCGGCTAACCAAGAATGTTTCGGTCAGCCGGCATAGATATGGCTCATTCATTCTATGACGTTACATGGCCAGGCACCCGAGGAGACCTCACATTCAGCGGGCCATGGCTTGCCGCCACGGTAATGCCTCTGAATTATGCGTGTTGTGCTGTATTAACCTGCCCAGCACTCAGGATCATTAACACAATTCGAACCGGTCCATATTCCTTGCTCACGCAAATAGGAGAAGCCGATTATCTACGGCTCTGGATTTGTGAGTGTTATTCTTAATTATAAGAATTTAAGTTACATTTTATGGGAGAGCACCCAATACCGTTTCGATTATCAAAATTTTCTACTTGCGTCTGCGGCTTTCTGTAGCGGACCTGAGATTTCACCATCCGTGTAAACTCGACTTGCAGCGCAACCTGAAGGACAGAAGGAATAAACACGAAAAACGGAGCTCTCTTCTTATTCTTTTCTTTTGGTTGTGCAGCAAGTCGAGTCTACAAGTATGAACCAAATAGTCTGCAAAGAAGTATGGCTCGCCATCCGAATCATAGACCTCGCTATCATAGCTCGTTCAGCTTGATCACCAGCTCGATCAGACACCAGAGCATCCTACCGGACAGACAGGATGGGTGGTCAACCAGAGGAAAAGACCTTCATAAGAAGTACAAAACAACAACAACAACAACAACAACAATAACAACAACCAATTCGTCACGTACGTAGACGTCACCGTGGGTGTGGTGTCCAGATGGGACAGAAAGGGTTGTGTGGGCAAAATTTAATAATAAATCATTACACCCAGATGGGTCAAACCAACAGTACGACATCATTTAGGTTTCCCTCCACCGTAAAAGCTAAAGAGGCCGCCATTGCTATGGTGATGACGAGCGCCTCCACCGGATCAATTTTTAAGTGAGTCGAAGAAAGTCATCGTGAACCTTTCAAAAGGGAACCTCAGCACCCTCAGACTTTTCTCAGAATCCTGAGATTCTGAGAAACTGTCCGCGTGACAAACATATCCCCGGAGCGAATGATGATGAGTGGAGCGAAGCGCCCGTCAGTCCATCCGTGTGTCGAACCATCCACGCGTTCATTCGTTCACCCGTCCATGCTTCCATCTGTCCGTCCATTCGGCTGCCATCTGTCCGTCCCTCTGTCTGTCCGTGAGTGCTCCCATCCGTCCGTCCATTCGGCTGCCATCTGTCCGTCCCTCTGTCTGTCCGTGAATGCTGCCGTCCGTCCGTCAATTCGGCTGCCATCTGTCCGTCCCTCTGTCTGTCCGTGAATGCTGCCGTCCGTCCGTCCGTCCATTCGGCTGCCATCTGTCCGTCCCTCTGTCTGTCCGTGAATGCTGCCGTCCGTCCGTCCATTCGGCTGCCATCTGTCCGTCCCTCTGTCTGTCCGTGAATGCTGCCGTCCGTCCGTCCATTCGGCTGCCATCTGTCCGTCCCTCTGTCTGTCCGTGAATGCTGCCGTCCGTCCGTCCATTCGGCTGCCATCTGTCCGTCCCTCTGTCTGTCCGTGAATGCTGCTGTCCGTCCGTCTGTCCATCCAACCGTCCCTGCTTCCGTCTGTCTGTCCGTTCATGCGTGCTTCCGTCCGTCCATCCTGCGTCCGTCTGTCTGTCTGTCTGTCTGTCCGTCTGTCTGTCCGTCCGTCTGTCTGTCTGTCTGTCTGTCTGTCTGTCTGTCTGTCTGTCTGTCTGTCTGTCTGTCTGTCTGTCTGTCTGATGGATGGATGGATGGATGGATGGATGGATGGATGGATGGATGGATGGATGGATGGATGGATGGATGGATGGATGGATGGATGGATGGATGGATGGATGGATGGATGGATGGATGGATGGATCCGGCTGTGCCCTTTAGATCGGGTGGTGGCTCACGCCACCTAGCCATAAAGTACTATCACTGTGTGTGTAAGGATTGAACTTCACTCACGCCTCGGTTGTGGCCACCAGTCAGTTAGCCTCCTCTTGTTCATTTCTACCCGTTTAAAGTCTATTTTACCTTGGACTATTGTCTGTTACTTACACTAACGCCACCTGCTGAGTGAGTCATACAACTAGGTGATTACAAGCCAGTCACAAAGAGGTATGCATGGGCAGACCCACGGCTTTAGGAGCTTCTCCCCTAAAGCTAGTATAGGTCCCTGCCAACTCGAGGGACCCTGGGAACGAGGAGGCACACCACGAAGTACGAGGGTTTAAAAACCGGGAGGCACGTCTCTAGGACCCGGTATTCTCCGGTCAGGCACCGACTTCTTTTTATGACATAATGAATCTCTACAACAATGAACGGCCCGTCTACCCTTCGTCCAATGAAATCGAGAGCGCTGGCCACGATCCCCCACCGAATAAAAATTTATTCGTTCTTTAGTCCCCACTGGCTGGCGCTGATGACATGCATATAGGTCTACCCAATCTGCGAAATTTGTAACGCACCATAATTGGCCACTCAAAATCGCATACTGTGGGACTGTGACGAATCTCCTCTCTCCAAGACGCTCCAGTCAGTTTGCTCACGGTCAACGTGGAAGCGCTCATTAAAAATTCTTCTTGGAATCAATCAATCCCATTAAGAAAAAGCAGTTGGTGGTTGCTGCCTGAATCGGAAGGGTTGCTGCCCATGTGGAGCCAACTGAAGGACCATGCCTTCTGTTGTTGATTCCTCTTCGCAAGGCAAGATTGGAAGCCGCGTAAGCACAATTCAAAAGCGATCGTCTTGACCACTCGGCTATGCAGGCACGCTGGAAAAGTACTGCATAGTATTGTGTAGTAGAGTACAGCATGGTGGTGGGAAAGGAAAGTACTGACGAGGCGGACAGACTGTCAACGAGAAGAAGAGTAAAGCGTACCATAGAAAATAAAGAGAAAGAGAATGAAATGCAGAAAGAAAGAATAGAGAGATAGAATGAGAATCAAAGATTGAGAGAGATAGATGAAAAGAGAGAAAAAGAGATAGCAATGGAAATGAGAAATACAGTAACTGAGGGAAAGAAATGGAAGGTAGAAACTGAAAGATACAAAGACCGAGTAAGTGACCGAAATAGAGAGCGAGATAAAGAATAGGGAGGCGAGGTTAAGCAGGAGGGAAGCCTTTAAAGCTCCGCTGCTACCTGTCTTCGCGCTACTAGTGCGGAGCTGACCTGCTTCTTTTTTTTCTCAGAAAAACTGCGATTATAACATTGCAGCTTAACCGCCAGTCCAAAACTTCCACAGAAATTATTCCAAACTTAGGTTAGTTTCAAACCCTTGTTCATGTAGACAGATTTCACATTTCACTGACATTAAGTGCAAAGGCAATTCACTGCGCTATCAATCTTGACTAATTTCGTCGAAAGTTTTATTAAAACGTGGCATTTCACCTGGATGTACCGATATCCTTGTATAAATTTTGCATACCTGTTTGCCAATGTCTTGCAAGGTACCAGCGATAACCTTGCCGAAAGCAGTGACAGTCTCTTGAGAAATATGGGATTGTGGGAGGTTTTGCTTGCCACGTTAGGCACCGTTATATCAATGTGCATAATAGATTGTTTCCGAGATTCTGTGATGAACAATGTTGAGAAACACGCACATCATCGATCGCACAACAAACGTGTTCCCAGAGGCCCATTACCTTCGTGTAGAAGGCCCACGTGCGCCTTTTATACTCCACCGTCTCCAACGTTCCGCCCACACTCGTTCATAAGCAGCCGGCAATCGTAACCCAGAATATCGGGTAGCTGAGGTGCCTCGAAGAACAAGCTCTGGTGAGTATACCGATTCCCTTTGCACGGGCCACTTTGATATCATCTGGCCTGCCGAAATACGGTCTTGTTCGCCCTTTATCCGCGGCAAAGGTGAGTTCTGTTTGCCGCGCTAGGATGGATTATGTTCCCCAGATAGGGCAAAGTAAAGTAGCCGAAAGTAAGAAACGAAGCCAGTAGCTGGCGTAAACCGAACGTCTCAGACAAGAAACCAAATGAAGGAGTATCGACCAAAGAAAAGCTGAAGGACACTGATTGTGATGGAACGGCGAAGCCGAGTAGCGTACCGTGTTGAACAATTCCAGCCCGGTACCCATCTTCCTTAGCTTGCTTCTTTTGTTGCTTCCACTGTTTCACGCCCGTTTGGGTTTCTCTTCTCTTATGTTTCTAAATGAGAGGCGCCATGCAGTCTACGTGAACTCTCTCACACGCCGCTCTCCCTTTACCTTGTTCTTGCTATTCTCACTCCACGTTTGCTTTCTACCTGCACGCTTGAGAAAACTTTCTTTCCGCGCTTCGTGGGTTACCTGGCCTCGCCGTTGCGTCCTTTCGCTTCCTCCTCCACTTTTTCTACATTAAGTGCGTGATGCGGGTCTCAGAATCCGCAGCGAGGATATTGCTCTATCGAAATGGCGACTTGAGACCGTTAGGTGAGGTCCCGGGCGTCGACGACATTCGCAGCCCCCCTTAATTATCTGCCTAAATTTACCACGCAGTGTTCGACTCCATTTGGAGAGCTTGCGCCAGACGAGTAGTGTAATAATGTTCCATTCCTGGAGTTGATAACCGTCTTTTTTTAGCTTACCTGGATTCGTCCAATTATTATTCCTTTATAAGCTTAGGTGCCGTGCTAATTGGATAGTTTCGTTTGGTTCACGCTGTTCTCCGTTCTAAAGCGAATTATCATATGGTAGACGCTGCAGTAAAGGGCTCCGGATAATTTTGACCTCCTGGTGATCTTCAAGGTGACCTGAAATCGCTGAGTAGTTGGGCCTCTAACATGTCAACCCTGTCGAATTACGACACCCACAGGCGGCATGCACACCCGCGTTTTGCGGGTCACAAGGAAATTTACTACTAATAAATGAAATTGAATTAAAGTTCGCAGTTTACTGCAGGAGGATCCTAACGAAGGCTGATGTATTTATGAATAATATTTAGCAGCGTTCTGAGAAAGCAACGTGTGCTCCACTACGCACTGGCGTGCCTTTCGACACTTCAGTTGAAGTGTGTACACGAGTTGTTTGTTTTTTTTTTCGATGACCATTTTCTGCCTGTTTCGTTTGTTTTATTGCGTTTCGAACACAATTCAACAACAAATTCAGTCGTCCATTTTCCATCTTCGTCTTAAACCTAGTTCTAGTGGTTATGTGTTTCACAGACGACCCGCAGGTCGCGGGATCGAATCCCGGCCGTGGCGACCGCGTTTTCTACGTAAGTGTGAACGCTTGAGGCCCGTGTACTTTGGCGTAGATGCACATCAAAAAAACACCAGGTGGTCAAAAGGGTCAGAGCCCTCTACTACGGCGTATATCATAACCATATCGTGGTTTTAGGACGTTAAACACCAGCAATCAGTATTATTGATATTATTGTTGTTATTATTATTATTAGAGTTAATTTACTCCTTCGGTGCATAAGAGTATATGGCTTTAGCCATGATCTTAAGGCAACAGTCCCACCTTCCGCATTCTAAATGCTACATTTTATGAAACTGGCTGTTCAAAAAAAAACGTGAGTAATAGCACTGAGTTTATGACAAAACTTGCAGTGGAAGAGAGTAGTGCTCGAGTTCGTTGTTCTGTCATTATTCGGAGAGCATCACTTGTCCTCAGCGAAATAATCTGACGTCGAATCACTGCTACGAATGTACACCTGTTTTAGGCCTACAGCCCTGCAAGAAGTACTCTGGCAAAGCTTCTGGGAGCTGCCTGGAGTCTACCCAGTTGCACGTTTCTTCCGCAGAAAGTAAGTTTTATTTATCCTTGCGCCTCGTTTTCTTTCTTTTTTTTCTTTTTTCGCCAAAGCTACTTACACGAAAAGCGGAAGCTGGGCAGCGTCACGCATAAAGCCCTTTGAATTCGGATCGCGTCGCATCGACGCTCAGTGTATGCGGGCGTCGCACTCGACTGGTGCCCAAAGTACGCTGTGCGCTTAGCATGATTTGGCCCGCGTAAAAATGCGGGTAAACCACTATAAGGCCTTAGAAGTAAGGAAGCGTAAGCTTGCTCCGCACTTAAATAACTACGTGGACTACTTCTATCGTGATCTAGAAGTTCGCACTTAAGCGTCAACTATTGTTATTGCAAGCGTGTGCTTGTCATTTGCGAGTACACTGTTGCAAAAATACTAGTTGCCGTTTTCGTTCGCGTTCCACACGTCAGAAAGACTGGCGCTTTTTAAAGAGCAAAGCTCTACCAGCTCGAGGTAAAACGTAGGGTTCCCACAGAAAATATTGGGGGACCCTTAAGCTTCGCCTTTAAGAGTTGAACGCGATAGCGAAATCCGGCCCCCAGTGCACCCTTCAACCGCTAAGTGCATACTATTCATATGTTTTGTTACACACGCACGCACACAAACACGCACACAGTCGATTGGACCAGCGCACGCTGTTATCGCCGAATGGGCTCGTTTTTGTCGTGACACCTGTCGAACCAAATGGGTAAAGGGGCCCTGAAACACTTTTTCAAGTAACCATGGAATTAATTCACTAAGAAAGCCTTTGTCTCACGAATGCAAGCCGCAAAAATTTTAATAATCCGTCCAGTGCGAGTGGAGTTTCAAAGGTTTGTCGCATGCTGCAATTGCATTATCTCTTCTCCTGTCCCGACGAAAGCGCTGGAAGCTAAGCAGGGAGGGGTGGCAGGGCAAAGAAACTATACCCCGCCTCGTGACCTTGAGCACTTTTTTTCTTAGAATGCGCGGCTTTTTCAGTGTGATCGCTCGCGCACGCGTGGACAAGTAGCGGCCTCCCGCGGCTATTTCGGTAACTTCATTTTTCGGTCACAGACGCGCAGATGATTTTCCGCTCACAAACCAACGGAGCAGACGCCGGTCGGCGGGTTTTCTGCGAACACGAGCTCTTCAACGCTATCGCGTTAAAACCCCTCTCGCCGTTCTTTATCACGTAGTTGCCAAAGCCCTGCGAAACGATGCTTATCAGCCACGCCCCCTGACGAAGACGGCCCGCGCAGTCGCTGGGAGAGCCTTGACCGGGGTTGCCACTGGCACCTTTGCAGGTCAGTTCTGGGGCTGTAGTTTCTACACTCTGTCGAGGTCAATGACAGGCTGTGGTTTGACTCTACCTTATCTACGCCAAAGAAAGACCTAGCATCAGATCCCATAGTACGGGATCTCCGCAGAAAAATCAACCTTAAAAAGCTAGAAACAATTCAAAGAAAAGCCGTACAATTTATTTATAGTCAATTTATATCTTCAGACTTCCCTGCTAACTGCAAACGGTATTGATGCATTACAAATTCAAAGAAAAAAAGTCAACTAAATTTGTTACAGAAATTGTTAACCATAGGCTATCCTTAGAGAGCTGAGATACTTAGCACCACTACCCTCATTGTGTAACAACAATCATCGTAAATACTGACACATTGCGGTACTTTTTTTTTCCACAAGCAATAGTTGATTTGAATAAGCTAACTAAACCCTTTTCCAAACGCCCAACACCAGTATACGATTTCATCTGAGTAAGTTCTTCTTTCATAACTTCCTCAGAATTGTATTATGATCAAGTTGCTCAATTGAAAAATATGGCGTTCCACCACGGTAGTACAGTACGGTGCTCGTTGCTGAAGCGAAGGCGAAGGGTTCAATCCCCGCCTGTCACGATCGCATTTCGATGGAGGCGATATGGTAAAGATACGTGTATTGCTTGATGTCAATGCACGTCAAAGAATACCACCTGTTCTAAATTTACAGAGCCATTCACTACATTTCTCATAATAATATCGTAGTATGGCACTTCAAACTCCGCAAGTTATATTGTTATAACTGAAACGTAAGCCTACACAAACAAGTAAAAAAAAAAGGCAACTCACGGCGAAGTTTCAACAACCGGCATCCAATTTTACCTCTCTTTCTAGCTGCAACAACTTCGCGGCACGAACCCACCATGTCCCGCTCTTGTTTTTCTAAAGAAATAAGTGGGGTGGATGAAGTTTCAATACTCCGCATTCGACGGAGAGCCGTTTCAATGACAGCTAGATAAACGTCACCCGTGGACTAACCAATCAGCTTGCTGGAAAGGCGAGGACGGTTTATCTCAAAAAGGAGAAGAAAAAACTTGAAAATGTAGAGACGAAGGCGAAGATTCGACCAGAAAGCCCACTCGCTGCGTCGAACGCGTTCGGACAACAAGGTGTTGAAATCGAAGAAAGGGGAGACCTGGGAAATACGAGGGATATAGGACTGAGTGGGGAATCACTGCGTGTGACAGACACAGACAGCGTTGCCGAGAAGGGAGCGACAGAAATCTGCTTTGACACCGTTCTCAGCGAGCGTTGCCTCTGTGGAGGCGACAAAGAATGACAAAAAAAAAAAGGAAAGACCGCGCGTGACAACGAAAGAAGACGTGGTTCTGAAAGAAGAAGAGGAATAAGTTGCTTCGTTGATGGAGCCTAGTTTCTTTGGAGAAACTCGCGGGGATCATTTGCAAGCTACTTCTATTGAGAGTGTGCTTGCGCAAGCGAAATCGTTTAGTCTCTTATTCCGCTTTCGCTTCATTGTTGGTTCGTTTCTTGTATGTAAATCGCTGATCGAGTCGCAAATGAAAATACGAAACCCAGTTCCTCTTTTGAAATTTTTTTTGCTCGAAATTCCTTTTTTATAGAAGGATCAGCAAGAACATGCGAATGCTTCTGCTTCTCCACACCCTGCGCCTTAGCTTTAGCATTCGCCTCGTAGCCCTGGTTCTTTTTGTAAAGGAGTGTGTGCACGTCGTATGAGATTTGGAAGCAAAATACTTGAAGAGGGAAGTCTTCTTACCCACTTGGTCCGCGTTTCTCTTTTATGGCTAATTTGCTGGTTACGGTTCCTTGTTTACTTGTCCCTCTTGTTGTCAGCTGCCGAGATTTCGCTTTCAGGTTCAATGCGCTCGAAAAACAAAGTGATTCCAACGTATTCGTGCCGGTGCGAGAAATTCAGCAGCCCAGCCAATGCACGTGCCGGCTGAAGAGCTTCGCGAGGAGACGGAGGTTGAGGAGAGCGCGGGAAAAAAAGTATCGGAGAAAGAAAATACGCAGTTCGACAAAGCAAATGAGGAAAGAAAACATTCACAATGGGAACACGTGGCGCATGATACATGCCGAAGTGTAGAAAGCTCCTTGGGTGGCTTATTGTATGCACAAGACTGTCCCTTGCGTACGCAGAACACGGACAACGCGTTGAAAGTAATGCGCCTGGACGACGCCAATCTCGCAACACGCACAATAATTTGAACGAAATAGGTTTCACTAGAATTCGTCTCCCGGTCTCGTTTTCTTTTTCCACAAAGCAGTCGAATCGGTGAAATCGCGGGGCTGCATTTCAAGTGAGACCTCTTTTTCTCGAATTATCTTGTTTACGGGAAGGAATGCTTAGTGTTGTGGATATGTCTGGTTCAATATGCAAAGCGTGTAAGGTGGGTTTTATTGAGCGGCATTTCACTCGACATGGACGTAGATTAGCGTAGAAAGACCTCTTGAGTTGTTTTTTTTTTTTGCACCATGAAGTTTTGGAGACAAAGTTGCTAGTACTTGTAACAATACTATGCAAATTCAAAGAGTTAGAAACGTTAGATTTGTGTGTGCGCAGCACTTTACAGTGGTCTTGAAGGAAAAAGAAAAGAATTAACAGAGGAAGTGCATTGATTCTAGTCTCATTCTTCGCGAATGTTATCGTTGAAAGACCTGCTGGTTCATCTACACTATTAGGTAATGATTAAAGTTGGAATGACATTTTACCGTAAGAAACGTGACTTTATATCCCAGCGTGTATATGTGGCTTCCTGGCATCTAACTGTATATAGTGCATTCAAATATAATTAATAAACACTGTGCATGTGACGAATATACAGCAACGTTGTCACGTCTATCTATGACGGGCGGAGATGTATACGTAGAATTCGCGAATTACCCGAAAATCTCCGAGTAAGACGCTATAACATTATACACTTTCTGGATACGGTTTTTTCTTTCTTTTTCCTATTTTGTATTTCTCTGTTATTTTTTCTATTAATTTTCTGTGTTTCTTTCTATTTGTTCATTGCTCTTTTTTTTCTCCATTTCTTTACATCTCTCGTTCATTTCATTCTATATTGCTACTAGTTTTTTTTAATCTCTTTTTCACGTCTGTTCATCTCTCTTTCTTTCTCCTGTTATGTCTTTCTATCTTTTTGTCACTTTCTCGCCCTCTCTGCTTCCTCTCTTTTACATTTTTTCTCTTGATTTTTCTTCTCTGTTGCATTGTTTTTTTCTGTCTGTATTTCGTGTTTGCCGCTCTTTCTTTCATTCTCAGTCTTTCTATCTATTGATACCTTTACTTCTTTTACCTTTGTTTTCGTTTTCTTTTTTGTCTCTATCTCTTTCTCTTTCAAGTCTTCCACGGGCTCCACTCCACCCAGTAGATCTTTCGTTTAAGGCTAGCACCTGCTGTACCCGGTAGGTGGTCTCGCCCACTTCTTGTGGCACCCCCCCCCCCCCCCGTGTAGTTTTGAACAACGGAGCACAAGTTACCTTTAGGCTATAACAGCTCCGCTATAAAATCGATGAAGAATAAGGCAGGAAGAGAAAGAGATAGCAGAAAACAAATACAAAAAAAAACTGCCAGGCCTGCGCGGTGTAGGCGCAGTGCAGTCACAGTGAAAGCTAGAAGAGCGGCTTTTCAGAGCCTTTTCAAAACACTCATTGGGTAACTATTGCAAGCACACTTGCTTGGTACCCACTAGGGCATTAATAATAAAGTTTTGGGTATTAGGCTGACATTCGCTATGCTATTTTGGTCATTCTTCTGAGAAGCGTTATATCAGCTAAACACTTGCAAGGAATTTTGCGCCAATTGTCCATGCAATGGCTGACGACGATGAGGAATTATGGCTGTAGTGGGTATGCGCCACAGTTAATAGGGAAACAAGAACAAACTTTTGAAATGGTTGGAGCATTACACGTCGCACAATGCAAATCGCATTGTGCGACGACTGATTGTTCTTTCGCAATTTTAAAAAAAATCTTTATAGGTCGTATTAACGCGATTGGTTTCCCGACATCAAGCCTGCCTAAGGCAAGTTTGACAATAAGTCACAAGCACCGGTGAAAAAAGACAAAGCACCGGTGTAGCTCAGTGGTATAATGATGGGCTGGCAACCAGCGGACCCTGGTTCAAGCCCCACTGTGTCATTGGTGCAAGGTTTTATTTTCTAATTTCGCATGATGTGGTTATGGACACCGGCGGTGGCGTTGGTGGCTGCGGACAACATGCTCGTGACCAAAAAAGTCATCTCATAACAGCTTTCACTTGTAAAAAAAAAAAAATCACAGCATATCCACGGAGTGCATGATGACGAGTGGGGCGAAGCGTCCGTTCATTCTTGCTTACGTCCGTCCGTCCGTGCATCCATGCGTGCGTCCGTTCATCTGTGCGTTATCCATGCATCCGTCCCTGCGTTCGTCTATTCATCTGTCCATGCATCTGTCTGTCTGCACGTCCGTTAATCTGTCCATACATCTAGTGAACACTCGAAGTACCGCCATCTAGCATCTTTTCATCATATACTCAGCATATAAAGTACCAGGTTTCTGCTCCATAGCTAAGTACCGGCAAGATGCAGCTGTTATATACCTTCCTCTTGAGAGATAGTGGCAATCTACTTGTCATGATTTGAAAGTGCTTGCGAAATGTGCTCCACCCCATTCTTATTCTTCTATTTACTTCAGTCTCGTGGTTCGGCTCCGCGGTTATTTCCTGTCCTAACTAGACATAGTCTTTTACAACTCCAAGTGCACTATTACCTAACTCGAAGCTCTGTTCTCTTCCGAGGTTGTTATACATTACTTTCGTTTTCTGCAGAATAGTATTAAGAAGTACTTTTCTGCTTTCCTTGTCTAACTTCGTAATCATGAGTTGCAGTGCGTCCCCTGAGTTACTCAGCAGTGCAATGTCATCGGTGAAGCGCAGGTTACTAAGGTACTCTCCATTAACTCTTATGCTTAACTGTTCTTATTCTAGGCTTCTGAAAACGTCCTGTAGGCACGCGGTAAATAGCATTGGGGAGATAGTATCCCCCTGCCTTACACCCTTCTTGATAGGTATTCTGTTGCTTTCTTTACGAAGCACTATGGTAGCAGTTGATCCCCTGTAGATTTTTTCCAGGAAACCTGGAGACTTAAAAAGAAGGTTCTGCTTTAAATTGAGGACGACGAAGCGAGCAATAGAAAGGAAAATCGTAGGTGTAACCTTAAGAGACAAGAAAAAATCTCAGTGGATTATAGAACAAACTGAGGTTAAAAATATCATAGTTGACATCAAGTAGAGGAAATGGACATGGGCCGGGCATGTAGCACGTAGACAGGATAACCGCTAGTCATTAAGGGTAACTAACTTGATTCTCAGAGATGCCAAGTGGGTTATAGGAAGACAGAAAGTTAGTCGGGCAGATGAGATTAAGAAGTTTGCGGGTATAAATTAGGAGCAGCAAGCACCGGACCAAGTTGATGGGCGGAACATGGGAGAGGCCTTTGTCCTGCAGTGGACGTAGTCAGGATGATGATGATAATGATGATGATGACAATGATGATGATGATGACAGAAGTACTGCTATCCAGCGGACATAACAAGGACTAAACGAGAGGTGGCACTCGCACACTTTCTTACGGCCTGCGCTTCGAGTATACTTCCCCCTTTCACCACCTCTAGTTCGTGTTATATGACAGTTCACTATATTCATGGCACTGCGGTCCAACCCTCGCTGTGTGTTTAGAAAAAGTGTTTAACAATTTAGAGTACATAGTACTCTACTATGGGAGAGCATAATGCCGTCCCCCTGCTAAAACCAAGGCGGTTATGCCCAGCGCGTCTAACGTGGCCACCCTTTCTAGTCCGATAGTGCTCAAAGTGCGTCCTTCTGATACTAGTTTTTGTTTAAGTATATATGCGTCAAATTGAAAAAAAATTATTAGATATTCTGTCACAATACTTGTCCCTGTAAGTTATTTCATTAGAAACAACTACATTTTTATTTATGATTAACGTCAGCGGGTTTCCTCTTCAATTCAAAAGAGTGCGCGCGTGCCGCTCCTCTAGTGCGGCCGTGGAGGTTGCTACATACTTCTAAATACATCACGGACTCATGACCCACGGCATAGGGAGCTTCGCCCCCAAAAAGAGACAGCACGTCTAGCCATAAATAGAATTGTATAGCAAGGAGTGGAAAGAAGACAGAGATGAAAGTGTAAAAGCCTAGCCAAGCCAGGACCAGCTATAGATGTCTACCAGCTCCTCTGTGAACCATGCTGCGCGACTTGGTGCAAGATGCATTAATTTTTTACCCTACAAATCACCATCGTGATATCCAATTCATCCGAACTTCACGTGCATAAGTGTTCTTATTCAACGTAGGTCTCATATTTGTGCCACTAGATATGTTTGCTGCCGACTTTGAAATTAATCTGGAACTTATGCTTGGGCACTCTCTATGCACACAGGTCACGGCAATATACCGAGAGGACAATATAGGAGCGGACCTTTTCGAGGAGCGATGGCTAAGTGCACTGACTAGCTCAAACCTGCACTTACCAACTGTGGGCAATCCAGCGGGCCCGGTCAGGGATGGAAAGGCTAAGCCTCACCGCTCATAACGTCCGTGTGGCCTCCGCCCAGGCCGCCAACCTTGCAGGCGCTTTTCTCAATAGAGATTTTTCCTTCCTTCCGTCTGTATACCCACACAAAATTTTGTTCCTATATTAATTTTGATCACAGTTTTGCGACAATTAAGGACCAATGTAACTACACATTTGTCCGTATTTTTCCGCCATTTACAATTCGGCAAAAAGACAGCCATATTGTGGTAAAAATAAATAAATCAATAAGTAAATAACCGCATTTTGTGCAATTCACTCATGCAGTTTTCATTGCCTCAATCTCATTATCTTTTCCGCCTTTTTTTTTTTCAAACACTGTAGCCCACGTCAGGAAGAATTTTTGCATAACTGAAGAAAAGATTGACACATAATGTCTCTAACATAACTCTTCTTCAGTTAGGCTGATCATTGAACTTTGCAGCCCCGCCGCGGTGGTCTAGTGGCTAAGATACTCGGTTCCTGACCCGCAGGTCGCGGGATCGAATTCCGGCTGCGGCGGCTGCATTTTCGATGGAGGCGGAAATGTTGTAGGCCGCTTGCGCTCAGATTTGTGTGCACGTTAAAAACCCCAGGTGGTCAAAATTTCCGGAATCCTCCACTACGGCGTCTCTCATGCTCATATGGTGGTTTTAGGACGCTAAACCCCATATATTAATCAATCATTAAACGTTGGATTTTGGTATAGTTATAAAAGTCTGAATGTAGAAAAGACACACAACAAATAAATCATATTTAAACGAAGAAAACAATTGTTATATCGGACGGTACTAAATCGCATATATACATATGTTCTTTTAGTGAGCTGCCCCTTGTCGACGAGTTCAGTGTGTGGAAAACTGGATTTTAATCAAGTCCAGATGACAATTTAATTAGTGGCTCTGCCCGGACAGTAACTCTTTACTTTATATTATGTCTTGATCCCAACTGCGGAAGCTTCTTTTGATGAGAAAATGACACTTGCATGTACTCACTTTGCTTGGGACCCACCCGGTGCCATAAGCATGCATTTGTACCAAGAACGAATACAAAATAAAAATAATACTAAAGTAATTCAGGTCTGTGATGACAAAATGCCACCCACGCGCCCACGACGTGATTACCTTGCTCTTCTTTCTTATCGCCACTTGGAAACAGCGCAGGAAGCGGCGTATACTACGTAAAAGTGTTGGTTTGCGGTCGTGATTTGAATAAAATGACACTATTTTGCAGGGCTTTCGGAAGTTTATTATAAGTTTAAAAAATAAGCCAATGGGTGATAAACGAGGCACTCTTTGTTGTTGGTTTATTAGTTCTGCCATTGCATACAGCTCACTTCAGGAGGAGAGTGTGGCATCTGGTAGGGCCCTGATTGGCTGCTGCCGCTTATGACGTCATTCCGGACGAACAAAAATGGTAAGAGACCTTTCACTCTTTACCGCCTTCTTTCTTAATCTCCAAGACACTGTTTTGAGGCGGTGAAAATGCAAAGAGCAAGACATGAAGAAATGTGCAATTTTTAAATGGAATAAGTTGCTTATGCGTCAAGTACTTCCTTGCCATTTATGTAGATCGGCTTAATGATCATATTAGTGGTGGCTTGGGTTAATTATAGATGAAGAACTGGGGACGAAGAAACTGGTGCTCTCATCTTCATCTGTTTTCTCTTTTCACGTTTTATTAATGCCTACTGAAGGTGTAACATTGGATATGCATCAATTTAACATGAGGACAAGTGCGAACGAAGTAAATACCAATGAACAAAAAAAAACTGCTTTTTGAGGTTCTTCGGAACACTTTTGACCACGTAGCAGGCCGCTTCATGCAAAAGTAAAAATCAGTCAGAGACATGTTACGGAAGCGTACGCTCAGAGAAGTGTACACATCAGTATGTACTGCTCATCTTCATATTTGAGTCCATAAATACTGTGACCAATAAAATTAATCTAAAGGAAATTTTCTGTATCGTAGTAGACTTGCTTATGCTTTTTATATATCCTTCACGAAGCGACAAAGCCAAGCTAGCTGCTCCGAACAATATATGGCGTTACAGGGCAATTATAGCGAGTACTTACTCTGAACTTACTCTCTCTCTGCCTCTTACGCCTACTAACTGAGTTGTAGTTTTTCAACGCAATAATGGTGTCAAAACACACGAAAAGCTACATACGTATGGGCTATGCGAATCGGACCTGTGAAAACCGTACTTCATTAAATTCATCTGTGAAAATCGTATTCCTGTGAAAACCGTATTCATTAAATGTACAATTTTGTAACATGACTTATTTTTAGATATTTCGCGTACATTGGTAGACTGCTATTGGTATACCTGTTTTCAATAGGGCACTACTTGAATGCACTTTGTTCTTAGCGCCTATCGATTTGTGTAACGATTTGTATATATGTGCTGAACCCGACTTCCGTATTTTCGCTTCTGGCGAATTATAGCAGGGCAGAACTCTCAGGCTGTGTCAACAGCTTCTTGTCTAGTGTGCCCTTGCCAAGTGCCTAAATGAAATTGAATTTCTGTTATGTTCAGTTTTGTTTGGCTCTCTGAGGAGAGGTTCAGGTTTATATCATCATAGCTACGCCGTTTTTACAAGTTCTGCAGCGAAAAAAAAAAGCGCTTACTCAAAAGATAAGTTGACAATTGAGGCAAAAACAAAGCAAAATAAAACAAGTGAACAAACTAACATAGTAATGTACACTTCCTTTGAAGATGTTCACAAAGCAATTTAGTTCAACCTTTAGGGTCATTGTTAAGGTTTCTAATCAAGCAATGCTTGGCATATACCCAACTTTTCCATTGTCTAGCTGACATGTTTACTTTCATAACATGTTATAAAACGACAAAGTAATGCAGGTGTTTACTAACAAAGGAATGAAAAATGCCGAAGTCTATAATAAATCTTCAATAGTGGAAAACGCCGCAAACGTTATAACTCGCCTTTTTTTTACAAGTATAACAAAATTTTTTGACAAGTACAATGTGATCAGTGAGGCTCAGTAAGGTTTTCAAAAAAATAAATCTTGTGTAGCAGCTTTGCCTAATATTAAACATGAACTGATCACAAACATCGAACATAGACTGTACTCACTAGGTTTGTTCATAGACTTTAGAAAGGCGTTTGATTCAGTATGTCATGAAGTACTAACGGCTAAACTTAGCAAATATGGTATACGTGGTGTGGTTCTTGAGTTAGTGAAAGACTATCTAACGAACCGCCATCAATATGTTTGCATAAACAAAAGTGCATCTACTCACTTAAGCATAACAAGAGTACCACAAGGGTCAATTCTTGGTCCTCTATTGTTCATAATTTATATGAACGACCTGTGTGATGTCCCATGTTTTCCCAAGGTAATAATGTATGCAGATGACACTAACATATCCTTTAGCGGCACATCCGTTCTAAATCTTGAACACCAGGTTAATAACTACCTACGAAAGTTGATTGATTGATTGAT
This sequence comes from Rhipicephalus microplus, assembly GCF_013339725.1. Lineage (NCBI taxonomy): Eukaryota > Metazoa > Arthropoda > Arachnida > Ixodida > Ixodidae > Rhipicephalus > Rhipicephalus microplus. Next base: position 277,705,719 of record NC_051165.1, read on the forward strand.
TTGTGGGGTTTAACGTCCCAAAACCACCATATGATTATGAGAGACGCCGTAGTGGAGGGCTCCGGAAATTTCGACCACCTGGGGTTCTTTAACATGCACCCAAATCTGAGCACACGGGCCTACAACATTTCCGCCTCCATCGGAACTGCAGCCGCCGCAGCCGGGAATCAAACCCGCGACCTGCGGGTCAGCAGCCGAGTACCTTAGCCACTAGACCACCGCGGTGGGGCCTACGAAAGTTGTCCGCGTATCTTACTTTGAGTAAACTGCAACTAAATGTTAGTAAAACGAAATACATTGTCTTTGCCCCACCTAATAAGCCGCGTAACTATAGTTCAGATGTTTTATTTGAGGGAAAGGAGATAGAGCAAGTCACCAGCCAGAAGTTCCTTGGTGTATGGTTTTCTGAAGGTTTGACATGGAACACACATATAGAAAACCAACGCCAGCCAGAAGTTCCTTGGTGTATGGTTTTCTGAACGTTTGACATGGAACACACATATAGAAAAACTAATGGTAGAACTCAGTAAAACCGTTGGATGTTTATACAAGCTCAGCCCAGTCTTACCAAATTGGTTACAAATAGAAATATATTGTGCCCTTTTCTACTCTAAAATGACATACGGTATCTTCGTATGGGGTACTACTACACAAACAAACTATCAAAAATTACTAGTTCTTCAAAAAAGAGTTTTGCGAACATTCGAGCAATACCATGGTATTATCAGAGACTTGAAAACCAAACCTCTCTTTGAAAAATACGCATTACTAACGGTGACAAAACTGTATCAATTCAAACTTCTGCAGTGGATTAAACAAAACAAGCCACAGTGTCTTCAGAACCCGCCTGGCAGCACTCACTAAACCATGCGTCAGCAACGCCGGAAAATCCCAGCAATAAGGACAAGTTATGGCAAGCAACACGTTCAGTATCAAAAACCCACAATGGTAAATCGTTTACACGGTCTCATAGATTTCAATTCCGTACCTTCGAACACCATTATCAAGTCCATTCTAATGAACCATGATATTGAGTATTCTTATTAAAGTTTCTGTACTTGATTTGTTACATCCTATCTATCAATTTGAGTTATCTGTTGTAGTTTCTTTTCTTATGCTTTATTTTACATTCTGTATTGATGAAGTTTCTTTTCAGATGACGCTTTTGTGATGAAGTGATTTTCTAATGTTTTCTCTGAAATTGTGTAACAAGGCCATGCTAAATTTGGTTGTGTTATGGTTTATTTGATGTGTTATTTATTTATTTCTATGTGTTATTTGTTGTGTTATATATTTATTTCTGAAAACATATGCGACAAACTGAGTGGCCTGCGTGCCAAACTGTATTTAGGAGCAGTGGCCTCATGTCAGGCTATAAAGCCTTTAGCCTCTGCTCCCGATCCTGCAAGAATTTCAGGACAAATAAACTTCAGTTCAATTCAATTCAATTTAATTAGGCACCCTGCCTCAAGCCCATGGAAAGCAAATAAAACAATAATAAGAAATGAAATGACAGTAATGTCGCAATCAGATGGGCTGTTTTGCTTGGCATTCAGAAAGACGCGTCGCTTGACGGAGGTTAGTGCTAATTCAGATTGATCATCATTCCCCTCTGTAGTTAGTTTTCGTACTAGAAAACGCACGAAACAACAACCACAAAAAAGGCAAAAAAAAAGACACAAGACGACGCACTAGCACGAACTGAATTTTTTTTTTCATTCAGAACGCACACTTCGCTTTTTATGCCCTTCACCTTGCTCGGCGACTGTCTTTTCAAGCCTCTTCAAGTATGAATCCGAACCAACTCACCCCTAACTTTAGTCGTGCAAAATTATTTTTGATTGCTTGCGCTTGTGTGTGCGTGTGTGTGTCTGTGTGAGTGCGCGTTTGAGCACGTGTGCGTGCGCGCACTTTGGCAAAAAGTACACCCCGAAAATTAGATAGAACAACATCCATCAACTTTCAAGTCAAACTCAGTACCGCGCCTAAAGACTCTTAGCACAAGGAACATGCGATCAACTTTTTCTCCATAGGTGGCCGCTTGGTTAGTGTTAACACTTTTTTTGGCCACTCCTCCCCACCTCCACGTCTTCTTTCCCCCCGTCGGCACCCCCCCCCCCCAACTCGGAATAACAGAGACTACGGTGCTTAGCAGCTGACATAAAAGACGTAGTTCGATGGCGATTACCTGGAGCCCTCCAGTACGGCACATCCAATAGTATGAGTCGCACTAGGATGTTGAACACCAGGATTAAACAAACTAATCGAACAAGTTCATCTTTACTAAAAACGTCCGAAAAAATTTTTATATATGCAGATTACTAAACCCATTAATTTGTTGCATGTCAACAAAATAAACGTGCAAATGTTTACGATATTGCAAGCTTGAATTAGCCCGCGTGCACATACTTGCTCTTCTGAAGCCACCTTTTAAAGCTTGCGTTATCACCATCATCAGCATCATAATCATCATCATCATTGTCATCGTCGTCGCCGTCATTAACGCTACTCCGGCCCACCTCCATACCATATGTATTGTGAATTTTTTGACAAGGTTGCCTTTACTTTTCATATCAGTATTTCGTGATAAGAAGGCTGAGTATAATTTTATTGTTACCGTAACAGCAGCGCTGCGCATACAATTATGCGCATAATACTCACGTGTCCAAGCGTGAATGTTGTTTTCCAAGTTTTAAGTTTCTGACAGCTCGTCTCATGTACTACACATAAAACGTGCATACTTGTGACACATTTAGCGAAAAACCCGGAAGCTATTCACCGTTACAACAATGCGCTGCAAATTCACCATGATGTCTCTTGCGTAATCTTAGGCTTCTTCCGATTCTGACTTCACTATCTTCGTCTCTTCAATAACACAACGTGTATTAAACCGGAACAAGAGAAAACACGCATTGAAGCCCACCGAGAAGTATACGGGACAAAATCGATTCCCTGTGACAGCTTGCGAAATGAAGTTATTGACGGACTCTTCCGGCGTTCCCCGTGTTCTCTTTCCCCGCGCCCATTTTCGGCTAAAACAAAAGGCGTTGTTGCTCTACAATCAAAACTCAATTCACTTCCGACAATTTTACTTCGCTTGCTTTCCAGCCACCTCCTAACTTCATCTCTTTCCTTGTGCGTTACTTCATTCCTGTCATATTTCCGACATCGTGACAAACTCTGACAAAGCCTGTCAAAAACTTGTCCGGCGTTCTCACTGAATTGTGCGGCGTTTGACCACAACGTATTTTCTTTTTTCAGAAAAGGCAAACACCGTTGCCTTTCTTGTATGTATGCGTCATAAGAGTGCTGCACTATGAAAGAGGTGCAAATAGGTCTCTGTAACCAGCGTCTCTCGACATTAATTTACCCTTTTTACGAATATGCATGCGTTTAGTATGAATGCTTGATGGTTTTCTTATAAACTGCAAGCACATCAAACAAAGTAAACAGAAAGTACCCGAATGCGTGTTAAAGGGTATTTAAGTGTACGTTTACAAGTTTCCACCCAGTCACGTTAATGGCGTAGCTAGGGGACGGCAACCTATAGGCCGTTCTTTTCCTTTGCCTCAAATTTTTAAATGCGAATAAATTCTTAGCGAACTTCGGCGACTATGAGCGTATTCATCCATCCGTCCGTCCGTCCGTCCGTCCGTCCGTCCTTCTATCTATCTATCTATCTATCTATCTATCTATCTATCTATCTATCTATCTATCTATCTATCTATCTATCTATCTATCTATCTATCTATCTATCTATCTATCTATCTATCTATCTATCTATCTATCTATCTATCTATCTATCTATCTATCTATCTATCTATCTATCTATCTATCTATCTATCTATCTATCTATCTATCTATCTATCTATCTAGCCATCTACGACTTTTAGCTCTTCTGGCCATTTCCATAATGGTATCGATACCAAACTTGGTATGGAATAACATGACTGCATGAAGAACATATTTGATGCCATGATTTACGTTTCACGGTCCTGCAGCTCTTGCGTTGGTTTCGTTTGATTGATGATTGATTGATTTGTGGGGTTTAATGTCCCAAAACCACCATATGATTATGAGAGACGCCGTAGTGGAGGGCTCCGGAAATTTTGACCACCTGGGGTTCTTTCATCATCATCATCATCATCAGCCTGACTACGTCCACTGCAGGACAAAGGCCTCTCCCATGTTCCGCCAGTTAACCCGGTTCTGTGCTTGCTGCTGCCAATTTATACCCGCAAACTTCTTAATCTCATCTGCCCACCTAATCTTCTGTCTCCCCCTAACCCGCTTCCCTTCTCTGGGAATCCAGTCAGTTACCCTTGATGACCAGCGGTTATCCTGTCTACGCGCTACATGCCCTGGCCATGTCCATTTCTTCTTCTTGATTTCAACTATGATATCCTTAACTCCCGTTTGTCCCCTAATCCACTCTGCCCTCTTCTTGTCTCTTAAGGTTACACCTACCATTTTTCTTTCCATTGCTCGCTGCGTCGTCCTCAATTTAAGCTGAACCCTCTTTGTAAGTCTCCAGGTTTCTGCTCCGTAGCTAAGTACCGGCAAGATACAGCTGTTATATACCTTCCTCTTGAGGGATAGTGGCAATCTACCTGTCATAATTTGAGAGTGCTTGCCGAATGTGCTCCACCCCATTCTTATTCTTCTAGTTACTTCAATCTCGTGGTTCGGCTCTGCGGTTATTACCTGCCCTAAGTAGACATAGTCTTTTACAACTTCAAGTGCACTATTACCTATCTCGAAGCGCTGCTCCTTGCCGAGGTTGTTGTACATTACTTTCGTTTTCTGCAGATTAATTTTAAGACCCACCTTTCTGCTCTCCTTGTCTAACTCCGTAATCATGAGTTGCAATTCGTCCCCTGAGTTACTCAGCAATGCAATGTCATCGGCGAAGCGCAGGTTACTAAGGTATTCTCCATTGACTCTTATCCCTAACTGTTCCCATTCTAGGCTTCTGAAAACCTCCTGTGAGCACGCGGTAAATAGCATTGGGGAAATTGTGTCCCCCTGCCTTACACCCTTCTTGATTGGTATTCTGTTGCTTTCTTTATGAAGCACTATGGTAGCAGTTGATCCCCTGTATATTTCTTCCAGAATGTTTATATATACTTCATCTACGCCCTGATTCCGCAGTGTTTGCATGACGGCTGATATTTCTACTGAATCAAACGCCTTCTCGTAATCTATGAAGGCTATGTATAGTGGTTGGTTATACTCTGAGCATTTCTCTATTACCTGATTGATAGTATGAATGTGGTCAATTGTTGAGTAGCCTGTTCGAAATCCTGCTTGTTCCTTTGGTTGATTGAATTCTAATGTTTTCTTTACTCTGTTAGCAATTACCTTTGTAAATAGCTTGTATACTACAGAGAGCAAGCTGATCGGCCTGTAATTCTTCAAGTCCTTGTCATCTCCTTTCTAATGTATTAAGATGATGTTAGCGTTCTTCCAAGACTCTGGTACTCTTCCCGTCAGGAGACACCTCGTAAACAGAGTGGCTAGTTTTTCTAACACAATCTGTCCCCCATCTTTCAGCAGATCTGATGTTACCTGATCCTCACCAGCAGCTTTGCCTCTTTGCATGCTCTGCAAAGCTTTTCTGACTTCTTCTATCATTACTGGTGGGGTGTAATCTGGGTTACTGCTAGTTCTTATAGTATTAAGGTCGTGGTTGTCTCGGCTACTGTACAGATCTCTGTAAAACTCCTCCGCTATTTTAACTATCCTATCCATATTGGTAGTTATTTTGCCTTCTTTGTCCCTTAGTGCATACATCCGACTTTTGCCTATCCCAAGTTTCCTCTTCAATGCTTTGACACTTCCTCCGTTTTCCAGAGCGTGTTCAATTCTCTCCATGTTATACCTTCTTACACCGCATACCTTACGTCTATTAATCAACTTCGAAAGCTCTGCCAGTTCTATTTTGTCTGTTGTACTTGACACTTTCATGATTTGACGCTTCTTAATTAGGTTCTTCGTTTCCTGGGAAAGCTTGCCAGTGTCCTGTCTAACTACCCTGCCTCCAACTTCCACTGCACACTCCGTAATGATACTCGTCAGATTATCATTCATTGTATCTACGCTAAGGTTGGTTTCCTCACTAAGAGCCGAGTACCTGTTCTGCAGCGACACTCTGAATTCCTGTACTTTCCCTCTCAGTGCTAGCTGATTGATTGGCTTCTTGTGTATCAGTTTCTGTCGTTCCTTCTTCAAGTCTAGGCGAATTCGAGACCGTACCATTCTATGGTCACTGCATCGTACCTTGCCAACCACTTCCACATCCTGCACGATTCCTGGGTGTGCGGTCATTATAAAGTCTATTTCGTTCTTATTTTCGCCATTAGGGCTCCTCCATGTCCACTTGCGGTTTGCTCGTTTTCGGTAGAAGGTATTCAAAATCCGTAAATTATTGCGTTCTGCGAATTCTACTAGTAGCTCTCCTCTGGCGTTTCTAGTACCGATGCCATAATCTCCTACTGCCTGGTCTCCAGCCTGCTTCTTCCCTACCTTTGCATTAAAGTCGCCCATCACTATAGTATACTGTGTTTTTACCTTACTCATTGCCGATTCAACGTCTTCATAGAAGCTTTCAACTGAAGTGTCATCATGGCTGGATGTAGGCGCGTAAGCCTGTACTACCTTCATCTTGTATCTTTTATTCAGTTTAATTACGATACCTACCACCCTTTCATTAATGCTATAGTATTCTTCTATGTTGCCAGCTATGTTTCTGTGAATTAGGAATCCCACTCCCAGTTCTCTTTTGTCTGCCAAGCCCCTGTAGCAAAGGACGTGCCCATTCAGTAGCACCGTATAGGCCTCATCTGTCCTCCTAACCTCACTGAGCCCTATTATATCCCATTTAACACTCTCTAGCTCCTCGAATAGTACAGCTAGACTTCCCTCACTAGATAAGGTTCTAGCGTTAAACGTTGCCAAGTTCAGGTTCCAATGGCGGCCTGTCCGGATCCAGAGATTCTTAGCACCCTCTGCTGCGTTGCAGATCTGACCGCCGCCGTGGTCAGTTGCTTCGCAGCTGCTGGGGACTGAGGGCCGTGAGTTATTTGACGTAAGCATGTGGGAGGTAGTGGCCAGATACTGCACCAGGGTGGCCAATCCTTCTCTGGTGAGGGAGTGCGTTCTCGGCGGTGTTTGCCGGTGAGGCCGCACCCCAGGCCTCTTAATGCAATTCCATCAACACGCGGATTTTTTTTTTTTTTTTGATCCAGTTGGAAACTGCGCGGTACCGGGATTTGAACCACGGACCTCTTGCATGCGAGGCGGATGCTCTAACCACTACGCCATCGCCGCTTCTTTAACGTGCACCCAAATCTGAGCACACGGGCCTCGACATTTCCGCCTCCATCGGAAATGCAGCCGTGCGTTGGTTTCGTTTACATGGCATGTTGCAAAAGTGGTATGGTATGGCATGATTGATTGGCGAACACAAGCGACAGACCCTAACATGAAAATCATGATATTCGTGTGATGTAACAACATGACTACATGCCACACTCATGATGCACTCACGGCCGTTTCGCTAGCGTCACGTATACCAAATTTGGTATTATAGTACGTGAATGGATGCCGAAGGTTTGTGACTGGTGCAAACATAATAATGATGATATGTGTGTCATGTAACAACATGGCTACATGCCACACTCATGATGCGTTGGCGGCCATTCCGGTAGCTTCCTTTATACCAAATTTCGTAATACGGGACGTGAATGGATGCGAAAGTGTGATACTAGTGCAAACACGATAAACATGAGATGCGTTTCATGTGACAACATGACTACATGCTACGCTCATGATGCGCTCGTGGCCGTTTCGCTAGGTTTACATGTACCGAACTCGACATTACGCGACGCGAACAGACGACATAGGTAAATGACACATTCAAACATGATAATCACGACATGCGTGTGATGTAACAACATGACTACACGCCCCACTGATGATGCGCTCACGGCTGTTTCGCTAGCTTCACATATGCCAAATTTGGTATTACTTGACGCCAATGGATGACAAAGGTATGCGACTGGTGCAAACATGACAATCATGAGATGCGTGTCATGTGAGAACATGACCACATGCCACAGTCAAGGCGCCAATACATTTCGACGTGACGCGGTGCGCGTGCTCACCGGCATTCATTTCTTCGCATCACGCCGGTTTTGCCACCCCAGGCACCAGTCCTGCCATAGACTCGCAGGCGCGGGCCGCGCTGCGTTGCTTTGACGCATGCGCGTTTCAGTGCATCCAGTGTCACTCCGTCACGAAAAGAGGGAGACGCAGTGTCATCTGTGTAACGCATCGGCGTGAAATGCAGCACGTCGCACTTCGCGCCGGTTGCCGTCTGACCGCGCCGACGGACGCTGGTCGCGCCTGGCGTCAGACTATAGAGTGCTCGCGTTTTGCTAACGTAGCGTCGCTGTGCCCAGCCTGCACGCGCGTCATTGCTAGATTGGAGTATATTGGTCACTTCATGATGCGCTCGCGGCCGTTTTGCTAGCTTCACATATACCAAATTTGGCGTTACGTGACGTCAACAGAAGACGAAATATGTGACTCGTGCAAACTCTATAATGCTGACACGCGTCTCATGTAAGGACATGACGACATACCACGCTCATAGCGGGCTCGCGGCCGTTTGGCTAGCTCCACATATACTAAATTTGGTATCACGTGACGTGAATAAATCACGAAGGTAAACGAGACATCAAAACATAATAATCATGACACGGAAGTCATGAACGGCATCATTTACCTCCACTTTGTAACGTTGTGCTGATTTTAAAGTGACGTATCAAAATTTTTCATTCGTGTTTCGCATATTATCGATTTCCACTGTGCGTGAATATGCCTTTTTTTTTTCTACTAAACAGTGGGTACGGACACCGGCAGCGGTGAAAGCGCACAACTACGGCGCACGTGACTCTTGTTGTGATCTCATAAGCTCTTTCGCTGTAAAAAGAAATGTATGATATATAAAGCGTAACTCTAGCCATAGATTGAGCGGCGTCTGGTTTAACGTATAATGCAACCTTGCGTCGGTCTCCAACCGTACGTGTCACCAAGGCACGTTTGCGGCACTATTCGAGTTAAGGGCCACGATGCATCTAACTCACGCCGGTCTTACTGTATCCCTGGGCAGCAAACGCGGCTATTATAGCTAAAACGCCCGCTGCCGCAGATCACTCAAAAGCTGAGGATCTAAACAGCAAGCTGTGGTGTTCATCGCGGCAATGGGGGAGACATTGAAAGATTGCACCCACGGGTTTCGAGTTATTTCTGTGTTTTCAGTTGTTCCTTTCCGCCCAGTGCTTTCCGTTCCATCCGTGTTCAGTGTAGTAGTCGGTAACGAACGAAACACAATGGCGCGATCAAGCACGACCTTGGATACGTGCCGTGCAGAACCTAGATGAGCCGTCATTTTTTTTTCTATTAAGGTCAAACAAGGCTTAACCTTGTGTGTAAGTGTGTGCCTGCGTGACTATGTGTGCGTTCAACTTGGTCCAGTCCTGCCCGCGTGACAGAGTGTGCGTTCATATTGGTCCAGCCCTTACAGCGGGATGCGTGGCCGGGCTATCACGTTTAATTCGTCGCAAACAATACGCACATTGCGGACTCGAAAGCCACGTAAAACGCGTTAACGCCAACCCGCTTCATTGCAGCGGTGACGTGAGATGTCCGGTTGTAACAACCTTTCTCTGTGATAACTAACCACCCGCACGCGACTCTTATTGCTCAACCAAGTGCTTTCGGTCAACAAAACGAATTATCTGCAACTCGATGGGGTATTGTCCTGCGTATCTACGAATCCCCTAGTTCGATATTTTGTAAAATTACGCAATCACTATGTGCACGGTCCTTGAGGATCTCCATGCAATATAGCTACGTCGTACAGAAAGTAGCAGAGTAGCTTTTTCTTACGTAGTTAAAATTCATTACCAATAAAGAAATTGAAGGGAAATAAAAAATATTCCGCAGATCCCACGTAACTTGGAAATCGATATTACGCGTAGCATGTGGAGGTATGTTGACTGTGTTGCAATTTCTTTATTGAGCGAAACGTTACGAAATGACGGTAGAGATATGTACAAATGTCGTACGTACACACATTTGTTAAACAGTCACATGTTTACTGTGGTGTAAAGATGCCAACAGCAGCATGGGTATTAGCAACAGAAGAAGCTGTAAGCTTATATGTAGAGCTTGTGCCAGCGAAGATGGCAGCCCTGGACACTGCTAGATATTGAACGTCAGTAGATGGCACTTCGCTACAATTGTCGCTAAGCCGACGTGACAGCTGTATAATAGTAGTGCGTATGTACTTCTGAAGATTGAATAGCCAGCACTTCAACCACAATTGACGTTTCACAAACATTAGGGTCTGTTTGAAAAGTACTTCCAAGACCTGGTGTGGCTGTGTGTTAGAAGACTTGATTTGCACACAGAGTGCCGGAGTTCGATTCCTCCTGGGACTATGATATTTTTAGGGTCGAAGCTCGTTAGGGCCGACATAGTTGGCGTCCATCACGCCCCACAAAACACAAACCAAAACTGAACACCTGCTTAACAAAAAAAAAAACGGAAGTATAGGTGTAAACAACTGGCTTTATGTGTAATCAACTATAAGTCAATACAATACGTTATCACCCGCTCCATACGTCTATCCATTCGTCCCCCCGTGCATCCGTCCATCCATCCATGCATACGTCCACCTGTAAGTTCGTCTGTGCGTCCATCGAGTGACTTCGGCGTAGACATTATGTACCTTAAGACCTATTGCTTCGCCCACTCGTCATCATTCTTCATAGATATGCAGTAATTTTTTTGACGCTCTCATATTAGAATTACTCATGTGTATTCGCGGCGTTCTTTAGTTGATATAAACTGTCAATCGCCTCCAGTGCATTGCGCTTAACGACAGTTCATCTTGACCCGACATGACGGCTGTAACCCCAATGGAAGCTTCGCAAACATTACGGTCTATTTGAAAAGTAGTTGAGACACTTGGCGCGGTTCTGTGGCAGAATACTTGGTTGCCACACAATGCTGGGGTGAAATTCCTGCTGGGACTCCGACATTTTTTCTTTAGATTCGATGGGTCAACGAAGCTGGTTTCAGCTTTTTTTTCGTAACGCTCACGTGTTTAAAGTACCCATGATTGTTTTCACCGTTTCTGAGTATTTATAAAATGTCAATAACATGTGGCACATACCCGCATACCAGTGGCACATATCCGTCCACGGGTATGTGGACGGATATTGCTCTATTCTAAGAATAAATTCGTTCAGGTAAATATTTGTATGCATTACATTAAGCACCACGCTTTCCTAGGCTATCCGTAATCTTTCTGTTATACCTCCATTATTCCAAATTTGAACAGTAATTTTTAAAACCACTCGATTTTTGGCCAATCCCCCATAGTGGGTATGCGCCACAATCAATAGGTGAACAACAACAACAATAGCGGCCTTTCATAGTGGCCTTTAAGAGTCTTTTTTTTAACACTCTTTGGGTAGCTGCTGCTAGCCTACTTCCAGGGTACCCACTACACCATAAATAATCATAAATTTCTTGTAGTAGGCAGGCATTCTTTTCGTATTCACATTCTCCTGTGGCTCACACGCACTGTGGGCGATCAGTCAGACATTCGCTATGCCATCTTTCGTAATTATTTAGAGAAGCGTGGTACCCGCTACACACTTGCAAGGGATTCAGCGCAATTTTTTTATCCTGTAGTTAACGACGATAAAAAAAATTATGCCTGAAGCTTTTGTAATGAGTTGGAGCATTCGACGGCCCACTAGTTACGCAATTCACATTGTGTGACGCCTGATTGTGTTTTTGCTGTTCTAAAACACTTCATTACTAATATTTTACGCGATTCTTTTCCCGAAATCAAGCCTGCCTTAGGCCATTTTGCAACGGATCTCCAGTGCCGTGGCTTTGTGGTAGAATATTGGGTGACATGCAGGAAACCCGGGTTGGATTCCGGGTTGGTGTCTGGTTTTTTTTTCTTTACTAAGTTTTTTTTTTTCTCTTATTCAGCGCGATAGTGGTTACGGACACCGGCGGCGGCAGCAGCGGTAGCGCACAACTCCGGTGCACGCGAGCATTGTTGTGATATAATAACAGCTTTCGTTGTAATAGTCATCCGCTGCCTAGAGTAAGAATAGCCGTTTACTGCCAATCATATAAAACTGGTCAAAGAGAATAATGAATTCTTTTTTTTTCCTGTTTGTATAGTGTCGGAAAATGTGCCATTCCTTTCAATTCAGCCCCGCCGCGGTGGTCTAGTGGCTAAGGTACTCGGCTGCTGACCCGTAGGTCGCGGGTTCGATTCCCGGCTGCGGCGGCTGCATTTCCGATGGAGGCGGAAATGTTGTAGGCCCGTGTGCTCAGATTTGGGTGCACGTTAAAGAACCCCAGGTGGTCAACATTTCCGGAGCCCTCCACTACGGCGTCTCTCATAATCAATATGTGGTTTTGGGACGTTAAACCCCACAAATCAATCAATCAAATCCTTTCAATTCAATGCTAAAGTACGCTTCACCACGGTAAGGGTGCACGAATAAGGAAGCCTGCCTCTTGCGGCTCCTTCGTTCAGTCGTAGACTCCACATTATATACGTGTGCTTTTGAATGTCAGGGGTGGCGCAAAGATAGGGTGAGAGGGGCAGTGTCACCTATTTTTATGGTCACCGCTGTATTGCCGTGTAGTTGCACAATGCACAAGCTGGTCAGGAACAGCCAGCAAATAATGACACTGACGCATTATGAAAAGGCGTCGGGCATAATGAGTCCAACGCAAACATCGCGTGTAGAATCATCTTTCACACATTCGCTTATAACGCTGCTTGCTCCTCTTATTACGAACAAGCCGCACTTTCACCATAGTGAGTCCGGCGGGCTTGGTCAATCGAGGAAATGAAAAGTTAGCGCTACCGATCCATGCATAGTGACAAAAGAGGGGAGGACCTAAGTTGGAGGCTAAACATAAAATGAATGGTAAACTGTCAGTTCAAGCGCACGAATAAACAGAAAAGAAAACTGACAGTTGCATATGCAAATATGCATATCCAAATAGCCCAACTTTCGATTCTGTTGCATAAAATGAAATCGAAAGTACAGCAGTATGGGTCAAATGTGCATACGTACGAGCTGGTTAGAATATAAATGAGAGTGAGCCAGACGCAAACTACTTCTGGGAGACAACAAGCGCGAGGTTGTTGGCAAGGCTGCTCTTCTCATCACATTTCTTGATTTCACAAACTTTTGATTCAGAAGCGTCTATCCGTAGTATCTATGCGACTGAGTGTTATTCTGAGCGCGACATCTTGTTGTAAGACTGCCACCATAAATGATTTAATTTATGACGTAACGATCTATTTTGTGTAAATACTGATCATACATGCATGTACGCTCGGCTTACATCCCGGGTCATCACAGTGAAACTGGCAACGAAAAAGCGTTGAACTATACTACCATGCATCATGGGAGTTAAGTTGCCCCCCATTTACTAACCAGTTTTTCCTGGTTAGGTTGAGTACTATCCTGGCACAACTTCAAGTTCCGACAGCCCGACTCGAGAATCACTTTCAAAGGACGTCATAATAAATATATTATTTGTAAAGCTGGTTATTGCGCTGCAAATCATTTTCAGTAGATTCTATCGTACTAGCACTCGAAAAAATTCTTACCTAGCTGACCTCATGTTCTAATTTACTCTTTGTCAGTAATTGCGTATGGTTCTGTACTATGTTAAACCTGTATTAAAGTCTCATAAAAATTGCAGCTAAATTCTCAGCGTGGTCCTCAAGTAGCGCTGATTCATAGATAAAATACAGAAATCATTCACTTCTAGAACCTACGTGCCTTTTGCCACTCCATTTTACTACGACAACTCACTGAGCACCTGGTCAAATGAACCTTTTTAGCCTACCAACTGTTTCGAAAATAGGCCCCCGTATTATGTCTTGCATATATATAAAATCGCTTCGTGTGTGCCCTACGAAAGTTCCAACATATGTCCGAATCTGGTATTTTCTCTCTCGATGCAATGAATGCTATATGAGTGACAAAGTAGTCACTGAAGCTGCTTCTACAACCTACAAAATAACATTTTCTTTTGCGATGGTTCGCGTTAATCTGTGCTATCGAAGCGTGTTGGGTCGGGACACTCATGAGAGACATTAGTCTTATGTGCTCAGATATAAATTTCGAGAACGTTAATTTTCATGTAAATAGTACCTTCTGTCACTGATTTTCTGGTACTACTTCGTAGTGTTCTGCTCACAGTTACTATATCAATAAAATTAAGTTATCAAGGTTGCTTTCGCACGCTTTCTTAAACGAAGTTAACTGAAGCAATTGAATAAACAGTCTACATCAAGCTGCGTACCTTTGGAAGTGCTGTATAGTGAAGCAAGATAGCTGTTTTCTCTGCCGAAGGTTCTGCCGTAGTGATGCACAGCGCTCTTGTTACCTGCATCATAACAGCAGAAATAAAAGCAAAACAAGTTTGAAACGAAAATTGCATTCCTAGGAATGGCACACGTAAAGCCCTCTAGTTACTTCTAATAGTGGTAGTAAATTGCAATTTTTTTTAAAATACCTCGCTAGCTTTTTAACTAAGAAATATTCACAATCTGTGCAAATGACACTTGCTTCAAACAATTGCGTGCCAAACAAACATCAAAAGCAGCGTGGTTGTCTGAAAGCTAATGTTGTGTCCGTACCTTAAACTTTACGCCACCAGCTTTTTTTTTTTCTTTTTTGAAGACTATCATTCTTAGTACGACTTTCAGTCGCGCGAAAAGCCTTGTTTTACCCTATTCGGTACACTCATCTAATAATTGCAGATGAATTCAGAAAAATTGGTGTTCCTAAGTGCTTTCTTCCATTAGCTGCGTGTATTGACTAATGGCATCTCCAGTGACATGTTCGATAAAAACTTTCTTTTGAAAAAAGTTTTGGCATATGTGCCTTTTATTGTATACTGGTTATGGTGACAAGCTTTCGTTGCACTCGTCGGACTTTGTATCTGTCGCTTCTACTAGGGCATCTTTTTTCTTAATTATTTTCTTCTGAGAAGCCCTTCTACCTCTCTTGTTTAGTCGGTATAGTTATCTAATACATTAAAACAGTTCTCGTTCTTATTTGCATCTAAGCATCTCTACATTGTCATGGCTAGAAACAGCTACAAGGGGTCATGTGACCACCGCGTCGAGGCACAACTCATGAATACTGATTAGAAAAAACAATTACGAAGGTTGACCAGACGACCAGAGTAAGTGTACCTTACCTAACCAAGTATTTGTGAAACTGTTCGAGAAACTGCGTGGTTTATTTAGCCATTTTCTATTTTGTATTGCCTACGTTGCTAAAATATTCCTTTTTTAAAACACACCTCCTTTTTGTTAGATATCTACGCTTATTATTGCTATTCGCAACGGAAGGCAAACAGTTACATAGGTGGTGTCTCGATCCTGAGAACGAAATATGTTATCCGAGTGCTCTGCTGCTTGCATTACAGTATGTTATAGCCAAAAATTTAGCATAGGACACACATATTCCGTGAAGGTCAGTTTAATTTCACCATTGTTTTTCTTTTTTAGTAGGTCATGTATTTCAGCCACCAAGTTGTACCTGATCGTGATTTTTTCGCTATAGCTAACGCTACATATTACACCCATAAATTCGTCTGTTCAAAAAAACGGTTATGTTTCGAGTACTAAGCCAGTTATTGCAAAGCAACAACATTAATAATAATAATAATAATAATAATAATAATAATAATATATTGTCTTTTATTGTAATGCGTGCAAAAAAAATTAGATACGAGTGCCAGGTGTCGCAGAGACAGGAAATGTTCCCCAAGGCGTCAATGTGTGAGCGGAGTAGCACGCAAGTACTCTTCTCGGTTAGTTTGCATGACCTAACAGGTGAAAGGAACTCAGGCTAGAGAGACGCCGTAATGGAAGGCTCTGGTTAATTTCGACCACCTGTATGGAGTTCGTTAACGCGAACTGAAAACGTAATGTGTGCAAGGGTACCTAGCGTTTGGCCCGTAACGAAATTTGGCCGCCGCAGGCCAGAATCGAAACGGTACCGCGAAATAGAGCCGAGCGCCGTAACAATTAGGCTACCGTGGTGGACGAACTCATTTAGTTAATTAATAAAATTTGATTCATCGAAAATTTTAACAAATCGCACCTGCTCAGCGTAAACTCACCTCCAGAAGTCCACGCCGCACTGACCAGTCCCACGCTGACAAGGCACCGCGCGTGCCACCAGAGGCACCACCAAAGTCCCAGCGAGACCGTCCACGACGCCGGAGCAGTCACAATCATGTCTCCGAACATATCACTCTTTCCTTTCCTGTGTTCGTTAAAGTTGTTTTACGTCACTTTGAGACACCAACGACGAGCGTTAATCCGCGCTGATTGGCTACGAGGCGGCAGTCAACGGGGATGAGAACGAATCCGATGAAAGGCGCGCCAACGAGTCACAGCCGGCAATCACGTGGCGAGGCGCTTCTCACGAGAGCGGTGGTTAGGCAGGGCCGGGCCGCTACCCCGGCTCGCACGGCGCGCCGATATCGCATACCCCTCGCGAAACTGCACAAGCCGGCTGCGAAGAGCAGGGAGGAACGGCACAGCTGAGCAGTGGTGGCAGAGGAGAAGCGACGCGACCGCGTATGTGCGCTTTGTACTCCGGGTGCCGATGAAGCTGCCTGGCACGTGCGCCGCCGATCTTCCCACGAGCCTCTGTGTTGACAGCGGGTCCTCGTGGAGTCGAGATCGCGGGGTTTGGACAAGGAAGAGGGGGAGAGCACACGGCTCCACTGGGCATGCGCGCGCGAAAGCGCGCGCCGCGCCGCCGCTGTGGAAGAAGGAGAGTAGAGAGTGGAGTGAGAGGTTCTGAGCTTCTTTCGAGCTCGCCGAACTGTCTTGCGGGACGATCGCCGGGCTACGACGCGTTTCTGCGCGCCCGCTGCTGGAACGCCAAACTGCCTACGCCGGCGCGCAGGTGTCTTCAGTTGGGGTTCCTTCTGTAGGCCTAACACGAAAAGAAAACTTGTAAATAACCTTTAGCATGTGGCAAAACTACGGTAGAATTATGGGGCACGTGTTGAATGACGGTTAGCGTAGCGCACTGCTTACGTTGTTTATGAAGCAGATTTGTTTTAAATCAAACTTAGCACGTATTTGATATCATAAGCTTTAAAATATCACGAAACACGACGCAAAATATACTTACGTATGTAATGAAGCAACGTATAACTATATAAATATGGCAGCAAAAGCTCCATTCTGGCATTTCAGAGACAGAGAGAGATACTCTTTATTGGAAAAAAGATGCTTTCACCGGTTTGTTGGTGCTGTGACATCAGATTTGTTTTTCTATTATTTCTTCGTTTTGAAAGATTAGGCTTCGGACATAATTATGTTTTGTAGCGTAACGTATCGTGGGATATCATGCCCGTTCTTCGCTCAAACATTTGTCCCTTTTCGCGGTACGTAGCGCATTCAATTAGTATGTGCTCCACTGCCACAGCCAGAGTTATCACAGTAGGGATTAGTGGTACGCCCTAAGAGGTACAAATAAGTGTTCGTGTGTGCCACTGTCAGTCGAAGACAATGTAATGGTCTCTAAGGATCCAGGAGAGCAAAAGAGAGAAAAAAAGGAGAAAACAGGAAAGCAGGGAGGTTAACCAGATACAAGAATTCGGTTGGCAGTGTTTGTGAAACTTTAGCTCTCACTTCTTGGTCAATGCAATGAGTAAATTATCTTGGATAAGCGACATGAGGTAGTAGTTGTCGTGATAGGCATATCTTTGTTAGGTTGCAGGAGTCAGCTTTGGTAAAAAATATTTTTCCGAAATATTGATGTTTGAGTCCACTTTGAGCAGATTCGTCTACTTTTTTGTTTCCCGAAAAACCAGCATGGACAAGTATCCCCAGAAACCGGATGCAATGCCCGGTAATCTTAGCCTTGTGGTGAAGATAGGTGATGTGAGATGCTGTGCCTCGGTGATTCTGTCTTGGATTCTGTCTCAGTACATCATGCTAAATATTCGACAAATGCTGATAAAGTTTGTCCAACTATAAATCCCAAGCTGTTCTTTCTACTAGCAACTTTATTCACAAATTTGTAAGCCGCATGACTCTTGAAGATTATTCTTATGTATCCCCTTTAAGGTGACGTAATTACTTCAACCAAAAATCGCTACTACCAGTGCCACTTCTCGTGGTAATATTTATTGTGCCATGGTGACTTACGTAGCGTTTGTTGTCAATCTTTTTCTTAAATTACATTATAATTTATTTCTGGCCAGCCTATTTTTCTAAGATATTGGATTAACCCACGGCAAAGGACTCTTCCTTGCTGTATTATGTATTTTCTTCACGTTCAGCACCTTAGGCGCATCTGCCCACAAATTTACGAATTTAGACTAAGCTTTCTGACCCGAGACGGGCAAACACTAATTATGGGTACCTTGCTCTGAAGTAAAGTTTGGGATCAAGCTAGTTGGTATTCCATCATTAAACTGCTCAGGGCAAAAAATGTAGACAACGAATACCAGAGGCGGGAATCAGCGCAGACTTTCAACTTATTTATTATTACTAAGATGCACATTCAAATAGGTTACAAAAAAATGCTTAAAATGCTTATCTAAGAACACAGTGCAACAAAAGATCAACAAAACAAAGAGGCTGAAAGAAACCGGTGATCACCTTAAAACACCCACGTGCCGAAGAATTCAAATACGCCAATTTTTTTCGCGAAACCACTAGAATCGTTATTAAAGCGGTAACAATCGCCCAAGGCCGCTGCATCAGTAGATCGGCCATTGCTTTACGAGAAAAAGAAGTCACGTATTTGAATTATTCGACGCGTGGTCTTCCTGCACGATCTCCTGCTTTCTTGCATCGCGGAATCGGATCGCGGCTGCGGCGGCTGCATTTTCAATGGAGGTGAAAATGCTGTACGCCCGTTTGCTCAGATTTGGGGGCACGTTAAAGAACTCCAGGTGGTCGAAATTTCCGGAGCCCTCCACTACGGCATCTCTCATAATGATATAGCGGCTTTGGGACGTTAAACCCCACATATATATCTACTAGTGTCTTGCAGCTTCTTTGTTTTGTTAATTTTTTGGCCTGTGTTCTTGGATGAACATGTGATATCTTTTTTTTTTCTGAAAGCTATGCAGGGTGTCCCGCCGAACTTAAGCTAGGGTTTAAAAATATGCCGGCACACGCGATTACGACGCGACCAAAATGCATGTTGTTCAACGTCGCCTGGAGTAAGTCAGAATATTTTTTGTGTTCTCAAATATTGTTTAATTAGATATGTTTAATTAACTAACTTTTGAAGGGATGAAGATTGATGAAAAATTTCAATGAGAAAGTTGTAGATCACTTCGCAAAACGTCCAAATTTGCAAAACTTCCAAAACGTCCAAGTTTTGAACTTTCTGTCTGTTAAGTATCATTGTTTTTTTTAAAGAACCCCAGGTGGTCGAAATTTCCGGAGCCCTCCACTACGGCATCTCTCATAATCATATGGTGGTTTTGGGACGTTAAACCTCACATATCAATCAAGTTTCATTGTTTTTTGCTAATTACAAATGCCCGCGAATTACAAAAAAATACCACGTGACAAAACAACAAACCAAACAGCGTCAGTGCGTTCGATGATTCTAGTGCTCCCTAACGTTCCGCGTAAGAAGGACACGCTTCCCTCGCACCGGTTCATGACAGCGATACGCAGTCACAGCGGTTATCGTTTTTGTAGCCGGTAGCAAAACGTGTTCATCATGAAGCCACCACCGTCGTTGCGGCCCTGCCGATATAGCCCAATCGGGCAAATGCTATGGTCGTTAGTACACGGAACGTTAGGGAGCACTAGAATCATTGTGCGCACTAGCGCACGAGCGGGTTCGTCACGAGGTATTTTTTTTATTTCGCTTGCATTTGTAAGTAGCAGAAAAACACTAATACCTAACAGATATAAAGTTCATACTGTCTGTTCGGATGTTTTGCAAACCAATCTACAACTTTCTCATTGAAATTTTTATGTATCTTAGTATCTTGAAAAGTTAGTTGATTAAACATATCTAGTTAAACAATATTTGTGAACACAAAAAACAGTCTGACTAACTCCAGTCAACGGTGTGCAACATGCATTTGGTCGCGTCGTAATCGCGTGTGCCGGCATGTTTTGAAACTCTATAGCTAAAGTTACGTGGGACACCCTGTATATATGTGCCTCTTAGAAATAATAAATCAGTTGAAAGTCTGCGCTAGTCTTTTTTTCTTTTGTTCTTCTTTTGTTCGTTGTTTAAATTTTTTGCACTGAGCATTTCAATAGTGATTTGCTCGTGTGGTGCTCAGATCATCTGCGTTACGTTTGCGTCCACTAAGACGAACTTTCGCCAAACGCACGCGCGATTCTCACGCCCTCCGGAATTCATGCAACTTATTAAGCGACGAGCGCATCTCTTACCGATGATAAGCGCCTTTCTTTCGCTTTTTCAACTGCATGATGCAGAGCGATGCACACAAAATATAGCAAGGAAACAAAAACATCAAATGTGAAGAAGAAAAAGAAAGGGTGAAGTTTGATACAGAAAAGATCGCATAACGCCAAGAAAAAGAAAGAAAAGTAAAAGCAAGTAGCAACAGAAGCAGTTGAAACGGGCAAATATCCGCCTGAATCCTTTGCAAGTCGGCGGGAGGTGATTTTACAAATGAGCTTATGAGGGTTCCGTTTTTTTTTTTTTTTTGCTACGTCTGTCGCTGCGGAACTAGTCGGCCGGAGCCAGACTTAACGCCATAACCACACAAAAAAAAAAGCGCTCCGCTTGAAACAGTGGGGCACACGAGCTCAGGTGCTCGCCGAGAATCTCGTGAACGGTCTTCTATTTGACTGTATCCCTCTTTCATTTTAATCTCAACTGCGGTGATGTGCGGAGTAAGGCAAGTGCGTCGTTAGAAAATAAAAGACGCGGTTGGGTGGCGCTCGCTTCGAGCTTAACCCACTGACAAGGTGAGACGGTGGCTGCGGCAAAAGGGCTTTGTTCGTCTGTATGGTGGGATTATGGGCGTATTATTTGAAGTGCGATGGTGTATGAAATTTAAAATTTAGGGAACGATTCTGTCTTGAGTGAACGAGCTTTCCACGTAATTTGCATAAGTGTAAAATTAAAAAAAAATGTTTTTGCTCTCGCTTTACAGAGCGGAACATGATAAAATACGAAAGGCTTAAATAAATCAGGTCGCGAGGAAGCTGGGTAGTTCACTACATGTGTTTAAAGTAACACAGTAAATCTTCCTTTCTTAAGCTAGGAAAGAAGAAGCTGTCTTAAACAGAAAACAGGCAGAAACACGCACACAAATAAATATATTTTCTCCCTACTGTTTACTCTGTCTAGTGACGAATGGTGAGAATGCACAGCAAACCAATCCCATCTTGTTTTTGCAAATCATCTCGTTTCCTGCAAATCTATTTTAGTGTTGCCAACTTTTTGAACGCACGGGATAAGTTTTTTTTTTATTGATCTCTGGACACGCGACGCGAAGTGAGGTGGGCGACTTTATGCTTACGGTGATCCTTCTAACAAACAAAGAGGTACAACATGTAGATCGTGATAGTGAACGAAACAACTAGATAATACAGGTGACATTGAAAAAGAAAAACTCGCCAACAACTTTATGCTGCCTAATGCGAATAGGTGACCAGAAAAAGAGCGAGGGATTGTGGGATGCACCCTCTGCTACCGGCTTCCGGTTCGAGAAGACTAGACGACGGTGGACCACTTCGCCGCAAGCGTCTAATTATTCGGGATTCGCGCGCGCGGTTGTCATTGATCTTCGTCCTGATAAACCATGGTTGGTTGTTGAGCCGTTGGCTGCTCCAACTTGAGCGTGAAAGGCAAGCGCATGAATTGATTGCCACAAAACGAAGAAAGAAAAATGAGGTGGGTCGCGGCTGTGAAGAGAGCCACAGCAACAGGTAGCCTTTGAGTGTACACGGAACACTGAATCCAGAGTGTGCGAAAAAAATTTTACCACAGATACATGTGTATTCCACACTAAAAAAAAAAGCTTACGTATGAATTTGCTGTGAATATATATTTAGAAATAAACTGTCGCGCAGGCGCGCCTAGCAAAGATATGGGAACGCTCGGGTGAAATCTACCTGACATACTAGATGAGCGGCGGCCATTGCACTCATATATATATGACAAAAAAGGCAACATCTTCACTCAAGAATAAGTTCACAGGAATCGCTGGACGAGTGCATTTGCGTGTATCTTGGTCAAACTGTGCGCCAGGACGGATATCAAAAGAAGTGCGTTAAACAAGTGCATGGTGTAGATTATTCGGCGCCGTCTATGTCTGACTGTATAATTATGTGCCACCGTGCCGCGCAGCTTAATCAAGATCAGTGTTGATATAAGCATTTGACTTCGACTAAGAAATGCATCTTATAGCGCGCAGAAGGCGGGGGAAAAAAGATATCTCAATTCGCTCAATAAGTGCTGCGCTTCATGCCGATCGACCGACGATGTCGGCCGAAGCAGCGATCCTGAAATGAACTTTAAGGACACTGCTACAGTCATCCCCATCCCCTGAGATCTTTAAAATAGTGATTTTTTATCTGCAGTAACGTATCATACAATGAAAACTGTTTTCTGTATTGACTGATAGCCCCACCGCGGTGGTGTAGTCGCTAAGGTACTCGGCTGCTGACCCGCAGGGCGTGGGTTCGAATCCCAGCTGCGGCGGCTGCATTTCCGATGGAGGCGGAAATGTTGTAGGCCCGTGTGCTCAGATTTGGGTGCACGTTAAAGAACCCCAGGTGGTCTAAATTTCCGGAGCCCTCCACTACGGCGTCTCTCATAATCATATGGTGGTTTTGCGACGTTAAACCCCACATATCAATCATGTATTGACTGATCTGCTAGCCAAACTGACAGTACCCCCCGAGCAGCATAAATTCATTTCAGATCATCTTAGTTCAATAAAAAGTTTCCCTACCGTTCATAGCTTTCGTAGCTTGTCGTTGTCACAATCACGGTTAGCAAGAACAAAAAAAAAAAACAACTTCTAATCTAAAGCACTGACATTGCACGGACAGGTTTTTTTTTTTTTTTTCAACGGAGCGGCACAAAAATGCGAGCGTGCCGATGCTAACCAGTGTGGTGCGTCGACCGGAAGCCGTCGTATCCCACAGTTCCCTGCGATTGCCCATGTTACCGGTCACCTATTCTGGTGGTGGGGCCACGCCAGCTGTGCTTGAAGTTTTGCTATCCGCAGTTGTAGCAATGTAACATTCGTTACGTATTGCCGCAGAAAATGCCAGCGCACAGATGCTACGCACACCGCTCTGTGCATTTGAGGCGTCACGAACGCCGACAGTCCTGCAACGACAAGTGAAAAATTATACAATATTACCGATTCGATCACATCCTTTATCTACGCCAATGCAAAGGCCCAAGCAAAGCAAAAGAACGGCTTTTACTCCGACTCTTCATCAACACTATGCTGTGCCCGGCAGCCCTCAAACATTTTGATCCCGTATTTTCGGCTGCTGCTCGCACTGTGGGAAGAAGTCTTCGGACATCTACCACATGGTGTGGGCCAAGCCCCTGCAACCCTGCTGTATTCCGTATCTCCAACTCTACTAAGTAGGAGTGGGAGGCAATACAGCTTGGCTTGTCTAGCCTTCAGGCCCAGACGGTCTTGGTTCGACGAACTCAGCTTGCAGCTGACGCCTGTGGGGTCCCGTACTAAGGATCCCCGGCAATTATGGGTGCCGTCTTCTTAAGTTTCGGTCGCTGCATACCTCCTTTATTTTTTGTAATAAATTTTTGCCACCACCACCAGCAGCCTCAGTGATTGTGCCAGCCCTGAATGCGCACAAGCTCCGATCGAGGGGCGGCCAGTGCGCGTCACGTTGAGAGAAAGATTAAGAGCCAGTGGCTCGTGATATCGAAACTCCGCACCTGCTCTCTTTCGTCCTCGTTCGCACTATCAATGTCGCGGGCGCCGACGCCAATGGTGGCACCGCTCAACGCAGTAGTTGCACTCTAAAAGCTATAGGACATGAGTGCTTATTTGCTGTACTATACAAAACGGTGCCCGTTAAAGGTGAAGCAGGCTGAATCAAGACTACACATTAGGTCGGTTGGATATGCTAGCTAGTAGTGAACAAAACATACTACTAACGCCATGAAGGACAGAAAGTGACGACACCAGTGCGTTCATTTGTTTAAAACACAGGCATACTGCCTTATAATTTTTCTTACACTGAGATGCAGTTGTATATGAGCAATCGCTACCACCACTGTTTCTTTCGCAATAGATGTGCGACTCTTCGAATGAACGCCTCATTGAAAAAATGCGACAAGTTTCTTTTAGTCGCGCAAAAAGGCGTCATTTAAATTTGAAAACAGAAGAACAGTACACGTGATAGCATTAAATTTCAACTATTATTCCACTCTGTTGTTCTGCGTGTAAAAATGTCAAGCCGAATAAGAAGATACGTCGAATGCATATCGAAAGTATTTACGCAGCGCAGTTCAAAGATATGAACGTATAAATCGGGCACGAATTGTAACCGCAGGTGTCCTGCCTTTATTTTCACTGTGTTACATGTCCGTTGAGGGAGTGTCATGTATTCAGTCTTGATAGCATACACACAAACATGACCACATGTTGAGCAACTAGAAAATCAGTCGCACAGTTTAGCATATTTCACCGATTTGTTTAAAAATGATTTGTGATTTCTCAATAGTATTTATCGTGTCCCTAGTAGCTTCTCTGCATCTTATGTCTGTAACATTTTCTAGTGCATTGCAATCAATGCCATGTGTTTCGCAGGCACCGCAACAATAATCTTGCCAACGTCTGATTACTCATCTTGCGTGCATGCGCAGTGTCTTATATTATCATGTTAATATCACTCTTGCCATGTTGTGACGAAATAGCTTCTTCAGAGTTTTATTCTGACACCCATTTCATTGTGGTAGATGCGTGCAGTACCATGCTGAAAGGCACCTAAACCACCCGAGTTTAAAAACAAGAGAATCACTTCTTTCCCAGCTTGAGAATCCTTACTGCAGGCGGTATCTTTTATACCGTCTACTCATTTCTTCATAAACCACGTGGTCAATGCCAGTAGTACGCACTGAACCTATCAAGAGTCCACGCGTTTTGTATACACGTTGTTTTCGTCGCTTGAGAAGCTGAAACCATACAAAACTACGTGAAATCGGTTGATCACGCCCTTAAGCGTTGAGAGACAGGACAGAACAGGTGTGTGACTGGACGGAAAAGCAGGGCAGGACACAATTCACAACTAATATTCCTCGTACATGGAACAACTGATAATCAATTTCCTCGAAGCTTCACGTAAACAGAATGCTGGCGTAGCCAATTGTGCCTAGAAGGCAGGAGACACCAGGACAAGATGAGTTGTTTTGCGTGTTTGTGTGTACAAGTGTTGTTCATGGGCTCCAGGCAACAGGAAGTCAGCCAACAGGAAGTTTGAATTTCAGGTAGCTTACAGCTGAAACAACAGTTCTTAGCATTATTGCTAGTTCTGCCCTCGGAGGTCTCCCGACAGCTGTGGCGTCTTCCTTTTTTTTTTTTTCCGAGGCATTCTACGTCGACCGGACAGCTTTAAAACCGGAAAGAAAGAGTAAATGCTGGGAAAGTTACGAACGGCGGCTTAAAACAGCGCAAGAAGAGCCGACCTTTTTTTAGCCCTTATGGGACACCACAATTGGCAGTTAAGGCGGCCGTGAGGCTCGTAAAAAAAGTCACTTTAGGAGTGGCCTGCCTTCTTACACAGCGCTCAAGGGACTCGTCTTAGCGCCATGTTTCAGAGCCCGCAGGGAGCCAGCCATTTTGCAAAGGCCACGATTCTTTTATCGATGCTTATATCCACAAAAAGAACGGCTTAAAAGCTCAGTGCAGTGTAATTCCTGTGTGTTACACAATACCTAGATTCAAACGCACCATTTTTGACAGTCTGCTTTTATTAGGAAGGTGGAAAATAAAAGATCTCATAGTAACTTCTCTGTGTTTGAGGTTTTTTGCGTGTCGGCCTGCTCACTATTGCTCCTCGGAGTCTGCATTCGAGTTTCCCTTAATTAAAACTAGCAAGGAAGTAGATAGTTTCACCATGAGCCTATTTACACTTATGTTCCCCTGGGAATACGTTTATCCACTAGTTACATCGGTTGCCTTCCATCTGGCGTGCTTCACCGTTAATATCATTGCCTTGAAATTAGAACTGTGTGTTTCATGATAACACTGTACGCCGTAAATTAAAAAAAAGGAAGTGTACGAAAAGGTAAAAACGCCCATATTAGGGAGATTATTATTGGCGATACGATTGCGCTTGGCTATACATCTACGCTTTCTTTTCACCCTCTATAATAATGCCCACTTAGGCGATGTATATGTTGTTCTAATAGATAGAAAATATAATAAATAAAGCCATGAATAGTAATGAGTGAATTAAGGAATTATTATTATTATTAATATTAATATTATTATTAAAATATAACAGTAATAAACCCAATAACGATAATCACCTTATCTCTATCTGCCTTTCAATACCCATAGACTGTTCAGTGCTAGAAAAACGGAAACAGATGTTCACCATCATCCCATTTTTTATTTGTCAAAAACGAAAATAAATTCAATTTGCAATTTTCCGCTTGTTATGCATGAATACCGACTTTCTTTCATGTCTCCTTCAAAAAAAAAAAAAGCAGCTTGGCTCTTCATTGTGGCAAGCAGTGCGCTTCAGGTCACTACGCACCTAAGCTTGAGAGGACGCGAGTACTGAAAAGCTATAGAAGGAAACAGGAGCATGCAGGAAATATTTTAGGAAATAATGTCATGAAAAAGATGGGTAGCAGATGCATGCATCTTTTTTATTGTGAACTATAGACTACCTCAAAATTCAGAGCAGGAAGAGGTTTTATTTGGTTTTATCTTGTTTGACAATGTGGCATTGCTATCGGTATCACGTGGTTTCTCGGCTTTATATGTGCCATGAATGCAAAATAAAGCTTAGGTACGAGTGCACCTCTCTTCTGTCAACATCTTCTTCCTAAAATTTTGTACGTGGCGCTAAAACCCAAATTTCTACAATGAAATACCAAATAGCCTGCATAGACACCCTTGTTCAGAGTGGAAAAAAAGCCCCCGTATGACACTGGAGCACGTTCGTCATCCTTGAGAAACTTGAGCGCCGCATAAGCGATATGCGCGTCCCTGTTTCAACACGAAGTTTTTATTCTCGTGAAGTTCACGTGCAAAAGTGGGAGTTACGTTTAGCAAGTGCAGTCGCTTTTCACTGCATTCCACCGGGTCACCAATTTCGACGATCCACGAGATGACAACGTTCCCGGCAGTGTTTTCGAATTTGACGTTGGTGGTGCTGGACATTCTAAGACTTCAACGTGCTCACAGCTTCACCCTAAATTCCGCACGCGTAACCCACTTTTGTTCTGCCTGACGATAGTTATAGCGCGAGAACAAAACGACGACACAGAGACAAGAAGGACACGAAAGTCCTTGTCTCTGTGTCGTCGTTTTGTTCTCGCGCTATAACTATCGTCATGCCATACCAACTAGCCCAAGCTGCCAGACTTTGTTCTGCCGTCCGAATAAGACATCAAAAAGAATACATATTCAATAAACGGAGGTGTCAAGTTGAATTCACGCGCGTTGTAGATTCTAATGCGCTGACATGTCCAAACTTGTTGAATGCCGTTCAACAAAAGTATAGACACCCCCTTTCGACTGGGTATCTTTGCGTCTCTCTTTCTGCACGCTATGGAATCTCGACTCAGCTGTGTTTACAGTCGTACAATGGTCGTGTCACCTGGACCGCAACCGAGAGCGCGTGATGTGCACGAATGAGAGAAGGAATAAGTTCGAAAAAGAACAAAGGTGACGACAGCCAAATCCGGACAGAAATGAAGACGACGACGGTGGCGACCCAAGTGAATTGTTTACGAGCGCTGTCTTTTCTGTACCCTTCAGCGAGAACACCAGTCAAGGGATGCCATTCCCAAGAACGTACGGAAAGGGGGTAGTAGAAAACACAAAACACACAGTGACACTCACACGATATAAGGTTGAAGGGTGAGGGAAATAGGTCTAACCTCTCGGTTGTTTTTGTGATCTGTCGGGCGCTGCTCTTCAAGTTGTGACTGGTTCCGCCGACGCGGGCTTTCACTTTACGACGCGCGGAAGAGCGAAAGGAGGTGAGGAAAGGAAAGGGGGAAGGGGTGTTTGCGTGCGTGGGGAAGCGCGTTTTACGGTTCGTTAGCGTCCGGGCCTTTCGGCGGCAGAGGCGATGCAGTGAAGAGGCTGCTCGCCCATCCACACACAGCGCCGGGGTGCGAACGGCGCTTCGGCTGGCTTCCGCCTGCGACCCCTGGCCATAAGCACCTTGTAAATCAGAAACACGGGCCGACCATACGTCTATTTTGCTTTAACACGTTGTTGGCTCACTTTCGCGCGCATTTGTTTTTTGTTTCTTTAAGGCAGGCTCGGTGTTCGGTTCCTGGATCGCCGCATCAACGTCGTCCTGCTCGATGCGTAGAATGTAGGGCGTGCTAACGGCGCCTCATATTCCCAATATCGACCACGTGAAAGAGATAAGGTCCGCCAGTGCGCGTGTGAAGGTGGTGTGTGCGTTTAAAATTAAATGTAAGCTAGTGTGGTAAAAACAACCGTGACAGCGTTTGTGCGGAAACAGTACCAACTAAAGTACAAACAAACTAGTGAGCTCTTAGAATATAATGATTACCAGTCCTATCTGAACATAATGTACAAGAAAATGCCAAAGCTTGCATACAGCAGGCGTCCGCTAACTGGACTGTCTATATTAGCGTGCGCTGATTTGATAGGGCTCGACAGCATGTACTTACGTTTTGGGATCTATCAGATCTGCAGTTCTACCTATTCAATTCTCGCTAAAGTTAGACTCTCCACACTGTGGACTGACACGGAATATCATCCCTCGTTTCCCGTACGAAGCAGAGTTTATACAGCTGAAGTGAAACGCAGGTCAAAGCAACCCTGAGCAGTGGCGTCACAGTAAACAGGTTGAGATACCGTTCCGGCATTTTATGCCCCATTTCTATGGGCTTCACCTTTAACAACAAAAAATGTGCATGACATGACTTGACGAGAACATTACTGAGGTCTTGAATAAATTTATTTGGAGGAGGGCTCTCCTGTACGTAGCCATGATGAATACAAACTGTTTTATGTCAAACTGCGATGTAGAAATATTACCACGTAGCTTCAAAAGGCTTTGATGCAGCACGCGAGTTTCATGTGACCCTTGATATATAAATTATGCTATGATACGCGCCAAGTAACATTGACTCCTGTGTGTGTTTATACTAACATCTCCTATTCTTCTCTTCGTCACTTCTCTGTCTCTCTTTACCCTTTCTCTAGTGCAAGGTAGCAAACCGAATATTCATTCCTCACTTAACATCCCTGCTTTCCCGATTACATTTCTCTTTCTCTTTCTCTTGAATTCAGATACGATTACAGGTTCTAACCTTTGAGCTTTCTACGCCGTCGAATAGCTGACACTGGCTTTTGCTTATTTTTTTTCTCCTATAGAAGTTTGTGGAGGCCTCATTAGTGCTGCCTACATTCATATCGTACCTATTCAACGCAAGCTATCAAAAGCGATACCAGCGGTATGTTTAACGTTATACGCTGTCTCCATGTTGACTGTACAGCTGTGACCTAACCTAGAAGCGACGAGTTTTAGATAATAACGCTGTGCTTTGAACGCGCTTCACAAGACCGTGGAGTTGTTTCGTAACACGACAGAATGGTTTCATTCAAAAGTCAGCCAGCAACAACGCTTTGCCCAACTAACATAATAGTGGTGAAAATAAATAGAGCAAAATAAAATGAAATATATTGTTCTGGTTCACTGCATTTCAAGTACCGACAGACAACCAGAGTTCTTCATCTTCTCTTTCTCCCTCGCTTTCTCTTTCTGATGCGGGTAAAATAAACGGGTAGGATAAACGAAAGGCACAAAGGTGTCCAAGGGTGCACCATGACGGAGTGCTGACTGTAGTAGGCAGAGTTGGTGACCATCAATTACCGGTAGTGTTGTTCAGACTGGACTTGCACCAATCCTGCCAAAGCATCTGTCGTCTGATCAGCCCGGATCAGAGCCCAGTCAAAGCAAGGAACAGGGGTATGATTTAATATCACCAAATAGAAACACTTGCCTAAGTTGTATTTTGTCGGTGGTCAAGCACAGCTGATAGAGTATCTAATAAAAACTTGAGCACTCTGATCATCATCATCATCAGCCTGACTACGTCCACTGCAGGACAAAGGCCTCTCCCGTGTTCCACCAGTTAAGCCGGTCCTGTGCTTGCTGCAGCCAATTTATACCCGCAAACTTCTTAATCTCATCTGCCCACCTAACATTCTGTCTCCCCCTAACTCGCTTGCCTTCTCTTAGAATCCAGTTAGTTACCCTTATTGTCAGTGATTATCCTGTCTACGTGCTACTTGCCCGGCCCATGTCTATTTCTTCTTCTTGATTTCAGCTATGATATCCTTAACCCCCGTTTGTTCCCTAATCCACTCTGCTCTCTTCTTGTCTCTTAAGGTAACACCTACCATTTTTGTTTCCATTGCTCGCTGCATCGTCCTCAATTTAAGCTGAACCCTCTTTGTAAGTCTCCAGGTTTCTGCTCCATAGGTAAGTACCGTCAATATACAGCTGTTATATACCTTCCTCTTGAGGGATAGTGGCAATCTACCTGTCATAATTTGAGAGCGCTTGCCAAATGTGCTCCACCCCATTTTTATTCTTCTAGTTACTTCAATCTCGTGGTTCGGCTCCGCGGCTATTACCTGCCTTAAGTATACATAGCCTTTTACAACTTGAAGTGCACTATTACCTATCTCAAAGCACTGCTCTCTTCTAGGGTTGTTGTACATTACTTTCGTTTTCTGCAGATTAATTTTAAGACCCACCTCTCTGCTCTCTTTGTCTAACTTTTTAATCATGAGTTGCAATTCGTCCCCTGAGTTACTCAGCAATGCAATGTCATCGGCGAAGCGCAGGTTACTAAGGTACTCTCCATTAACTCTTATCCCTAACTGTTCCCATTTTAGGCTTCTGAAAACCTCCTGTAAGCATGCGGTAAATAGCCTGGGGGATTGTGTCCCCCTGCCCTACACCTTTCTTGATTGGTATTCTATTGCTTTCTTTATGAAGCACTTTGGTAGTAGATGATCCCCTGTAGATTTCTTCCAGGGTGTTTATTTATATTCATCGACGCTCTGAGTCCGCAGTGTCTGCATGACGGCTGATATTTCTACTGAATCGAACGTCTTCTCGTACTCTATGAAGGCTATGTATAGTGGTTGGTTATATTCTGAACATTTTTCTATTACCTGATTGATAGTATGAATGTGGTCGATTGTTGAGTAGCCTGTTCGAAATCCTGCTAGTTCCTTTGGTTGATTGAATTCTAATATTTTCTTTACTCTGTTAGCAATTACCTTTGTAAATAGCTTGTATACTACAGAAAGAAAGCTGATCGGCCTGTAATTCTTCAAGTCCTTGTCATCTTTTTTCTTGTGTATTAAGATAATGTTAGCATTTTTTCAAGACTCTTTTACTCTTCCCGTCAGGAGACACCTCGTAAACAGGGTGGCTAGTTTTTCTAACGCAACCTGTCCTCCATCTTTGAGCAGATCTGAGGTTAACTGATCCTCAGCAGTAGCTTTGCCTCTTTGCATGCCCTCCAAAGCTTTTCTGACTTCTTCTATCATTACTGGTGGGATGTCATCTGGGTTAGTGCTAGTTCTTATAGTATTAAGTTCGTGGTTGTCCCGCCTACTGTACAGATCCCTGTAAAACTCCTCCGAAATTTTAACTATCCTATCCATTATGATAGTTATTTTGCCTTCTTTTTACCTTAGTGCATACATCCGATTTTCGCCTAACATAAGTTTCCTCTTCACTGCTTTGACGCTTCCTCCGTTTTTCAGAGCACTGTGATCATTTAAACGTTAAACACATACTACGTCTACTCGGGGCAAGAAATTCTTGCGACAACCTATGGAGTACACGCCTTTCCAATCAACGCGACTTCACTGCAGTGTTCAATTAATGTGCAATATCATGCGTCTTCTCACTACGTGCCTTCTAAGGAAGCTTGTTCATTCGCGACTCTGATTACGTGGGATAATAAACCACAGATTTGGCAGGTTGTCTCTGCGTCGCGCACTCTAGAATTGTCTACGTTTTCTTTTCCTATGCAATGCAAGCATTCGGTATACACACGTTCAGACTCCGAAGTATCCGGCAGGCCGCGGCAACAGAAGGAAAACGTCTCTCACGCCCCCATCCCGAGTTAACGCACAGGGGCGCTAAGTAAATGGGAAAATCAATCGGCCACCAATGCGTTAACGTCGGCACGGGAGACCGCGTTCGGCATTAGCTCCGAGACACGGGGGGCCCATTATTCCGGCGCGACAAAGTAAAACCCGCCAGCAACGGAACGAAAGAGCTCGAGGACGTGGGGAATTTTATTTCGTCGTTTGACAGTAACCGTTCCCCTGATTCGAAAACAAGCTACGCGTTGTGTTGGTAAAGTCCCCCGCGTCGAACTATCACTGCCTATACGGACGGAGGGGAAACTAAAGTAGCGATCACGCGCAGCCAACGGCCCTGCCGAGGATTCCTCGCATTTCGAGACAACACCTGAACGAGGTTGCTGGAAACGGGTGTGAAAGGGGAAAGTGGGCGTGTTGCGTAGGAAACACATGGAGGCACACAAATGGAAAGCATGGCCGTGGTATTCCGGAGAGTGTACTGCGCGTAGGCCATGCAACATGGATGCACTTCTTGAGGAGAAGAAGAAGGAAACAGGATCGGAGGAGGAGCCGAGAAAAAAAAAAGAGACGGTCCATTTGTGATTCCGCGCTAATCACCGGCACAGAGGGGGTACACGCACCTTTAGCAATCGAGGGTGCGCATCTCTCCAGGCCCGGACACTACGACAGCCGGGGACCGCTGCCATCAACACACGCACAAACAGACACAGGCGTACACCTTCGCATGTACTGTACTCCAGCCGAGAAAATATTTCTTCCATTATTTTTTTTTTCGTAAATGGTGCTACGGTGTCGGAGATCGCCTGCTCCCTGGAGGGACCTGAGAACTGCTACTGCAAGGAGAGCTCCTGGCGCGGGCTAAGCAGTCCTCGACGCTCTCTTGCTTCCGTAACTCTGTCTCTCTTTTGTTTTGGAACTTTTGTTCTCTCCAACACAAGCACATCTCGTCTTTGTTCTTCGTTTCACTCCCTCTCCTACCAGAAGAACACCCACCGGCGGAAGCTTGAGTGCCGAGCGACTCACTGCTGCGAGTTTGCTAACGATGGCGTTGGGAATATACGGAGGTGTCCCACTCCGAGATAAACGGGGTGAGTGCGACACGCCGACCATGAAAAGGAGAAGCAGCACGATACGACAGAGGGTGCCCAATTGGCTGCGTGAGCTGCGTCAGCTGCGTCGGGGACAAAAAAATAAAGAAGGTTTTGAGAAAGGAGAGCTGTAGACTACAGGAATTCTGTTGACGTTGTCCGAACTTCAAATACGCAACCGGGCCGTCCTAAGCTCTGCTTCGTAATGTGCCGCTACAAGCCGATGCAAACTATGAAGTTTTTCAGTTGGGCTCTGTTTTGTAGGATGCCCACTGTGATGAGCGAAGAAAACGACAACGACGGAAGTGCGGGGCAAGGCGCGTTTAATGTGCGCGTGACTGTCAGCGAATCAGCTGATGACCAGTGGTGGCCCATAGAGGTGGCGTGCCACGATTGGGCCACGGGCGACCATCACGTGGCAGTGGGCTTTGTGGCTGGGGACGAGCCGAAGCAGCGGCAGACGGGAGACAGCGGGCCGAAGCGTCGGACGCAGGCGATCCAAGTTCCGGCCAGGGAACGCGGCCGTCCACGCTACGGCCGTCCAACTACCAGCTCGGGCGGCGTTGCCGGCACGAGTACTGCATCTCGGGGCGCGGCCTGGCCTGCTGTTCTCTTCCTTGCCGAGGGCATCGCGGATCTCGGCGAGGCGTCTCCACGGTCAGCCGTTCGACACAGCGATGAACGTGGCCTGGCTAATGGTCACGGATGCGTCGAGCATCGCGTCTCGGCGCACGCTCTTCGCTGGACGGGCTGGCCATGCCCCGCATGGAGCATCGCGTCTCCGATGCGGGTTGACTGCTCCGTGGCCGCACCCATGCCATCAAGCGCCGGTGTCACGAGAGCGTCGCACTTCGGCAAGGGACGAGCGAGATGTTCTGCCGGGCGAGACGCGGGAGTGCGCACAGAGGAGCACGGAGCCGGGTGAGGATTCAGGGTGGCCGAGGATTCAGATGCCAGGGGAGAGACTGGCTGAATCTAGGATCGCCGAGCGGTGCCGAGCGACGGGCCAGACTCGGACGTGGGCCACGAGCTCATGAGCTGCAGGGTGCACCCGAGGGTACCTGGCGGTGCCCTGGCCAAGAAGGAACGTGCGAAAGCGAGCTCGAGCGTGGAGGCCACGAAGGCAGACGAAGCAGTGCGCCGCTCGAGAGGACGAGTTTCTGGCAGCGTTCCTGAGCCGGACGTGAGACCCGTACGTGTCGGCCAGGTCGAGCTCCGGTGTGTCTGTTCAAGGTCCAAGGCCGAGACCTGCCGAACGGCTCCTGCCTGAGTGCAGTGGCCGGGAGCAGGTTCGTGGGCGAGGCCTACCGGGTGTGGTCCTCGTGAGCCGTGGCCTGATCTTGGACCTCCGGAGTTGCGACCCTGACTGCTGGGTTGGCCGCGACGTCCGACTCAACGGCGCTGCACACGGTAGCGTACCCGTGCGTCGTCAGCCGTTCCACCCATGCCATGAAATAAAAAGTTCATGTTAATGATTTCTCGTCCGCTATCAACAAACATAGTGACGAACGTCCTGTAACCATCACACCCACATTAACTGAAGAATGCGAAAGGTCAAAACGTCGTGAAACTGGTCAGTGCAAATCCCAACTGCTTCATGTTATCACCAATCATTGTAAAGTATACGTGCCATCAGCTAAAAGCCTGTATACAATAATAAACAAGCTTAGGTAAAATATTTATCTTAACTATTAGAAAGATACGCAGATCACCACCAGCCAGCAGGGATTGTAGGTATATATATATATATATATATATATATATATATATATATATATATATATAATCTCTTTGTCTTGCCCTCTTGTTCCTTTTTCTTTTTGATATTCTCAAGCTTTTATTCATTTATGGAAGCATTAAAAGACGGCAGAGCTGCAAAGGCTAACTTACACTGGTGTCACATGGGCACGTTTGACATCGCGATCAGGCCCGATTTGGATAGAATCTCTCGATCACTATTGGTTAGTTCATAGAGGCTCTGTAAGGGTAGCCAAGTACTGCAAATGAATCGGATTCCGATCGGGTTCAGATTTATTCGCAGCGCTTGTACCACTGCCATCAGACTCATGCCAGTGTCACATGATGCGGGATCAGCAGCGCATCACGTGACAACGGTATTAGTCTCTCTTGTTCGAGAAGTACGACTGGATGGTTTATGGTGTTTAACATACTAAAGTGACTCAAGCTGTTAGAGATGCACTAGTGGAGAACTCTAGATAATTTTGAGCATTTGGGCTTCCTTCAAGGGCGCTGACACCGCCTTCATTTAAACGCTTTCGCCGTGGCCGGAATTAGACTTGTATTCTATCGGTTTAGCGGCCGAGCACCATGCACAACCTCTAAGTCATTGCGGTGGCACCCAGCCTGACGCACATTTTTTTAACTAACCATTGTATGCGCATCTTTCTTACCCAAGTATGCCGTAAAGAGATTAAGCTCGGCATTTCTCGAAAAAAAATTATATATTTTATAAATATTGGTCAGCCACTAGAAAGATTGATGAATGCTAGTCTGAATGACATCCAAGAAGTGATTGCCTTCACGCTGCTGTCCTTTTTTCCTCATTCACGGCTTTCCGTTTATTTCAACAGGCGTGGTCATCACTTTTCCTCATTTCCACGAACTGCGGGGGGAAAAATCATTGTCGGCGTGCTTTTCAACGTGGCTCTTCGTTGTTCGCCTAGGTGTTGTCTTTTTTTCTTCGCTTTTTAAATTTTCACAGCCGTCCATCCGCGTGTATTAGTATCCCACATCAGTATCTCGGTCGATTCAGTCGGAATGGAAAAGACACCTAAAAAATTAAAGTGACTAGGACACAGAAGAGCGGATAAGTTGGACAGGAATCCGTCGCGGGGTCGACATTCCCTCGAGGACGATTGGAACTGGAACGGGCAACGGGTGGGGGAAGTTATTAGTTCCGGGAACTCCGCATCGTCCAGCACAATGCGTCCCATGGACCACGCCGGTGTCGGCAATCAATCGCGAACGTGGGATGCGAGGTGCTGCTTGTTGCTGCTGCCGGCACAGATATATATTTATATATATATTATATTATATAAACTCTTTGTCTTTCCTTCTTGTTCCTTTTCTTTTTGATTTAATATTCTCAAGCTTTTATTCATTTATGGAAGCATTAAAGACGGCCGAGCTGCAATGCTAACTTACACTGGTGTCACATGGGCACGTTTGACATCGCGATCAGGCCCGATTTGGATAGAATCTCTCGATCACTATTGGTTAGTTCATAGAGGCTCTGTAAGGGTAGCCAAGTACTGCAAATGAATCGGATTCCGATCGGGTTCAGATTTATTCGCAGCGCTTGTACCACTGCCATCAGACTCATGCCAGTGTCACATGATGCGGGATCAGCAGCGCATCACGTGACAACGGTATTAGTCTCTCTTGTTCGAGAAGTACGACTGGATGGTTTATGGTGTTTAACATACTAAAGTGACTCAAGCTGTTAGAGATGCACTAGTGGAGAACTCTAGATAATTTTGAGCATTTGGGCTTCCTTCAAGGGCGCTGACACCGCCTTCATTTAAACGCTTTCGCCGTGGCCGGAATTAGACTTGTATTCTATCGGTTTAGCGGCCGAGCACCATGCACAACCTCTAAGTCATTGCGGTGGCACCCAGCCTGACGCACATTTTTTTAACTAACCATTGTATGCGCATCTTTCTTACCCAAGTATGCCGTAAAGAGATTAAGCTCGGCATTTCTCGAAAAAAAATTATATATTTTATAAATATTGGTCAGCCACTAGAAAGATTGATGAATGCTAGTCTGAATGACATCCAAGAAGTGAATTGCCTTCACGCTGCTGTCCTTTTTTCCTCATTCACGGCTTTCCGTTTATTTCAACAGGCGTGGTCATCACTTTTCCTCATTTCCACGAACTGCGGGGGAAAAATCATTGTCGGCGTGCTTTTCAACGTGGCTCTTCGTTGTTCGCCTAGGTGTTGTCTTTTTTTCTTCGCTTTTTAAATTTTCACGCCGTCCATCCGCGTGTATTAGTATCCCACATCAGTATCTCGGTCGATTCAGTCGGAATGGAAAAGACACCTAAAAAAATTAAAGTGACTAGGACACAGAAGAGCGGATAAGTTGGACAGGAATCCGTCGCGGGGTCGACATTCCCTCGAGGACGATTGGAACTGGAACGTGCAACGGGTGGGGGAAGTTATTAGTTCCGGGAACTCCGCATCGTCCAGCACAATGCGTCCCATGGACCACGCCGGTGTCGGCAATCAATCGCGAACGTGGGATGCGAGGTGCTGCTTGTTGCTGCTGCCGGCACAGTATATTACATGACGATCGTCTGCACACAGTATGACGACACTGCAAACGTCCACAAATGGCACCAAACCCATTGAACGAACCACTACAGCCATGCCTGAGATGTTTTGGACCATCATAAAGGCATTAATATACTCTTGAAATTATAAGCTACATCTTTGTATGGAACGTTTATTTCACCGCACTTCCCTCTATTTTCTTTTGTCCTATCTTTTTTTTTAATTTTTTCATTCATTGCCGGGACAGTGCTGCGTGCCACATCGTGACGTGACAAACGCACGTTAGCACATCACCTTAGTCTGGATGGTATTGAAGATGAATCGCATTCCTGTGAGAATTGAGAATTCCTGGAAGGCGGATCATTATATACATATATATATATATATATATATATATATATATATATATATATATATATATATATATATATATATATATATATATATATACGAGGTGCCACGTGGGCTTACACGTAAGCACTAATGCAATCATAATATGCTTTTCTGCACAAGCGTTACTGAATGTTTTCCTCGCCCTTTTCGAATTTGTGAAAGAGGTAGAGGCAGTCCGAAGTGCAAATATTTCCTTTCGTTGCGAGCAGCATGCGGGACAGACGCCTCGGTGGTGCAGGTGGCAATGAAGGCGTTACTGAATTAATTACTCCGGATAAGTATGCGCGATCGTGTGTACATTATATGTGCTCCCTCAAGTGTGTGCGTGATTTTCCGTCTTCCTTCCTCTCATTGTATTTCACTTTTCGCCTATTTATCTCTTCCCCCAGTGCAGGGTAGCAAACCGCAAGTGTCTTTCCTCAACCTCTTCTCATTTTCTTGCTTCTCGATATGTATATACTCCTGTTACGACATAAGTCTTCGCCTCAATATCAGGCTCAAAAGACAACGCATAAGTGATGACACTCGCGCAGTTTTTGTTAAATAATTACAGCTCAGGCATACATGATTCCACGAGAAGCATTAGAAGTTATTTCTCGGTGTTCAACGTCCCAAAACCACCTTATGATTATGAAAGACGCAGTAGTGGATGGCTCTGGAAATTCCGGCCACCTGGGGTTCTTTAACGTGCACCCAAATCTGAGCACATGGGCCTACAAAATTTCTGCCTCCATCGATAATGCAGCGGCGACAGCTGGGATTCGATCCCGCGACTTGAGGGTCAGTGGCTGAGTACCCTAGCCACTGGACCACTGCGGCGAGGAAAGCACTACAAAATGCAATGGTGATTGGTAAAGGGTAATCTATTTTGACTCGATATACTGCGTGCACACGCAGGGAATATCAGTTAAAAATACACTGTCAGCTTCAGTGAAGGTCTATAAGTAGTAACACCACGCTAATTACTATAGATGATGAAAACTCGCAGATTTTCCCCAGGTGTATACACTTTGAATTGATTTTCACAGTGACGTCAGTTTCACGACATAAATTTCCAGAGCGTGCTACGAGATACATGAGCATTCCATTTAGTGTAGCAAGCCTTAAAGTCCACAATTACAAGCATTAGTTGAACAGCAGCGCAATGCTATCTTTCAGCATTGATGACACGAACATCGATATGACCATCGGCACTCGATTTCGTGTCACACAGATATACTTTACAAGCGTACCGGCTGCAGTTCGTCAATCGCAATACCTACTTTAATGTATGAGTTAGTCAGCGTAAGGAAGGAAGCAAAACAGATGACAAAGGAAAAGCAGGGATGTTAACCTTTATAGAATGACTGGTATGCGACCTTACACTGGAGGCGATCTAGGGTATGGGAGAAATTGAAAGAAGAGAGGGAGAAAGAGAGGGGGCATTGCACACACAATGTCGCTTTCCGATAGTCTTCAGCGATATACGGCATCACCTCCATCGGTCGGCAGCCGCTCATGCAATTCTGTTGTCCATTTAAATTTTAATAATTCATTGTTTTTTGCTTGTCTTTTCAGGGTGATATTGAAAAATACGTGCCAGAGTTTCGTGGCAAAGGCGACCGAGAGCGATTGCCAGTGATTGTCTCTGCACAGTTATAGCGATGACAGTCGCAGAAGATGCGCTGCAATGTATGCTCCACAGCACAGACGTCACAAAGATTTAATTACCCGCCAACGAGCGTGGTTTCAACACTTATGCCCCGGTGATCAAAAATCCGCACTACACCTTGTCTTATAACTATGTCTCATTTTAAAACGTCACCTAAAACTGATATTTTTGTTATCTATACTTTTACTTTTGGTTCGTTGTCCCCATTCTATTGTCCACAGTTTTACCCGATGGCAACAGA
Source organism: Rhipicephalus microplus (assembly GCF_013339725.1). Lineage (NCBI taxonomy): Eukaryota > Metazoa > Arthropoda > Arachnida > Ixodida > Ixodidae > Rhipicephalus > Rhipicephalus microplus. Next base: position 277,745,856 of record NC_051165.1, read on the forward strand.
GTGACAACGCTATGCAGAATGCAAACAAAGCGACTGAGTAACCACCCGTCATCGGCGTCTCCACAAAACTGCGGTAGCTGCACGCGGCCACACACACGTGGCGCTGTCCTGCCCCGGTTAGCGCGAACGCCCGCACATGTCCAGCGACAACTGAAGCACCCGAGGGTGTTTCCGGCTGCCACCCGCTCTCCTGTTGAGCCTACATACATGACTACACACGTGGGTTGGCCGGCTGTGTTAAGCACATCCCGTGCAGCGCGTCAGGTCTACAGTAACCAACAAGATCGAAGCAAATAATGAAAACATCATTCGAGCACGGCTGCTGCACCGGCCATTGTGTCAACGTCGGGGAAGCACTCGCGTCTCGTCGCACCGCGCAGTTTGGGAAGTTATTTTCATTTCTGGGCTCTCGATTTTTCACGTCCTCATAAGCGAGCATACACATTTTTTCGACGTCGAGGGCATTGCGTTGGGATGTCGCACGTGTTTCGTTCCTCGGGGCCTTCTGCCACGTAGGCGTTCTTTCTTCTTTTCATATACATACGTATGAACGCAGCAGTCAGCCAATTAGTTAATTGGCTGACTGGCGCAACGCTCAGCCCGTCAGCTAGTGAGTCGTGACGCAGTTTTCCTATCGTGTTTTGCTCGCTCCGGACGCTAAAAAGATGCCACGAACGGAAGATTACGCCAGCTGCGCCGACCGACATGTCAGACGCAATTGTGGTGCGCCCTGCCTGCTGTTGCCGTGCCATACACCTGGACGCACTCTGCAAGAGGAAAAATATTTTTTTACTGTGACCACAACGCCGAAGAAAGCTCCCCCCTCCCCTTCTCCTTTCTGTCGTTCCTTCCTGTACGCGTCGCTTAATCGCTGTGCTCGCAGTAAATGAATCCAACCGACAAGCTCAGAAGACTACTCATAGAAGAATACGTGGGCAATGGCATTTTGCCGTTTGAAAGAATAAATATAGTGTGGAACACATCCACCAATGTCTTATTTAGGAACGGGTGTGTGTCACTTGTGCACACAGTGCACGGCATGTTTTCTTTTTTTCTTTCGTTCTTTCTTTCTTTCCTTCTTTCTTTCTTCTTTCTGTCTTTCTTTCTTTGCTTCTATGTATTTTCTATTTTTCGTAAGCGAAGAACCGCCTTTTGCACGAAAACCCGTCGAAAACTTCTCGTTTAGCGCCTGCGAGGGTTTTGTGATCATTAGTGTCGTAATAGCTATCGCAGCTGACGTCATAGCAAGGACGACAATGGTTAGAGACAAACGTTTACGAAGTACGCAACCATAAGAATCTATCTTGTGAAAATGGTAGGTAAATCAGGACACTGGTCTGATGCCATAGCTGGTTGTACTAAATATATTATAATGTAAATGCAAGGTCACAAGCGGTATCAGCGTCGGTACAGAAGCAGCAAGAGCTAGCCGGATGTACGGGCAGCGTCGCAGCAGCAACCAGGCAGTCTTAGCTCGTGCCTCGCGCCAACGTGTCGATGTCCCTGCAGTAGTGGGCATTCCTCTTCACTACACTTCGTCCCCCGTCGGAAAAGGAGCCATCCTGGCGACTCACGGTGAACAGAGTACGAGCGGATTGTAATAAGGTTTCAGCCGCTGTACGTGAACAGTTTCACGTCCCCGAAAGCGCTGGTCTGTGGATGGCGTAACGGGTTCGACGATGTAGTTAACTGGTGAAGTCTGCGAGACAATGCGGTAGGGTCCCTGGTATTTTGAATAAAACTTTGAGGAAAGGCCTGTAGGCACAGCGGGAACCCAAAACCACACAAGAGTGTCCGGAACAAAGTTAGGGTACGGGTGGTTATCTTCACGCCGAGTTTTTTGTCTCCATTGGTCGATGGTTGTGAACAACTGGGCGAGCTTACGGCATTCCTCGGCGCGGTGGGCAGCTTCAGAGATGGGCGTAGACTCGGAGGAATCGGGGTGGTAGGGCATAATGGTGTCTAGTGTGGTGGAAGGGTCTCGGCCATATAACAGGAAAAATGGTGAAAAGCCCGTAGTCACCTGTGGAGCAGTATTGTAGGCGTATGTCACAAAAGGCAGAATGAGGTCCCAGTCGGAGTGGTCTGAGGCAACATACTTTGATAGCATATCCCCTAGGGTACGGTTGAATCTTTCCGTCAATTTATTCGTCTGCGGATGGTAGGCGGTGGTAGTCCGGTGAATGATACGGCATTCGGCAAGGAGTGCGTTGACGACTTCAGAGAGGAATACACGTCCTCTGTCGCTGAGAATTTCACGCGGTGCGCCGTGACGGAGAATGAAGTGCCGCAGGAGAAAAGAAGATACGTCGCGTGCCGTGGCAGCAGGCAAAGCGGCTGTTTCTGCGTATCGCGTCAAATAGACGACAGCGACAACAATCCAACGGTTTCCGGAAGCCGTGAATGGAAGAGGCCCGTACAGATCGATCCTAATGCGGTCAAAGGGCCTGGCTGGGCAAGGGATTGGCTGGATCGGACCAGAGGTATGATGAGACAGAGCTTTCCGTCGTTGGCACTGTGGCAATGACTGAATGTACTAGCGCAAAAAGGTGTACATGCCTCGCCAATAAAACCGGGAGGAAAGCCGAGCGTATGTTTTGAAGATGCCCGCATGTGCGCACTGAGGGTCAGCGTGGAAAGCTGAACATATTGCAGCACGAAGATGGCGAGGTATGACCAGTAACCTCTTTCGGCCGTCAGACTTGTAATTCCTGCGATAAAGGAGGCCATCGCGGACCTCAAAGTGAGCCGCTTGACGGGGCAACGTTCCAGAAGATGGAGAAGTCGACGGATCTGGAAGGAATCGCAGAAGAGAGCTGATCCAGTCATCCTTGCGTTGCTCAGACGCCATGTCACAGTTTTCTGCGAACTCAACCATTTCGTCCACGGCAGATAAACATGCAGAGCTTTCGGAGGACATAGGTGAGCGTGATAGAGCGTCGGAATCAGTGTGACGTCGGCCAGACCTGTAGACAACACGCATGTCGAACTCTTGCAACCGCAAAGCCCAGCGAGCTAAACGGCCGGAGGGGTGTTTCAACGTGGATAACCAACAAAGCGCATGGCGATCGGTGACTACGTCGAAAGGGCGACCATATAGGTACGCTCTAAATTTACCTAGAGCCCATATAATTGCCAGACGCTCCTTCTCTGTCACAGAATAGTTCTTCTCCGCTTTGGTGAGGGTACGGCTTGCGTACGGGACTACGTACTCCTGGAATCCGGATTTGCGCTGCGCGAGCACGGCGCCGAGTCCAACCCCGCTGGCATCGGTGTGTACATCCGTCGGGGCAGTCGGGTCGAAATGACGCAAGATTGGCGGCGAGGTTAACAGGCGGCGCAACTTTTCGAAAGCATCGTCACAGGCGGCTGACCAAGCGTAACTTTTCGAGTCACTACGTAGAAGTTCAGTCAAGGGGGCGGTGATCATAGCGAAATTTCGAATAAAGCGGCGGAAATACGAGCAGAGGCCAAGAAAGCTGCACAGATCCTTCAGAGACGCAGGTCTAGGAAACTCTGCAACTGCCCGAAGCTTGGCGGTGTCAGGAAGAATACCCTCTTTAGATACAACATGACCGAGGATGGTCATGTTGTATCTGCGCCGAAGCGGCATTTCTTAAGGTTGAGCTGAAGGCCGGCGTCAGTTAGGCACTGCAGCACTTCATCTAGCCTGCGGATATGCGTTGGAAAATCCGGTGAAAATATAATCACGTCATCCAAGTAGCACAGGCATGTTTTCCACTTCAGGCCACGCAAAAGATTGTCCATCATCCGCTCGAATGTTGCGGGTGCGTTGCAAAGACCAAAAGGCATGACACAGAATTCGTAAAGGCCATCAGGTGTGACAAAGGCCGTCTTAGGCTGATCTTCAGGCGCCATAGGGACTTGCCAGTAGCCGCTCCGTAAGTCAATAGAAGAGAATAACTCCGCACCTTGGAGGCAGTCAAGGGCATCGTCGATTCTCGGTAACGGGTAAACGTCCTTTTGAGTTATTTTGTTAAGACGACGGTAGTCAACACAGAAGCGAATTGACCCGTCCTTCTTCTTAACGAGAACAACTGGAGATGCCCAGGGGCTGTTCGAAGGCTGGATGACGCCACGCTTGAGCATGTCAGCTACTTGGTCATCGCTAACCTGGCGCTCGGCTGCGGACACGCGATAGGGTCTTTGACGCAATGGCGCATTGGTACCCGTGTTGATGCGGTGACACACGGCTGACGTGCGGCCGAGGGGAGTGTGCTGGCAGTCGAAGGAATAACGGAACTTGTTCAGCAGTCGTAGAAGCTGAGCACGTTGCGAAACGGTTAACGTGTCGGCGATGGAGCTGCTCAGTACGTCCGGCCTAGTAGTCTGCGGCGAAGAGGCACAGGCCACTCCGGCGACTTCGTGTTCGGCGGAAGGACCAGCCGGCATGTCGATAATTGCAGAAGGGTCGAGACTGTAAACACGCCCGACGCACTCACCCCGAAGTAGTGTTACAGGACATGACAACAGGTTCGAGATGAGCAGTCTGCTGACGCCGTCATGAAGTTCTAGAAGGGCATAAGGTAGCGGCGAACACTTGCGACGAACGAAAAGAGCAGATGGCGTGAAAAGGGCACTAGACTCGCCGAGAGAGCTGCAAGACACCATGGTAAGGGCAAAAGAGTGCGGCGGTATGATGACGTCTTCAGCAACAAATATTTTGCCCCGGTTTCATGAGCATCATATAATGGAGCGTCGTCAAACACTTCAAATGCCACCTCAGCGCGAGAGCAGTCGATGACGGCCTTATTAGCGGAGAGAAAATCCCAGCCCAAAATGAGGTCATGGGAGCAGGAATCCAACACTAGTAATTCAACGACATAAATGAGGCCATCAATCGCGATGCGAGCAGTACAGGCAGCGGCCGGTGTGACGTGATCTGCGCTGGCTGTACGAAGTGATATACTAGCTAGTGGCGTCAGACCTTTTTGGAGCAAGCGGCAGAGTCTAGCACTTATCACTGAAACTGCGGCACCAGTGTCGACAAGAGCGAGTGCAGCGACGCCGTCCACATGTACGTCCAGAACATTCGTTGGTGAAGTGAGAGGCCTTGGTCTTTTCGCTGGCGACGCAGTTCCTGTCTCTGGAACTGCGGCAATTAGTTTTCCCGCTCCGGCGATGAAGGACGACGACGCATCGGCGATAGCGAGCGGCGTCGAGGTGATGGCGAGCGGCGGTTAACAGGAGGGCGGTGGTCGGCGTACGATGACGTCTGGTCGGGGTGCTGAGAGCCTGTGAACGAAGGGCGCGGTGGCACACAAAGGGCAGGTTCGAAGGTCTGGTCGTAGCTCTGGCGGTAGACAGGGACGCGCCGACGGCAGTATCGCGCTATGTGGCCAGGTATCCCACAGGCAAAGCATATTGGGCGATTGTCGAGTGTACGCCATTGTCCACTACCCTGGACGGACCTTGGCTGAGCGAACCGAGGAGTGGGTTGGAGCGGCAGGGCTGAGGGAAGTGTCGTAAAAGTCTGAAGAGGTGGTCGAGCCGCCACTTCAGCATAGCTTAGAGGTGCATTTACCTCGGCACAGGCAACAGGGCTCGGCAATGGTGAAGTGTCACGGGCAGATGGCAGAGCCGCGAAAACTTGCTCCTGGATGACCTGGCGAATGTTTGCTGGCAGAGGTGACGGTGGTTGGCCGGCTGTTGATAGCAGCGATAGCTGACGAGCGACCTCAGCACGAACAAACTCCTTGATCTGCGATAGCAGCGACTGAAGGTCAGATGTGGTGGTCAGGCTTGAGAGGGTGTCATCCGGGACGTCAGGGCGTCGCGTGAGAAGACGCTGTCGTCGCAGCTCGTCGAAACTTTGACACAACTCGATGACCTCAGAGACAGTGACAGGGTTCTTGGAGAGCAGCATTTGAAAGGCGTCGTCGGAAATGCCTTTCATAATATGTCGCACCTTGTCAGTTTCTGCCATCTACGGGTTGACACGCCGGCAGAGGTCGAGGATGTCCTCTATGTAGCTGGTGAATGTCTCACCAATTGGTTGGGACCGGCCTCGTAGGCGTTGTTCTGCGCAAAGTTTGCGCACACCAAGGCGTCCAAAAACATCTGCGATGCAGGTTTTGAAGGTGGTCCAAGTGGGGATATCCGCCTCATGGTTTCTGTACCACAGCTTGGCAACATCCGTTAAATAAAACTTCACGGTACCAAGCTTTGTGGCATCGTCCCGTTTGTTAGTAGCGCTGCCTCGTTCATAAGATTCCAGCCAATCCTCAACGTCTTTGTCGTCTGTGCCGCTGAAGATGTCGGGTTCTCGCAAGAGCTGGCCACCGGGACAGCTCCTGCGTGGCGAAGCCGGTGGGGGTGTGAAGACAGCGTCGTCAGGCATGACGGACGGCAGCTTTCGGCTACGCAGTTCCAGGACTGGGGAAGACCGCAGCACTCTCCACCAAAATATAATGTAAATGCAAGGTCACAAGCGGTATCAGCGTCGGTACAGAAGCAGCAAGAGCTAGCCGGATGTACGGGCAGCGTCGCAGCAGCAACCAGGCAGTCTTAGCTCGTGCCTCGCGCCAACGTGTCGATGTCCCTGCAGTAGTGGGCATTCCTCTTCACTACAATATGTATATCCCACACGCATTGTGTAGGCGTGATAAAAGTGACGAGTTAGGCCTGTTGGTACACATAATTCTAGAGCACAAGAGTGCAGAAAACACACAACAGACGCTGAAGGAGCAGAACGCATTTCATATCTCAGGTACAGTTATGTAATCGGGCCATCTTTGCAACTTATTGGCAAAGAGATGGCCCAACTGTGCAGTGGACGACGTCTGTGTCTGACGCTATAGTAAACAAAAAAATCGGCAGATCCAATGCACCTCGGGAATAGACGTTATGCGATGCATGTGGAGAGAAGGGGACCGTATTGTAACTTTTTATTGAGTGACACGTCATGAAAGGACGCAGAACATATGTGTAAATATTGCACGCATAACGTAAGTTGAAGGGTTGCAGATGTTTATAAAACCAGTTGTTTGCATTTGCGCAACGATGCCAACAGGAGAGTTTACTTGATAATAAAATGAGTGCGACACTATTTTACAGGATGTTCAGTTATACCTTACTCATTATATAAGTCAACGTCGTGTAGAGTAGTGTCCCATGCAGCACTTGTTATGCTGTGAAGATGCACGCTTTACAGGAAGAATATTCTTGATAATAAAATGAGTGTGACACTATTTTACAGGATGTTCAGTTATACCTACTCACGATATAAGTCAACATCGTGTTAACTGGTGTTTTTTGCAGCACTTGTTACGTTGTCAAAATGCACTCTTTACAGGAAGAATATACTTGATAATAAAGTGAGTGCGACAATACATTACAGGATGTTCAGTTATACCCTACTCATGATGTAAGTCAACGTCGTGTAGAGTAGTGTCCCATGCAGCACTTGTTATGCTGTGAAGATGCACGCTTTACAGAAAGAATATACTTGATAATAAAATGAGTGCGACACTATTTTACAGGATGCTCAGTTATACCCTACTCACGAAAGGCGTCAACATCGTGTTAACTGGTGTTTTTTGCAGCACTTGTTACGTTGTCAAAATGCACTCTTTACAGGAAGAATATACTTGATAATAAAGTGAGTGCGACAATACATTACAGGATGTTCAGTTATACCCTACTCATGATGTAAGTCAACGTCGTGTAGAGTAGTGTCCCATGCAGCACTTGTTATGCTGTGAAGATGCACGCTTTACAGAAAGAATATACTTGATAATAAAATGAGTGCGACACTATTTTACAGGATGCTAAGTTATACCCTACTCACGAAAGGCGTCAACATCGTGTTAACTGGTGTTTTTTTTTGCAGCACTTGTTACGTTGTCAAAATGCACTCTTTAAAGGAAGAATATACTTGATAATAAAGTGAATGCGACAATACATTACAGGATGTCCAGCTATCTTTACCCACAATATAAGTAAACATTGTGTAAAGTAGTGTTCTTTGCAGCACTTGTTATGCTGTGGAGGTGCACGCTTTACAGGAAGAATATAGTTGATAATAAAATGATTGCGACATCATTTTACAGAATGTTCAGTTATACCCTACTCACGATATAAGTCAACATCGTGTAAACTGATGTTTTTTGCAGCACTCGTTAAGTTGTCGAAATGCACTCTTTACAGGAAGATTATACTTGATAATAAAGTGAGTGCGACAATACATTACCGGATGTCCAGCTAACCCTACTCACGATGTAAGTCAACATTGTGTAAATTAGTGTTCTTTGCAGCACTGGTTATGCTGTGGAGATGCATGCTTTACAGGAAGAATATACTTGATAATAAAATGAGTGCGGCACTATTTTCCAGAATGTTCAGCTACACCCTACTCACTATATAAGTCAACATTGCGTAAAGTAGTGTTCTTTGTAGGACTTGTTGCACTGTGGGGATTCACGCTTTACAGGAAGAAAAATTGGCCCCTATCTGCATATAATCTGCAAATGTCGTCGAAAGACGATAGTCTTGCGTGTGGAGAGAGTGAACAAAACATATATTTGGCGTTCTGCGCAAGCAAATCGGTGAATGAAATTCTGGAGGCACTGCGTTAGAGTGCCTCGAGTGTGCAGCAGAGGCGAACGAACGCATCAAGTCACGTCACACGTTAGACATGAGCGCCATCTTGCAGTTTTCTTGGAAAAGGAAGCGCGTGGCTCTGAGACGGGTGTGCGCGCCCGTTTCAAAGGTGATAAGGTGTAGAACACAAAGCGACGGGTAGGTGCCACCGCCGCCTCGTCTTAGCAAAGCGTTGGAAACACTCGTCTTTTCGTGCAAGCGTTGCATGGTCAGCGCAGCGTGATAAGCACTACGGTCCTTAAAATTTCCTATGTATGCCTTTTCTAGTAAAAGATGCATATGCGGAATATATACGTGTTCTTATGGTGCGCCAGACATCTGCAATAATTGCTTTCTAATTGGCGATTGAACAAGTATGAACGCTGAATCTTGAGCAAGATTGGTGGGCGCTGCAGATGGGGTCAGCCGTTACAAGTACCCGATGCCGTTAAAAGTAGACAAACAGACAAATGTACAGACAGCTAGACAGCCAGACAGAAAGACAGACAGGCAGATCAAAATTTTGCGTCGAAGGTTCCTAAGAAAGACTATCGTCTTTATTATACTTGATAATAAAGTGAGTTCGACAATACTTTCCAGGATGTTCAGCTAAACCCTACTCACGATATAATGAACATCGTGTAAATTAGTGTTCTTTGCAGCACTTGTTATGCTGTGGAGATGCACGCTTTACAGAAAAGATACACCATAATAAACTGAGTGCGACTTTTACAAAATGTTCAGTTATACCCTACTCACGATATAGGTCAACATCGTGTAAAGGAGTGTACTTTGCGGCACTTGTTATGCTGTGGAGATGCACGCTTTACAAAAAAAAGGATACTTCATAACAAAATGAATGAGACAGTATTTTACAGAATGTTCTGCTATACCCTACTCACGATATAAGTCAACATCGTGTAAAGTATTGTTCTTCGCTGCACTTGGTATAATGTGGAGATGTATGCTTTACAGGAAAAATGTACATCATAATAAAATGAGTGCTACACTAATTTACAGGATGTTCAGTTATACTCTACTCTCGATGTAAGTCAACAACGTGTAAAGTAGTGTTATTTGCATCACTTGTTATGCTGTGGAGATGCATGCTTTACAGCAAGAATATACTTCATAATAAAATGAGTGCTACACAAATTTACAGGATGTTCCCTTATACCCTACTCATGATATTAGTCAACAACGTGTAGAGTAGTGTTCTTTGCAGCATTTGTTATGATGTGGATATGCACACTTTATTGGAAGAATATACTTGATAATAAAATGAGTGCGACATTATTTTACAGGATGTTCAGTTATACCCTACTCACGATATAAGTGCACATCGGGTAAAGTAGGGTTTTTTGCTGCACTTGGTATATTGTAGAGATGCATGCCTTACAGGAAGAATATACTTGGTAATGAAATGAGTGCTACACTATTTTACAGGATATTAAGTTATACCCTACTCACGATATAGTTCAACATCGTGTAGTGTTATTTGCAATATTTCGTATGCGGTGAGAGTGCAGGCTTTACAGGAAGAATATAATTGATATAAAAAATGAGCGCGACACGACTTTACAGGTAGTTCGGTTATACTCTTCTCATGATATACGTCTACGTCGTGTAAAGTAGTGTTCTTTGCAGCACTTGTTGTGCTGTGGAGACGTATGCTTTACAGGAAGACTACACTTGATATATAGTGAGTCAACGTTGTGTAAAGTAGTGTTCTTTGCTACACTTGTAATGCTGTGTAGAGGCACACTTCACAGGAAGGGGGAGGAGGACATAAAATTTTGAAAATCTGGCAGCTTTGTTGGTATGAATCGGACGCCTAGGTGTCAGAGACGAACCGTTGGCCACTGGTGCAAGAATATACATCTTTAGAAAGTGAGTGCAAACTGTAAAATATTTATTTTTGCGTAATTGCGGTACAATTCAATTTTGTGTAAAGCAGTGTTTTTGCAACGCTTGTCATGCTGTGGAGATGCACGCTTTACAAAAAGAGTATACTTGCTACGTCACCTGTGGCACATACTCGTATACCAGAGGCACATACCCGCCCGTATGTATGTGCCACTGTCTCGCGGGAAGTGTTTGACGACGTACGGGACGAGATTGTGACATTATCCATGTCATGACCAATGCCTCATATTCCTCAGACCATCTTATCCTCCCGTACAAATTTTGCTTCAGGCCAAGTTAAGAGGGTGGTCACGAGAGCACCCAAACGTAAGCGGATAGTAGATAGATGGAGAGATACGCCTATAGACGCCAAAAAGTGCTTGCAGTACGCAAAAACATGCTTCGCATTTCTTAAATGCGAAGGATTTCTTAGCGAACTTCAATGACATTTAGCGTATCTATCGATCTAGCCGCTTACGTTTGGATGCTCTCGTGGACACACCCTTAACTTGGCATGAACCAAAACTAGCACGGGAGGGTTATATGGTTTGGTGAAGACATGAATAATGTCACAATGCCGCCGCGTACGTCGTCAAACACTTCCCGCCAAACAGTGGCACATACTCAGGGGCAGGTATGTGCCACTGATATGCGGGTGTGTGCCACAGGTGATTGACACTTAGTATCTGCCCAGGAACGATGAGAACACACATGGGCTATTTTAACGTGCGAATGTAAAGAAATACTCGACATTGGTAGCGTCGGCCAGATAATTGCAAAGAATAAATGTCAGGGTCCCAGCTGAAATCAAACCCAAGCATTCTGCGTGGCAACGAAGCATTTTACCACAGAGCTACGCCAGGTCTCGGAACTACTTTCCAATAGGCGCTGATCTTCGAGTAAAGTCAATAGTGGTTGCAGTGCTGCCTACCCAATTTTATAAACATTACATATGGACTCCTTTGATACAGCCGTCACGTATGGTTAACGCCAATTGTGGTTAGTTACCGTGCACTGAAGTGTATTTATGTGGCAGTGTCCAGGGCCAGCACGCTCGCAAGCATCAACGCTTCATATCAGCTTCTGGTATTGCTAATACGCATGTTCCAGTTGGCATCGTTGCGTAAGTGCAAACAACTGATTATATGAACATCTGCAACTCTTCAACATATGCCTGTGCGTGCAGCATTCGTACATACATTAAGCGTTATTTCATGATGTATCGCTCAGTAAAAAAATTACAACACAGTCACCTTACCTCCGCATGCTTTGCATAACGTCGATTCCCAGGTACGTGGGATCTGCCGAATTTTGTGTAAGCACAAATTTTCAACGAAGGCTGTTGAAAGGCAAACGCTCTTCATCGTCGTTTGCATTCCGTCCATAGAGTGTTTTCTGCGTTGTAGTGTGCCAGAATCATGAGGCATGATAGCCGACGCAAAATTATTGACGTGCAGACGCCTACAGCGGTATTGTCGAGACGTAGATTTTGTATTCTACAAGAACCAGCAGGCTCCCAAAACACCACACACTGTTCAAAACCTTTTTGCGAAGCTGGTTGAACAAGCTAGGTTTTCCATCGAATGGCGCTGACGTTAAAATTTCGGAGATGTGCTCAAAATTGAATTTAAGGTGACCGACTATGAGTCGGCACGCAGTAGTGTTCGAACTTGCGTGATCGAGCTGTGAATGGCGACTCTGTATCGCTGTGACTGTCAGTCCACGCGAAATGAGATCATATCAATGTCATCTAACGTCGAGTCGTCACTGAAGCGTTTTGGTGTTGCTTAGAACAATGTTATGCATGGAGGTTTGCCGGTGTGTACTTCAGTTTTTATGCTATGAGCATAAAGGAAAATATTAAGAACAGGTGGACACACAGTGAAAAATGTTTTAAAGAAAACAGGCGGACAACAGGGGGACTGTATTACTTGTGTTCACACACAACATTGTTCACTGCGCATTCATTATTGGTTGCATAGCGCAGTGATATTTATTGATTGCAGTGGTGCTTTTCTGGAGATTTTCTGGGTAGATTGCCGATGGGGTCTTCAAACTTAGCATGCTTCTGTGAAAGCTCATTCGTGCCGGGTGCATAAAGCAGTGTACCTTTCACACACTATATACCACTATGGTTTCGTCGAATCTACATAAATAGGGGCGTCGAGGTAAGAAAGACGAGAGAACTACTCCGATTGATGTTTCAATTTTGCTGTTGCTGCACAGTAGTGCCCGTTTTTTCATGAACCTGTAGAGCTCTTCCGAATAATTTTTGTCGTGTCATAATAATACTTCGTATCTAGGCCACCTTTTTCAAACTTTGTTGAATTGCGTGCAGCTAATCGTTGTTTAGCGTGTTTAAATAACTTGTTATCTCGGTTATTTGACCACAATGAGCTCATTAGGCAGAGACAACTTGCCCGGTGTGCACGCTGACATGCAGTTTCCTGGCTTCGATCCGTGCTCTCATTGTCATGGTGCAACACAAAATGAAAAAAAAAAACATCTACCTCATTATAAGCTCGTCAACCGAAGGAACATTCAGTTGAATTCGCTCAGTTTAATGAACATTCAGCTGAGCGAATAGCACTAGATGCAAGAAAACAAAACAAAACATCCACACAGAACCTACTCGTCATTGGCTAAGTGGTGAATAATCATACGGGTGCAATCGTAAGTTGCGGCCGGGCATATTAAACACTGTTATCAGTTGGCCTCGGCATTGTGTATTTCATCTTCATTTTTTTTTTACTTCTGGGGCAGCCTCTACAGGAAGCCCATACCGCAAACATCGAAACGCCAGTTTACATGAACTTTTCGCGTGCTCTAAACGTACCTTATGTGTACCACAGCCACTGTAATATCCTCCGCGAGTGAACGGCAAAGCGACCACAAAACTAAGAATATTTGAGCCGCAAATACACAGTGCTGTGTACCTGCGGCTCCTTTTTTTCCTTTGTCTGCGTGCGGGTACGCCTCATTCACTCGTGAATCAAGAAGCTCTAGTTTCAGCCTGGTTATTAATTCGGCTTTACATGTTTTATTAAAACTGGTTTTTGTGTTGTTACCATGAAAATCAACGAGGTTTTTATTGAATAATGTTCTGCGTTTACATTATTTTTGTTTTGCAGGGGCCACGAGTACGACGCAATAGTATGGCTCAGATATATTCGCGTTTTGCAAGCATGTCTATGCTGCTATTGGGATCCGAATGCCTACTTGGTTACTTTGTATTTTGGCCAATGTAATGTGCAATATGCCGAAGTGCTTAACTAGCAGCAGCGTGTATATGAGTGACTGGGATCAATATAATCCCTTCAGAAGTAGAAGATAGCTTTCGCCTTAGGCGATCACATAGAGGCCCTGTCTGCATGTCTCGAAGTTTTAGATGTCAAAGCGAATTCCAGTCGATTATGTCTGTAACCATAAAGCACCAACCCAAACTACCTTGATATTTATTTTACATTGATTAACATTAATAACAATGGAACATCGCCCTTTCAGGGCTGGCCTGCTCACAAATGAACCGTTTTTTTACGACTCATCGTTATCAACTCATTTTAACGCGATAGCAATAAAGAACTCGTTTCACAGAAATTCTGGCGTCGGCGTTGGCGTCGGTGTAGGCATCGTTGTTTGTGAGCAAGAAACCATTTTGTGCACGACCGATCAATCGAGGAAGATGCAAATAAAATAAATAAAAAAACTCTGGGTCTGAGGGGGGATCGCACCCGAATCGTTTACGTGGAGAGCGTGGGTTATTCCACGCAGCCACGTGTTTGCTTGAAAATACACTGAAAATAACATCCTCTGCTTGGAAATGCAGTGAAAGTAACACACGCTTCACAAACACGCGTGTCCTGTATACATACTTCACAATAGAGCATGAAATATTGCAGCAATATTGCATGGTACAAGCATCCATTGCCAACACGCGTCAGAATATCTCATTACCGTTATGGCTCCGTGGTGAAAAGCCGGTACCCACTACAAAGGCACACACGCTGATGTGCCTATTCCCTTAAGACCACCAATAGTGGGTGCATAGCAAATTCGAAAATGTTTCATGCACAAGTGTTTGAAATACGCACTAGAAACAGGATGTCGCTATCGCGTTTAACTCCTAAAGGCAAAGCTTTAGGTTGCCCTAACGTTTTTTAATGACGATTATTTTCTTACATTGCATCCTAATTGAAACGCTGCCACCATGGACAAAATAAAAATTAAAACTATGCACAGCATTGCCTGCTATTCATACTAAGCAACGGTGGCGGGAGCTTTTCGAACTTGCGTCGGCATATATTAAAGCAGCTCAAGACCAGTAAACATCAAGCCCTACTTGGAGGCCTTCAATAGCAGGAAATTCGAAGCCATAAGATAGCAAATCTGATTTTGACACTGTGTCCGATAGCTGCCGCGTGTAAGCCCCAGCGCAATGTTATCGCTACTCGCGCTGCTCTCGCTTCCTAGCGCTGCTCTCGCTTCCTAGCACTGCTCTCGCTTCCTACCGTTTCCGCACTGTGACAGCATTTTTTTCAAAAACTAAATCCCGCAGCCACCGCCCGGTGGTTGAAACCGGCGGCTCGGAAGAGAGGCGAAATAAGAGGGCTTGACTCACAACAAAATGGCTCGACTCCTCAATTCATTTTGTCCGCCGACCGCGCCCGCTGACTTTACGCAGCTTGGCTGCAGCGCCGAGAGTGAAAGAGAGAGAGAGTGTGTGTGGCTGTGTGTGAGGAGGTGAAAGCTGCGATGCTTTATCACGGAGCGGGAGCCGTTTAGGAAAAGCATTTGTCATGCCGCCCGGCGCACTCTTGAATTTAACGCAGTTCCTGCTCGGACCCACTCTCCCTGTTTCGCTCAAAGATCGGCGCACCCTTCTCTCTTCACTCTCCTCGCGTGGTTTATGCGCGTACTCGCATGAAGCCTGTTCTGTGAGATACGTCTTGACGTTTCTGATCGAGATTAATTGTAATGACGTAAGCTTACCCACTAGAAAAATTGTCACGAGACAACATTATTTTACGGTGCAAGTGACATGGTGACGGTCGCAAGGCGTCGCTCAATGTAGCCAAGGCTACTCGATGCAGGCGCGCAAAATACGGAAGATATTAATGGGGTATGGTTCCACATATTCAAGTGTGAAGTCCGTGATCTATCCGATCGAACAAAACATAATATTTTGATTTATCACAATACGAGTGGAAGTTTAGCTGTAGGTGTCGAATGAAAAGTTGCGAACATTTTGCTGGTTATTGTTGATAAAATTAGTTGCGTCTGGCATTGCATTGCTTCTCTCTAGGTTGCTAGTTTCAATAAGGCTACGGCAGCAGATGTAAAAGTGTTCGCGAGCCATACGTCGATATGTGGGGTTTAACGTGCGAAAACCACCATAAGATTATGAGAGACGCCGTAGGGGAAGTCTCCGGAAATTTTGATCACCTGGGGTTTTTTAACGTGCACTTCGTGAGCAACACATTGGCTGCCCGTGAAGGAACCCCACGTGGTAAAAATATTCTGAATATATATATTTTTTGCGGGAAATTGACCTTTTAAAAAGACACTAGATTATCCCTTCCTCATTTACACTATTTTATCCGCGCACCTACCTTTTTTTGTTTATGCTCCTCTTTTCGTCTTTTTAAACTTGTTTCGTTTTCCCTAGTCTAGGGTAGTTAACCGGAAATTCCTCTTCCTGTTAATCTCACTGCTTTTCTCTCATTTGTTTTTCGCTCACTCACTCTTATTCTATTCGTATCGTGATGGCATGCTAACAGCAATACAAGGCATTGGACGCCAGCCATGAGGAAGGTGAACAGATGACTTATTGATCTTCTTGCACATGGAGTTGAGACAGCGCGTAAACCCCTTACGAGTCAACGAAGGTTGTTGCGAAACAGTTAATGCAACGTATATTTCGATTCATCTAGAGTAACATGTTACATAAGGGCATTCGGAGAGCACCACATGGCACGGACGCCCGAAAGAAGACACGGGTTGTTGCGATAAGTCGCAGAACCAGCGGGCGGGTCAATTAGACGGCTCAGTCAAGCAAAGCCTGCTTGAGCTCTCTTCAGGCGGGATTAGTGGATTCGGGAAGCGTTAGGAGTTGATACGGCGAAGGGCCAGAAGTGCGGCTGCTGGCATCGATACGGGATTCTTTTTCTGCAGTCGGAGCTTAAGGTGGCAAACCAGCGAGCTAAAGTGAGAAAGTTAACAAGCAAAAAATAATAAAATGTATCTTTATTGGATGTTCGTACATCGCGGTCCGTTTACAAGACGAGGGTCAATCGGTGTGGTGCCTTTCGTGGCCCTCCTGTGCTGTTGAGAAAGCTTTATCACCGCTGTTTTGTCGATCAGTACGAGATTACTGTCAGCCATTACCTTCTAAGCCACCCGCCAAAATCTCGCCACATTGACTCACCTTTAAAAGCCACTTTGCTATCTTGCACATGCATCTGTACTTATTTTCGCAAAAGTAAACAAGAAAAACGCGTTCGTATAATAGCAGGCTTAGCCTTGCGTATTCACTTACGCAATGCACGTGCACTTGTACTGCAAGTGTTTTGAGCTATAAATCAATTTTCGCATGAAAAAACTTGAAATAACAGAAGTATCAAGAAATAAACAAAAACTACCTGTTTAAATGCCGCCGGGCCTCACTTTTTCCAATGGTTCGTTGACGGAACAAAATAATATTTAAACTAGATAAAACATCGCTCTGTTCGAGCACCCATTCGTCCGTTCATCTGTCAAAAAGGGTTGCCACTGGTTCAATAGATTCTCTCGCAAGTCACCAGCTGTTACACGGCAAACAAGCAAGGTCGGGAGTCATAGCGAAGCCTACACCGTCCACGGCATGGCATGTTTTCGATTGTGCGGACACGCAAATAGAATAGCGTGTGCCACTACATACCCCAAAAATATGTGTACACACAAGCAAGCGCGCACACACAATTACAGTTACCTTCTCTTTGACTTGTAGCGATGGAACAGGAAGACGATAAGAAGTCGTTTCTATGGCGCTTGCCACCAGTTAGGTGTGATCAAGTGTTTAATGTGATCAACAGGCTATTCCACCGCGTAACAATAGCCATATGTAACAAAATGCGCACAACGCTATACATTTCGTGTTCCTAACCAGGTATACTTAAGATGAAAAACAGTTACACGAAAAGTGGGCTACTTGCTCGTGCTTCTCGTTTATTTTCATTTTCAAATCTACCTCTCGCATCTTCGTTACGACCCGTCCTCTGTCTCCCTCGTCCCGTGCTGCAAAGAGCAGGCACAGCGATTCTCATCTCGCATTCAGCGCTCGGCTTGATGGGACGTCGGAGCGGGCTCAGCTCTTCTCCGTCTCCGGCGTGTCGCTCAACGGAGCATGAGGCTAACGAGCTGAAACTCCTCGTGTCGCAGCTACGCAGCTCCGACTGCGGCTACGGCTGCGGCTGAGAGGAGAAACGGAAACCACGTGAGACGGGAGCCGAGTGATTAGCTTTGCGCGCTCCAGTCATTCTAAGTCTTCTTTCCTTCATTTCCCTGATTACCTGTACCCCGCTTCAGCATCGCCGTAGTTGTCTCCACTTCAGACTACCTGCATCGCTAAGGCGAATCAACCCGACTCAAAGAAAGCGATAAAGAGAAGAATCAGAGCGAAGACTGGTTTGTTCCATTCCGTTCCATCTGGCTTTCTGTGGAGAAGCTTACGTGTTTTTATCCCCTCTGCGACTACATTTTATAAGTTCAGCACAGCAGAAAAAAGGAAAGAAAACCGAATACTAATATTAACAACGAGAAGCTATCACGAAGACGCGAGGCTGTGAGCGAGTTGAGTAGAACATGCCAGTACAAAAAGAAACGAACATAGGCAAAATGCGTAACGAGCATACAGCGAATTTTCCATACGCTGCGTCATGGTACACAGTCCAGGCTAAGCAGCAGTTAAGAAAACAGGCGTCACAGCTTAGTAACGCGATGAAAAAAGGAACGTGTCGGCTGCCTCTGTCTCATCCAATCCCTTGCCCCATTTCTTCCCTTGACTTGTTTCGAAATGTAATAAATAGATAAGAACTCGTGGTAAAGATAAAGAGCTACATAGTGAGAGATCCGCAAAATAATCCTAACAAGGTACAACCGCAGAGCATAGAGCGCTTACGAGAAGCACGCAGCTTGCGAAAGGAAAGCTGATTTGTTTCTCCTGTATGTATAGCACACAGATGGATGTTCACAATATGCAATCTCGTGAAAGACAATGCACAAATGTCAAACAAGGAATGCAAAGCTCACAGTCGTTACATGCGGCTTTGAAAGTGGACGTGAAGATAAAATAACTTACGCCTCTTGGCTTGCTCAAAAAAAAAAAACAGAAGTTTGTACTTTAGGTGCTTTAGAACGATTAAACTTCATAGAATAGAATTTTCATGTCATAGAATAAGGAAACTTCATCTAACTGGGCCGAAAAACGAATTTTAACGTGACATTGCCCACCGAAATGGCGAAATTGCTCGTGTTTTAGTAATTCATGACGCAATCGCCTGTTATTTCGCATTAAATATACCCGTTGTCAGATATATACCACTGAGTCTACGTCTCAAAGGTGTTCTTCCTTTACGCTTTTGGTCAATGGCAACGAGTAGGTAATTTTAAAGCTATTAAAATAGCGAACGGAACAGGGTCTCGTTTTAACTAAAAGTGATTTTAAGACTTCACCATATGTCGCAAGCAGCGGGTGACGCGCACAGCGAATGTGATTGCCCGTAGCAGAACGCATGTAAAGGCTGCAGCATTGGTCTAACTTGCATCTCGGCGGTTGCTTGCTTCGTATTTATGATCTCTTATTTCAATGATTCCAGTCAAAACAGGGGGTAGCAGATACGTGCAAAATAAAGTGCTGCCCTGTACCCTTTTGGAAGTCTTTATATTCTGGCGCACCGTTTAACGTCTTTGTAGGGATATACTTGCTTGCTATACGCTAATCGTATAAGCCCGACATCGAAAAGGCGGGCACGGCGTGGATTTCTCCGCCAAAAAGATACAAAATCCCTCTCTCGACATCTGTCTTAGGCGAACATTCCGAAGAAGCGGCGGGAAAAATCACTGAAAGAACATGAGCGAGAAGAGGCCAATGGCACTCTAGAGGCCATCGACCTGTTTAATCTTCCGAAGTTATAAAGTTCAGGCTTACTAAACTGACTGCATTCTTGGGTGTACTCAAAGAAGGCGCGTGCACTATGCTAGATTTCATTACTCTCTTGCAGTTGCTCTCCTATGAAGTCAGATTATGTTCGAAGATCCGTATAAAGTATAAGCGTATGACTGCATCGAAATATCGAGGTCGGATGTGCGCATAAAACGTTGCTTTGTGTAAGACGCATTCGTATGCCAAACTAAATTCGCTTACGTCTTTGGTAAAATTCTAGAAGGAGCAGGACTGATATTTGGTGATACATTATGGGCTTGTTTGTATCTCTTCTCTTCGTCCCGTGAGTTTGTGCGCTGTTGCTGCCCTTCTAGAAGGACAATAAAGATAGATGTTTCATCATCGCTTCTTGAATTATCGTTGAATAACTTATTGACCCTAGATTTACCCTTACATCTATTTGATAAGACCTAACCTCATCGCAGTACTTTTTTCTGGCCACTCTTTTCCGCCAGTGCACGCTTAAAAATACAAAGTTACGTAGTACGTAAGACCAGATGATTGTGGCTGAATTTGGAAGGCTATTATTTTTTAACTTGGATTTCTAAAATACAGTCACAGAAGGAAACATTCTTGCAGCCGGACTTCACTGCGCATTAGCCCAACAATTCAAAGCAGCCCATTTGAAATACTGCAAAGGGTGAACATAAAGGCATGATGTATTTACACTGAAATAGAGAATGCTTGCTAACTATTCACTCATTAATTCACTTTCTTCACCGCAATCAGAGTAGCAAACTGGTGAAGTCGGGTTAATCTTCCGTTTTTCCCTCATTCCCTTTCCTCTCTTCAAATTTATCATGAATGATGCACTAATTCTCTCTGCTCATTGCCGATCACAAAGATCTCTATTATTTGTACATCAAAAATTAAAGCTGCCGCAGCTCTAGTGCACAAATGTTGCATAATGCGTTGCAGTTACTATTTATGAGCGTTCATAACATCTTTTCAGAATATCCATTAGCCAGATATAACAGAGACAGCCTTGTGGACACATTTTTATACTTTGTTTCTGAACAAAAGTGCCGGTTTACTGGAAAGACGTCAGCTAACAAAAACAGCCCTCCCCATCCTACAACTGGCAACGCAACGCGGCTGCTAGCTTTCAGATTCATTTAATTATGAAGCTGTAGTCGCACTTCGCTCTGACTTCTTCACTAACTTACAAGTTTCTGGGATTTCCCTGGTGTAACGTATCATTCCACACAATGTTAGTAGGGGTCTGGATCACAAAGTAACATTAGCTTTAGTCGCGCGCCTACATAAGCATAAATCAAGACGAAGCGCTAAAAGTCAAGCCGTCTCCACTGTCTATCAGCCCATGGCAGCATCATTAAAAATCGTTGCTTTTACTCGCCATCCACGCGAAAGAGCAGTAACTTGTCATAGTCCAACCATGACAACACATCACGTTGCCGTCTTCGGTATAGGGTGCTGTGGCTGCACTGCATTTTTCAACCGGTCCAACATTTTACTTACCGTTTGCGGACTTTGGACTTAGCCCGTATATACCTCGGTATGCGACCAGGTCCAACAGAGCACCTTGGTACGCGCCCTGACCCAATGGAGTATATTGGTTCGTGGTCGTGCAAATCTTATGTCTTCGAACAAATAACTTTATTCAAACGGGCTAAACTAACCCAAATGTCCGTTACTTCGACCACATTGCACACGACGATCTGTCACGCAGTGATCAATCCTAAATGTCATCCTTTTCCGGCATTGGAGCAAAGAAAATGAAATGGTGCATATGTATGACAGTGGTATGTGTATCTTACTTCTACTTTCTGCCCTTATAGAGTGACTTACCGGCCAGAAGCCTTGGCGTCAAACTCATTGACTGCAGTGTTTTTTCTGCTCGGATACTGGGCTAAAAAAAGTCACAGCATGTCCACAGAGTGAATTATGATAAAAGGGGCGAAGCATACATCTGTCTGTCCGTGCTTCCATCCATTCGTGCGTCCGTTCATCCATGCGACCACCCGCGCGTCCGTCCATCCGTGCGTCCATCTATCCATGCACCCATCCGTGCGTCCGTTCGTGCGTTCGTTCATGCGTATGTCAGCCGCCCTTGCGTGCGTGAGTGCATTCGTCTATCCGCCTGTCCGTGTGTCTCTCTGTTCGTCCGTCTTTCTGTCCGTCGTCCATCTCTCCATCTGTCTGTCTGTCCGTCCATTCGTTCGTTCGTTTGTGAGTACGTTGTTTTGTCCATGCATCCGTCTACCCATGCGTCTGTCCGTCCGTCCGTGCGTCTGTCTGTCCATCCTTCCGTGCTTGCGTCCATCCACCCATCTGTCTGTCTGTACGTCTGTCCACCCACCCATCCATCCATCCATCCATCCATCCATCCATCCATCCATCCATCCATCCATCCATCCATCCATCCATCCATCCATCCATCCATCTATCCATCCATCCATCCGCCCGTCCATCTAGTGAACACTTCAAGTACCACCATCTCGCATCTTTTCATAACTTATCCATCATATACAAGTACTACCATCCAGCGGACATTCCAAGGACTAAATGAGAGGTGTCTACCTACTATTACTATATACAACGTGGACGCACAACCCACGGCCTAGAGGGCTTCACCCCTAATGCATTATTACTACAAAATGTGTCGAACGCTGACAGATATTCAGAAAATTAGGCAACTCCTCTGTGACATTAGAGTTACCACCGCCAGATGATTGGTTGGGTCATCGACTTAGAAAATATTGCAACTCTCGCGTCTCTCATACTCATATGGTGGTTTTGGGACGTTAAACCCCACATATCAAAATATTGCAACGCGTGTTTAGGGCTCTATTTTAATGTGTTGGGGTTACACAGTGCAAAACTTAAAATGCCGCAAGGTCCGAGAAGCTTCCAGATTGCTCAAGATCAAGATTACGTGCACGCGAATATTCCATTTCATTCGAGACCTTACGAGAGCACCAGAGATAAGGCTTCAATGGTCCATACCGAATTCATTGAAGCCGACACGCCTCGCCGTGGATTAGATTACCGACGGCCGACGCTGTGTTCCCTGCTAACATTATGTCACGTGTGTTGCTTGCAGCATGACTTTTCCGACCACAAGTATGGCCCGATAGGCGGTCGAAATTTCTGGAGTCCTTCACTACAGCAGCTCTGATAACTATATGGTGGGTTTAGGGCATTAAACCCCACATATAAATCAAGTTTGCCTCAAGACAGATTTTCGTTTTGAACCCTCCAACTGCTGCCTTCTTCAACGTCGCTACTACATGACAATATAAATGTTAAGCCAAACTTTAAAAAAAAGAATGTAGATCCTTAAATTTAGGTTTTAAAAGTTGAACGCGATAATGATATATTTCCCTTAAATGCATACTTGAACTACTTAGTGCGTACTACATATTGTATCATGTTACTTGAGAAATTTAAATTGTGGATTGATTGATATGTGGGGTTTAACGTCCCTAAACCACCATATGATTATCAGAGACGGCGTAGTGGAGGGTCCTGGAAATTTCGCCCACCTGGGGTTCTTTAGCGTACACCCAAATCTGAGCACATGAGCCTACAACATTTCCGCCTCCATCGGAAATGCAGCCACCGCAGCCGGGATTTGATCCCGCATTAAATTGTGGATTACTACAATGTAATTTATAAAGTTGAAAGTGACCTGTGTAAGAGAAGCCTTCGCATATCAGTGACGGAATTCTGTGTGATGGTAGCACGCTTTAAACTATGAGCAATAATGCACGTGAAGGACAAGAAAGAAACGGGAAAGAAAGGAAAGGCAGTGGATGTTAACCAGTCTAAAAGGACCAGTATATATGCTACCCTACACTGGGGTCAGGGATGAGGGACAGCACACACATACAGACCCATACCTCACAGTAATTATAACCTCTTCAGTCTTTAATCACCGGTGAAAATCTGCTTACTTCAAGAAGTTGAGCACCGACTTCGTCGCCTTAACGAGTGATGACACCTGAGGCC
Source organism: Rhipicephalus microplus (assembly GCF_013339725.1). NCBI lineage: Eukaryota > Metazoa > Arthropoda > Arachnida > Ixodida > Ixodidae > Rhipicephalus > Rhipicephalus microplus. The sequence goes on from NC_051165.1 coordinate 277,769,533, forward strand.
TACATTCCAGCATGGATTCCGTCGTCATCAGTCCGCCATCTATGCGAGCTAGTGCGACTGCAAGTGATTTTCTCTGCGCATAACGCACGAGTGAGATGTTTTCGAACTTGCTATGCGCCCCCTACGTGGTCTTAAAAGAATACGCGCCATAACATATGTGTCTTTCGTAGTGGGTGACCGGCTTTTAACCACGAAGTAGTTATGATAACCACATGTTCTGACGCCCGATGGCAATGTACGCTTGTACATCGCAATATTATTACTGCGATATTACAACTTGTACTGTGAATCCTGTATACAAGACGCGTGTGTTCGTGGAGCATGGACATTATTTTCCCTGCATTTCCAAGCCGAGGAAGCTTTTTTCACGGTATTTCCAAGCAGACGCGTAGCTGTGTGATAGAGCACCTGCTTGCCACGCAAACACCGATGGTTTGTAGACCCGGAAATCGTTAATATTTATTGTGATAGCAAATATATGAACACTTCCAGCTTTATTTTGCCACTGGCGTCGGTGACGACCATCATTCACCGTATATGTATAGGTATATACTCATATGAAAACCAAAGAAAGAAAAGTAATCTAGAATTAGACTCCGGCGCACGGCATCGTGCGTCCGTCCTATTGCTTGCGATTGCGTGGCGTTAGCCCCTGAGCCACGAAGGAGCACCTCCTTCAACGTTGAAACGGCAAGCCATTTACATCTACCACTTAACGCTGGTGATGCCGATCTTGGGGGAACTCTCCTGTTTTCAGCATTACCAACGAGATGGCGCAATGAGCGCGCATCGCCAGATCGTCACGACGCGGCGACATGCGCTCAAGCGTTCGTTTACCGCTCGTAGCTTGCCCCGCGGAGGAGAGGGGGGGGGGGCAGACGCTTATCTCGCAGTGGGGAGAATTGTACACCTTGGCCTTTCACAGCAACGATTCTGTTGTAGTTACCGGGCGTACAAAGGTCACTGCACTCGCTCCACAGTCTCTGTTTGCGAAAAGGGCGCGCTTTTGAGGCTCAGCAAAGTAACAACTGACATTTATTGGCGTTTATCCGTACCTCAGACTACGCTTCGTGCGCCATTTGTGCGTGAGCAACGCGGGGCACGTTTCGATATATTTGCCATTCTTCGTGTGACATTCTAATTTGTTGCTATCGCATTCATTGCTTCACCTCTGTGGCAAAGCTGTGTCTTTTTTATTTGGATCTTTCACGATTTTTCGGGCACAAACAAGAAAACCATTTTTCGCTAACAACCTATGACGCCGATGCCACAATTTTCGTGAAACAAGCTTTTCCACGCCATCTCTTTATTAGCGATTCTACGGGACTGGTCTCAAAAGTTCCCGAAATTATTTTGCATAGGCGTCAGTGGCAGCAGTTAGTGGGAGATGCAAGCTTCCGAACGAGTCCTGCTTCGACAGCATGCGGGCCATTACTGAGGTGGAGCACGCCATCGCACAGAGGTATCTATTGTACGAGAAAAACAAAACAAAGACCGATGAGTTTCGGCAGCAGTGTGATGCAATGAAGTCTTCTGTGAAACTGGGATAAAAACACAGCGGAGACGCTCGGAACGCTTCAGAAAGCCTACGGTGATGCCTCGATGAAACAAAGCGATACTTAGATGTGAAACAAGAGGTTCTTGGAAGGAGAGGAGTCTGTCAACGACGACGACCACTCTAGACTTCTGTGAAAAGCTCGAATGGAATATATTTGGTGCAGAAAGTTGGTCAAGAATTCAATAAAGCGAAGCAAATAAGAGTTGGGACAATTGCAGAGGAGCATGGAATGCTGGAAATTATCATTGATCGTGTTTTGACGAAGATTATTCATTGAGAAAAGTCTGCGCGAAAATGGTGACAAAATCCCAATGGCTAAGACGAAAAAAAAATCGCACCGCTATGATTGTATTCAAGCTCGGTGTGGCAGGGCTCGTCTAGCCACTCTACTGCTTCAATATGACACCACAGGAATTTTTTTCAGCCCCCTGTGATCAAACTAACGATGAAAGGAACTCCGCACGGGACGCCGCAGACGGTAAAAGCATGTTCGTCGACCTCACGGAAGGAGGTTCTCGTTGAGGGCTTCGGGGACGCCTTCAGTGACTGGGTGAAGCAGTGACAACGGTGAAACAAACCACCGGGAAATCACTTTGAAGAGTTCTGAAAAGTTTGTAGACTGATATTGAGTAAGTTATATAAAAAATCTAAAGTTTCAGAAACTTTTGAGACAGACCTTGTACACGTACGTTTTCGCTACGGGTTCAAAAAGTTTCTTAAAGGAATAAAGATTTTTCAAGATTGTGGAAAACTGTTTGTTGCCAAGGTTCGCCTTTTGCAAACATCGATTCTGCTCATTTCGCTCCATTTTTCATAGCTTCGAACATTGACACTGTGACAACCTTGACACCTCTCTGTGATGGTGCCACCCAATGACACCACTGCCGACAGCCAAGCCAAACTTTCTCATAAACAGTAAAAGTGATATTACCGTAGAAAACACTTTTTGCAAACACACTGCCACAATTTCGCTTCCTTTATTTTTGTCTCTATTGGTAATACACTCTTGTGTCAAAGCTATGTTTAAGCATGCCGACTTACAATGATTAACATACAGCTTAGAATTAATGTTATGCTGTGATTGCAATGAATTCAATGAAGGCTGCTTCATCTAGACACATTATAACAGCCTAAACCTCGGTGTTTGATGGTGACTTCGAAAAATTTTATTAGTGTATGAGTTCGTTCTTACTGTAAATAAGAGTATTCTACGAGAGTTGTAAACTCTACACACAAAGTCACTTCAGGTAACATTGAACTGTATGCGCCATATAAATCACTGCTGGACATAGCTAATAGCATCCGGTTATTCCGCTCTAAGCCGAAATGCTGCGAGCCTAAATCCAATTTCAGGTTTTCCGATTCAACCCGCGTATAACCCACCAATGTTGAATAGCAGATCGGTCGTTCTTTGGCGAACTCTGAAGGCTAAAAAAGTCAGGCCCCCCGACTATCAAGCATCCTTTCCACTGATATTGTGAAAACAGCACTGGTATTGCGAAAAGGTTAGTGGTTTTGTTCGTTTCAGATTTCAATTTAACTCTGTCTGCTCTATTCCACAATGACTGGCAACCAATACAGCCGTGACTTTCTTGCATGACGTTTGACAGCCGTCGTGATTTTTCTTGCTTTGAGGCTCAGCACTATCTTAGTTCAGGATGTAAAAAATACAAAATTGTTGTTCAAAAGTTAACTTCAAGTCTGCTGGAGAAAGTGAAATAAACTTTGACCATTTTTCCATGGAAGGCTGTGCGAGTACTATGCGCCGCAAAGCAACTACATTCTTTCCTTCTACTGTCCAATGCAAGTTCATCCAAAGATAAAGTGTTAAAAAAAAAAGAAGCACATGAACGTATAAACTTTCTGGCGATACGAAGTATAGGTTTCGTCAGAACATTGGCTTCGTCTTGTCTTCAAAACTCGGCAGGTGTCACCCCACTGAAGTGAACTACGTCAAGTCCGGTCTCTCTTGCTCTGACTACTTGTTTACCGTTGTCATCGCCCTTCCTGTTAGATTGCGGATCTGTCTTGTGAGGTCGGCTGTTGCCGAGACCAAAAAAGTTTAATTCGTAGCCTCATCTACTGCAATTTTTTTATTTTTTTATGTCTTATTTCAAAGTTCATATTGAAGTTCGGTGAGTGATCAAGCACGAAAAAATGCCCTATACCTTTTTAAAACAGCGTAATTAGCACTCAAATTCAAACTAACTTCTACGTCAGATACAGAAGTAAAAAGAAAAAGGGAGTGTAAAAAGAATAAAATAATATATCCTGGCTTACATCTGAAAACTACGACATAATTATGAGAGACGCTGTAGCGGAGAGCTCCAGAAATTTCGACCATTTGGTGTTTTTTTTTAAACGTGTACAGGTCTCTACCATTTTGAATTTATTGAAATGCGACCACCGCTGCTGGAATTTTACCCGTGATATTTGGGTCAGCAGACGAGGGCCATAACCAATGTTTCACCGTGGCGAACGGGGTGAAAATTCGGCAGATCACACGTACCATGGGAATCGAGGTTTTGTGAAGCATGCGGATGGAAGGTAAATGTTGTGTAATCTTTATATAGAGCGAAATGTTACAAAACAGCGCTAGATATATGTACAGAAAAGAAAAGAGGAATGAATAAAAGGAAGGGACAGGAAGGGTAATCTAGCAGAAGAACCGGTTTCCTATCCTGTACAAGGAGGGGGGGGGGAGGATCGAAAAGAGGATAGAGAGATAAAATAAATAGGAAAAATAAGAATACACATGCGCACACATGCAGGACGTTGTACAACACACATGCATTGAAACATTTGTACAACACTTGTACATGGGTTGAAAACGCATGTACAAATGTTGTACACCCAGACATATGCTCAACGGTCGCATATGTTTAAATATCCTTTTGTTTACAAATTATATTATTTTATTATCTGAATTTTGATTCGTGCCTTGAAGGGATATGCGTTTCTGTTACAAATATTTTTGCATGTTTCTGTTATGCACATTTCTGTTTATGTATGATTTCTTTCTACTCCTGTAATAGCCCTACAAAAAGTGCTGACAGTATCAATAAATGAAATGAATTGCGCACCGATGCAACATGGGTATTACCAACATCTCATGCGGTAAGCTGATATATAACACTTGCGCTTGCCAGGATGGTGGCCCTTGATAGTGCTACGTAGATCAACTTCAGTGCGGGCGCCCAACTTTTGTTGACGTCAACCCAACGTGACACCTGCATCTTAAGAGTAGATCTGTAATATTTGTAAATCTATAACATCAGTACTGCAACCGCAACTGACGTTTCACCAATAGTACGCCTGCATGAGGATTTTTTTGTCTGCACTTTACAGACCTGGCATGGCTCTGTGATAGAATATTTTATTGCTAAACAGAATGCTTCGGTTCAATTCCTGCTGGGATCTTGCTTTTTTTTTCTTTGCGTTTGTCGGGTCAATGCTGCCAATGACCTTTTTTTTTCCTCAACGCTCTTGGACTGAAGTGACCAATGTCTGTTGTCACCATTCCTGGTCACATATAAACAGTCAATCACCTGTGACGCATACCCGCATACCACGGCTCGCAGTATACGCTTATGTGCCACATGTATCTGGAAGAAATGGTTTGATGGCGTCCGCCATGTTATTTTCGCATTATTTATGTCCTGATCAGCCAGACATATTCGTCAAACCCTCTGACCATCTCACACTGATTTCGGTGAATTCCTAGTTATGAAGCGCCTTGATAGAAACGCTCAAAGTGCCTGAAGTTCGCTATGAAATACCTCGCTTGTAGAAAGCAATAATATAATTACCAGCAGACTTGAGATTCTGTGAGCGGAGTTACAAACAGAATTTTTGTGAAAGCGAAGTGAACAAGAAGATCCCAATATCTTACATTATGTTCGGAACAAGCAGTTCCTGAATATCCGGCTCTAATTTTTTGCGATTGTAAAGCACAATTTTTTTCCAGCAAAATGGTCACAGTGAAAACGTTCTTTTTTTCGCGTGTCGCAATGTAACAAAGACGGCACGTTGAATGTTTTCTGCATAAATTTCTCCGTTCTTCCTCCGAATGACAAGCATTAAACCGAACAATTTGCCCTTGCAGGCGGTAAAACCCGAGGTAATAGAGAATCACCTCCACTTCGTCGATCTCGCGGATATACCTCCGAGGGCCTCGGGAAATGGCGTGAAACCGAGATTATGATAATGTCACCCACCCTTGATTCTGTTCCTTAAACAGGCAAAATAAGGAACGAAGGGCGAGGTGAGGGATAAGGTGCGTGCGTTGTTCGTCGCGATGGAAAGCGCGGCCGCAAGCCGCTTGCGAAATAGGGTGGCTCACCGTCATCCATGCGGAAGCAACGAGTGAAAAGAAACGACGAGAGTGGGAGGTTGGCTATGCCAGGTCGGTTATGGTTCTACGCATTATAGACGCGTTTAAAACGAGAAAGAAATTTCAGTGGCGGGCTTTCACTCTCATTAGCAATTCAGATTGACGTAGAACCTCTTTCCTGTCAGGGTCGGTTTGAGCGAACGAGACGACAACGACTCTGTGGAAGCGAGTGAAGTGAAGCCGACTCGGAAAGGAATAAACAACGTGAGAATGGTGGCAATGAAGAGTGCAGGTTATTTTAATGCGAGGCGAGCGAGGCATCCTTAATATAAGAAAGTGTGGGGATAAAAAGAAAACAAAATTTGGTGGTAGTTTGCGCACGTGCAGTGAAGCTGTCGCTGTTCGGTCTTGGGTAGGCACAGTGAGGTGAACAGAGGAAAAAAAAAGTCAAAGCATATCCACAGAGTGAAGGATGATGTGTGGGGTGAAGGTTCGAAAGGTTTTATCGGCAAACCCTGCATCATCCACTGGCCGCGTCCATCCATCCATCCATCCGTCTGTCCGTCTGTATATATGTATGTCCGTTTACCAGTCTGTCGGTCTGTATGTACGTCTGTCCATCCATACGTCCATCTAGTATGTCTGTTCAACTGTACCACCATCTCGCATCGTTCAATCATATATTCATTATATACAAGTACCGCCATCCAGCGGACATTCCAAAGATTAAAAGAAGACATGGCTACTACATACAGGAAACGCATGACCCACGCCCTAAGGGGCTTCACCCCTAAAAGTTATGATCAATCTCAGTACTTCATATGAACGTATACTTGTGTAGTTTACCACGCGCAATTTGTTTCAGCGTGGTTCGAAAGCGGGAAGTGGTCGGGTTACCGTAAAACCAATTTATCCGTGAGCTCTCGGACATAACGTATGAACCATATTTAGATAACAATTCTGGAAGATAGGAGAATTATGACACTCCATAATACGTAAGGATGCCATGTACGTCAAATAAGTTCAATGAAGTTAAGAGGTACCATGGCATAAGACGCATGGAATATCTCGCGGAAATTGTATTTTGAACTCCACGTGAAGATCTAGTTCACACGAGTGCTTCTGAGTTTCGCTATATACCTTTAGTAATGTGGCCATAAAGCCGGGCAATTAAACCTGAAAGCCAAAAAGGTATTCGCTATTATCCACCATAGAAGGAACCGCCCGTTTTATTAGTTAGTCTTACAATGAAGCTTCTAAGTGGTGTTTCATCACCACTACCGTCAATGTTAAATGGCGGTGTCTAGTGGCATGCTTCATCAAATCTCTATCGAGGAGCTGGGTGACAATCGATCTGATCAGAATTACAGATATTCTTCTTTTGTTTTTGCTGTTGTTACCAATATCACGTTAGTCAGCAGTATGTATGGGTCCGAATACCTTAATCTTCTGTTGTAGAGGTAATTTCATAATTATTGTAACGAAAAGTGATATATTCACAACACAATGTAATAAATCTTGGTTTTTAAGTCATTATTGTACTCGATTGTTTCCTAAAAAGAATTGTCGTCACCCAGGTTTCTGAGCCCTGTTGTTAGTGTAAAATACGTAATGCGAAGTTCTTTTTGGAATTCTTTTTTGAAGTTTCAGATTATGTCGATTCCCGCTTGCACAGTTCTAGATACATTATGCGTGTGCGAGTGCTCGCACACCAATCCTCCTGCACATATAGACCCCTTTTCATATGGCTTCCTACTGACACTGCTGCTCAAGCACTTGCTTATGGTTTATAACCGTAGCCGTAAGCTGGTCTATGAGTCATAACGTTACTAGAAGCCCATGATAATGAATTACTGCTTTGACTCATGTCCGTTAGTTGATGCAATCTATTGAAAATGTGTAATGTGCTTTTACATATAGACACACTTCCCCTTACATTAATGCGCCATGCACTTGATTGATTTCAACTGCCTTATGCTCGGGTATGTGCTGGCGCACCGGTTTACACCTGCGTACGAAGATAAACTATTTAGAATGAAATCGTCCATGTTCATGTACTCCCTTCCGTTACACAATATAATCATATATACCTTAGAAATAACATTTTCAATAATATTTGAGATTTTGCGTGCCTAGATCACGGTACAATTATGATGCACGCCGCATGAGAGAACTCCAGAAATTTGGACCTTCTCGTTTTATACGTTATTAGACCGTTGTTGTTGTTTTTTCATACTGTAATTAGGGAGCATTGGCGCTGTCGTGTTAGTACTTCTAAGCTGAGTACAAAGCGTCAACCTTTGTGAACAAACCTCGTGCTTCCGACCAGAGCCAAAACAACGTTCGCCTAAGCAGCATAGCACAACGTCCGCGTTCCGACAGGCAACAGCGACCATCCCCGAGGTTAGACGACGCTTCCTGTATGAATCACTGGGAAGTCAGTCGTTTCTGCCTCTACTTACACACTCTTCTTCTTATTCTTCTTATTCTTCTTCCTTTTCATCGGAAGCAACCCGGCGGTGCAGAGCGGCCTGTGCTGACGGGAAACGTGGCGTGCGATGCGGCGATTTGCCTTCCAACACGCGATCGGTTTTCATGCGCCGGACTCGGTACGACTGGATACGGCACGCTGTCGCTGCGGCGCGCGCAGTCTGCATCGTGCCTCGGTCATGGCACGGCTCCCTGCATGCATTGCGGCCACGATTCCACGCCACGAATGCACGCACTCGCGGCACGTGGCCACGAAGCTCAATCGTGCTCACCGAGAAGCAAGCACATACACAAACTGTATATGTGCAAAAATGCGCACACTCCGTTTATCCGTGCATATCCGTCAGTGTTCCTGCAGTGCAACGCTGGTTGTGGGAACGATTCTGCGGCACTTGCACAGCCGTCACTTGTGGGGCATTCGACGTGAGTAGTCGAGAGTTCGACGGAATGCCGTCTGGTCAGGTAAAGGCATTGTTGAATAAAACAGGTCACTGACCAATGTCAAACAAAACAATGACGTTTCGGGACCCGTACGGATCCCTTGTTCACAAATCTGGTATCATGCAAGGTGACGATAGTGGCGTCGTCCTTCCCGCGAGCCCTGGTGTTCCTGACCTGATTTTTGCAGTGTCAGGTATAGCAGAGCTGTAGTGCGCGCGAACACAGGGCACACTTTCGCGGCTGCTTTCTTTCTTTCTGTCTTTATTCTCAGAATTAACATTGTGCCACTAATATACGCTTGAAAAACATCTTTTCTGGCTCGTGTTAGTGAAACTTAAATTATTTCTAGGGATAGTAACAATAATGATAACATCTGGGGTTCTTTGTCCCAAAACCCTGTGATGTGAATATTGTTACGAATAAATATAGCACCTGGTACTATATAAACTCTTTATTTAGGGCAAACTTGTGCCCGTAAACTCAAAGCTAAATATGGTCAGCCAAGAATGCCTCTTGCTCGCTGACTCCAACTTCGTCGGTCTCCTCCTCTGCCCCTCGAGTCTCGTGCCGGTCCCGTGGCGTAGCATCGTGGCGCGTGCAGGACGGCGTTCCATGGCGCGGCTTTCTTGCTACTTGTTTGGCGGCTTTTACGAACGCGAATTGTGGCACCGTCTTCTGCGATGTTCGAGCTGTGGCATTAGTCTCCCTCCTAGCACGCATCGCCCCGATGCGTAGAGCCAGCTGACAGTTTCTAAACAATAGGACTTGTCCTTGTGTTAGACGACGCGAGTCAGTTCACTTGTTGAGTTCCTGTCGTAGTACGGTTTCATCCGTACTACATGTACAACTTCCGGGAGATTCCGGCATCGTGTTGTGCATACTTGACCTTCAGGGATCACTTCGTAGTTTAATCAGCCTAGCTGACGAAGAACCAGGTAAGAGTCAAAATAGCGCCGCATAAGCTTTTCTGATAGGCCACGTGCACGTACAGACGTCCAGACCCACACTTGGTCTCCAGGGGAGTACTGAACATCCCTTTGTCTTAGTTTGTAACGGTGCGCGTCGACGTCCTGCTGTTGAATTATGCGGTTCCGTGCTAGTTGTCGCGCCTCTTCTGCCCTTTCTACATATTCGCTTATGTCAGGGTCCTCTTCATTCGTACTGTTGACAGGCAGCATCGCGTCTAATGTCGTTATTACTGTCCGACCATAAACAAGTTGAAATGGCGTAAAGTGGGTTGTCTCTTGTACTGCTGTATTGTATGCAAATGTAGCATACGGTAATATGGTGTCCCAAGTCCGATGCTCGACGTCCACATACATCGCGATCATGTCAGGAAGCGTCCTGTTCAGCCTTTCAGTTAACTCATTAGTTTGCGGATGGTATGCGGTAGTTCTTCTGTGGTCGGTGTGCGTTACCTTCATGACGGACTGTACTAGCCTGGCAGTGAACGCAGTTCTTTTGTCAGTTATAAAGACTTTAGGTGCGCCATGTCGCAGCACCATCTGGGTCACAAAAAACTGAGCCACTTCATTTGCCGTTCCTTTTGTGAGAGATGACGTCTCGACATACCGGGTCATGTAGTCGGTTGCTACAACTATCCAGCGCTTCCCAAACGATGACATAGGAAATGGTCCTAGCAAATCCATTCCGACCGGCTCAAACGGGATTTTCGGTGGCTCTATCGGTTTCAAAAGACCTGCTGGTTTTAGGGGTGGTACTTTGAGTCTTTGGCGTTCTCGACATGATCTTACGTAATGCTGTACTGAATCCATCAATTTTGCCAGTAATATCTCTGGCGGATTCCTGCCAAAGTTCTACTAATGCCCAAGTGACCTGCCGATGGGTCATCATGACACGCTTCTGAAATTTCCGCTCGCAGTGATGATGGTATCAGCAGTAGGAACGTTTCACCGGTGTGTTGAAAGTTTCTCTTGTAGAGAACGTTGTTACGAAGGACGTAGGAACGTAGTCCACGAACGAAAACTCGCGGTACTTCGACTTGCTGCCCCTCTAAGTATTGAATGAGCAGAAGTAATTCTGGGTCCATTCGCTGATCATGAGCCATCTCCGACACATTCACAGCTCCAAGAAACGCGGAGTCTTGTTCATGCTCAGGAGATGAGGTCTGGACTGGTGCTCGTGACAAGCAGACCGCGTCATTGTGCTTGTGGCCAGACTAGTAGACTACGGTGATGTCATATTCTTGTAGACGCAGGCTCCATCTAGCAAGTCTTCCGGAAGGATCCTTGAGGTTCGCAAGCCAGCACAATGAATGATGGTCACGGATGGCTCGGAATGGTCTACCGTATAAATATGGACGGAACTCACTGATGGCCCATATAACTGCGAGACATTCCTTTTCCGTAGCTGAATAATTATACTCAGCTTTCGACAGAGTGCGGCTTGCATAAGCAATAACTTTTTCTTCCCCGTTCTGCCATTGAACAAGAATAGCACCGAGGGCAACGTTGCTGGCGTCCGTATGAATGTCTGTTTTGGCATCTTCGTCAAAATGAACGAGTATGGGAGGTGACTGCAAACGCCGTCGTAACTCAGAGAAGGCGTCTTCTTGCTCTTGGTGCCAGATAAATGGTACACCTTCCTTCGTAAGCCGTGTCAGTGGTGCCGCAATCTTGGAGAAGTTTTCAACGAAGCGCCTATAATAGGCACAAAGCCCCAGGAAACGTCGCATAGCTTTTTTGTCTCTTGGCCTTGGGAAATTTTCAACCGCAGTGATTTTATCCGGATCTGGGCAGACACCGTGAGAACTGACAATGTGCCCGAGGAACCGAAGCTCCCGGAATCCAAAGTGGCACTTTTCGGGTTTGATCGTTAGTGCAGCCATACGAATGGCGTTCAGTACCGTTCTCAATCTCTCTACGTGCTGCTCGAACGTAGTGGAAAAAATACTACGTCATCAAGATAGACAAGACATGACTGCCATTTGAGGCCGGAGAGCACAGTGTCCATCATCCTCTGGAAGGTAGTGGGAGCAGAACACAAAACAAATGGGAGTACTTTGAACTCGTAGAGTCCGTCGGGTGTCACAAACGCCGTCTTTTCCCGATCTCGTTCGTCGACTCCTATTTGCCAGTACCCACTCTTTAGATCCAACGATGAAAAAAGTGAGCATTGCGCAGTTTATCCAACGTATCGTCGACTCGTGGGAGTGGGTACACGTCTCGCTTCGTGACGAGGTTGAGTTTTCTGTAATCAACACAGAACCGCATGGTGTTGTCCTTCTTCTTCACCAGTAGTACCGGCGATGCCCATGGGCTTTTGGAGGGCTGTATGACATCGTCGTCGAGCATCTCCTGTACTTGCTTCTTTATCGCCTCCTTTTCTTTCGGGGCTACTCGGTATAAATGCTGACATACTGGTCTAACTTGCCCTTCGATTACAATGCGGTGCTTTGCTACAGGTGTACGTCCGACTTTCGATGAAGAGGAAAACACTCTGCGAATTCCTTGATCAACTCCACAATCTGCTCTTTCTGCAGAGATGAAAGCTCTCGGACAATATCTATTTTCTCGAGGACACTGTTCACTGTTGAGGGCGTTGTGGGTATTTTTCCTATGGTGCAAACATCTGAGACTTGTACGTAGTCATGAAGTGATGCTATGGCTGCTCCCTTCGCCACATGCTGTACCTCGTTGGTAAAGTTGGTCAATAACACATCAGTATATCCGTTCCGCAGGTTCACTAGACCTCTCGCCACGCGTATCCCCTTTGTGAGTAGCAGTTCGATATTTCCATCAGCTAGTCCGGCATATTCACGAAAAACGTCGCTTTTCACAGAAACTGTCACGCTGCTACGTGGCGGCACTGTCACACCTTCATCCACAATACGAAGAGACGAAACAATTGGTTGCTCCGCATGACACACGGCAACAGCGTTCTCTGTAGAGAAAGAAACTTGGATTTCTGCAAGTCGATGATGGCACTGTTCGCTTGCAGGAAGTCCATGCCCAGAATTGCCTCACGGGAACATTCGGGGAGAACAATAAAACTGCAGACGTACACATGGCCTCTTATTCCCACTCTCGCTGTGCACATTCCTATGGGGCTGACTAAATGCCCTCCGGTGGTGCGTATCTGCGGTCCGGTCCAATGAGTGAGCACTTTCTTCAGCTTCTTTGCGAGCATGCTACTTATAACTGAGTAGTCTGCACCTGTGTCTATTAACGCTATGGTTTCGACGTCGTCGATTCTGACTTGTAGCTCGGATGTCACGTCACCATTACTGCGCTTGTCCGTCATTGTGTCAGTGTCGTCGTCTGATCCGGTTAGCGATGGAGGGTTTTCAGTTTTCCGAAAATCAGTGGCCCTGCCTCCACAGGTCGCTGGTTCTAGTTTTCCCGTCGAGGGCTTGGTGAACGACGCCTCGGTAAAGTAGATGATGGGTGTGGACTCGGTGACCTATTGCGCATTGGTGCAATCGACCGCGATTCATGTCGCTGAGTGTTTGGATATGCATAGCACGAAGATAAATATTCTTCGATTTCGTAAGGGCGCTCACCGTTACGAGGGCAGGGTGCATTCACTGGGAAGCCACGTAGCCCGACCCGATGGTAGTGGCATGTCCGATAAAGATGACCTGCCTCCCCACAGTGGTAGCAGAGGGGCCGCCGGTCTGCCGTGCGCCATACATCACTTTTACGGGGTCTCGCTTCAGGCATCGGCGGTGGCGTACTGCTAGGAAAGGTCGGTGGCATAACGGGAGCTTGTGCAAAGCTCGGGCGTCTCATGTCTTGCCGTACGGCTTGCGCGTATGACAACTGTGGCTGAGGTTCCGGTTGCGTGTGGTGTGGCACCTGAGGCTGCGGTTGAATAATTGCTTGCCGCACTTCTTCACGTACAACGTCTGCGATTGAGGGCATCGCTGGAGGACTTTGGGGGAGTTGCAGTTTCTGGAGCTCCTCCTTAACAATAGCCCTCACCATTTCCCGGAGTACGTCAACGTTGGTGGGAGGGTTGTTGACTCCGCCCTGACTAAAGAGACGCTGTTGTACAGTCGCGCACGTTGTTGTAGTGTCCTTTCCATGGTCGTTGCCTGGGACCAGAACTCCGCCACAGTTCGCGGTGGATTACGCACCAGGCCTGCAAAAATCTCTTCTTTGACTCCGCACATTAGGTGCCGCAACTTCTTTTCTTCGGCCATGTTTTGGTCAGCTCGGCGGAAGAGCCGCGACATGTCTTTTATGTACATGGCCACGCTCTCGTTATTCCGTTGGTTCCTTGTCTGAAGAGCAGCCTCTGCCTTCTCTTTGCGGTCCGTGTTCGGATAGTTTGTGATTAGCTCTCGTCGGAAGTCGTCCCACGACAGCAAGGATGCTTCGTGGTTCTCAAACCACGTATGTGCCGAATCTTGCAGGGCGACGTAAACGTAACGAAGTTTTAGGGCTTCGTCCCAACCATTCAATCGTGCAACGCGCTCGAAACCTTCAAGCCAGTCCTCGGTATCTTCAAAGGTCTCACCGTGGAAGACCTCTGGTGTACGTGGCGAATCCACAATGAGGTGAGATGGAGATGGCATCGACTGGGTGGCCATCGCAGTGACGCTAGTGCTTGAGGTCTCGACAGGTCTTGATGGGTCAATTAGGGGGCCAAACTCGGGCTGCTCACGACGTAGTCGGCGACTCGTGCGTTGGTGCACAGGTGTCAATTCTGCTGGCTCCAATCTTCTGGGATCTGGGCTTCTCTCCCTTGCCTGTGGTGGGCTCGAAATCATACCCAGCACGTCCACCAGATTGTTACGAATAAATATAGCACCTGGTACTATATAAACTCTTTATTTAGGGCGAACTTGTGTCCGTAAACTCAAAGCTAAAAATGGTCAGCCAAGAATGCCTCTTGCTCGCTGACTCCAACTTCGTCGGTCTCTTCCTCTGCCCCTCGAGTCTCGTGCCGGTCCCGTGGTGTAGCATCGTGGCGCGTGCAGGACGGAGTTCCATGGCGTGGCTTTCTTGCTACTTGTTTGGCGGCTTTTACGAACGCGAATTGTGGCAGCGTCTTTTGCGATGTTCAAGCTGTGGCAATATGAAAGACGCCGTAGTGGTGGGCTCCAGAAATTTCGACCATCTGGTGTCATTTAACGTGCATTGACATCGCACACTACACGGGCCTTCACCATTTCACCTCCATTCAAATGCGACCGCCACTTCTGGGTTTGAACCAGCGACTTCCGGATCTGAAGCCGAGCATCCTATCCCCTGATCCATCGAAGCGGACGAAAAATACCAGTTGGAAGAATTAGAAGTGAAACGTCTAGTGTGCCGCCTAGTGCACTCATGTACAGACTAGAAGATACAGGAGAGAAAAAAATATGGCGTAAACTCCTTTATCTGAAATGCAGGCCACATGAAAGACCGGCAAAATATGAGACAGTGGCACCAGACTCATGGTTAAGGGATTAGAATTCTTTCCTACCGTTGAGTACGGTACGACACGAGCACATTAACCACATGACTCAACATAAATCAGCTGGGCTGAAAACCCGCTTTCAGAAAAGATCACCAGGCCATGGCTGCGCGTGATAATGCTGCAAAAAGACTGCGAAGATATCACTGCATACTAACTACATAATTAGGAGCATTATCAAGAGCTTGTGCACTGATGTGGCACTTCTACAGATATTATTGTATCTTTAAATTTTGATTTTAGTAGTCATTAGCTTTCATTTGATTTGGTTTTTACGACTGTCAGAAAAAAATGCCAGCCGTGCGCGGTAGGCGCAGCACAGTCAAAGCGAAAGCTAGAAGAGCGGCCTTTCAGAGCATTTTCAAAACAATCATTGGATAACTACTGCAAGCACACTTGCTTGGTACCCACTAGGGCATTAATAATAAACTTTTGGGTAGCAGGCCGGCATTCGCTATGCTATTTTTTGTCATTCTTCTGAGAAGCGTGGTACCCCTAAACACTTGCAAGGAATTTTGTGCCAATTGTTCATGCAGTGGCTGACAACGATGCAGAAATATGGCTGTAGTGGGTATGGGCCACAGTTGAAAGGGAAACAAGAACAAGCTTTTGTGATGGTTTGGAGCATTGGACGGCCCACTCGTAATGCTTATCGCATTGTGCGACGACTGGTTGTTCTTTCGCTGTTTTAAAACGCTTTATAGGTCGTATTAACGCGATTGCTTTCCCGACATCAAGCCTGCCTAAGGCAAGTTTGACAAGCAGTCTAAAGCACTGGTGTAGCTCAGTAGGAGAATACTGGGCTGGCACCCAGCTGAACCGGGTTCGCGCACCCACTGTGCCATTGGTGCTAGGTAAAACCTGCCTAAGGCAAGGTTTTTTATTTCGCACGATGTGGTTACGGACACCAGCGGCGGCGGCGGACAACATGCAACTGCGCGTAATCCGAAAAGTGATCTCATAACCGCTTTCGCTGTAAAAACACAACAGCTCGCGTGCTATCCCTCTCATAGTATTCGCAGCAACCGAGTTACAGCTCAAAACATCAGAAGAAACTTCCAAAAACTTGCTAAGAAAATCTAGGTTTTCTTCGTTTGAAACTCTGTAAAACTGAAGGCGATTCGTCTGCGGCTGCAGCACAAGCCCTATATTTCGGCGTTCACAGAGCCGCTGGCTTGTGAACTTCGATGTCGGCGGCTAAGCTCCAGGGAATCGAATGGCCGATTCGTTTGCATTGAGCACGCTTAGGTCTGGCTAGTTGAGAAAATAGAGCTTGGTTAGGTTATTCTAAGCATAGAAAATTTGCTGAACTATTGTTAAGGTCCACTGGTCAGGAGCCTGACGAAATGTTCTGCGCAATGCATTGCACTGAAGACAAAAAGAGCAGAAAAGTGCGTATCTACTGCCCTCGTATAAATCCTACTACGGCTTCCAGCTGTTCTTACGGTATGTAATTACAGTTCGCGCACTCATTAGGATCTCTGATTAGCTTCAACCGCGTGTAACTGGCGCCATTCAAATGAATAAGAAACACTATTTTATCCTGCGGGAATAAGCACAGCAGCGTCGTACGAACTTCCGAACTACTGCGGCACTTCGAATTCGCCCAATGGCGCCAAATTGAAGAGCCGCGGCGCCCGTTCAGCGGCATTAAATATTAACGCCGCACGACGGCGGGGTGCATGCACGGCCCTTTTGTCGAACGTGAGACGCCCGAATGCGCACCGTTTTTCCTTCGGGCACGGTCGTCGTCGTGGCGAACAGAGTGCGGTAGACACGCCCTTGTTTTCAATGCAAAGCGTTTTTCGGTGTCGCCTCTTAAGAGCCGCGACGCGTACAGCCGCTGATGAAGAGGACGCCACTGAGCACAGCTTGTGCTTTTCCTGTTGTCAGTGGTCCTTTAGTATGCTTGTACCGGGGTCCTTAGTTCCCTCAGTCTCAGACTCAGTACGCGGATCATTTTCCGATTGAGAAATATTCCACCTTTTTCCGAATGTGATGGGCCGTGCGGCGCAGAAAGCGTGACGCAATGTCCATCGCTTAGACCTATAGGAGAAGCTGGATTAAGCTGGGATGGAATGGTGTCACGGTCCCTGTGTAATGTCTGTGGAACTTAATCTAGTTAACCTCCCTATCTTTTTTATATTCTTTCTCTCTCTCTCTCTCTCTCTCTCAAGGGGCAACAAACATTGCGATACAGCCGCTCAATCAGAACATGATGGGGGCGTGCGAGAATGCATTATTCTCTCAAGAAAAGACGCAGCAGCGAGACTATGCGTGCTTATTGCACATGATGCTGTAAGATTCTACAAGGACGCACCAAATGTCCTAGCTACAGGAAAAACATGCACTCATTGGCGACTACGTTGGCTTCTGAAATTCTGGAATGCTGCCCGAATCAGTTATAATAATAATAATGATTGATAGAGTTCAGCATCCCATGTGTCAAGCAACTCTAACTCCAGTAGATAGTCAGGTCGATATATAAAAGTTTTTGCCTGGGAGTCGACAGCTAGAAAGACTGCCTTATTGAGTTCCTCACCTTGTTTCTCTATAGATTCTTTGATGTCACCTTCTTTACAATACACAACACATATCCGTTTCACTTCTCGCTTTTAAGCTCCCTCCCACTAGGTAGGCTAGCAAACCAGAGGCTCCTCTTCCAGTTAACCTACATACGTTTCTCTCGTTAGTGTATCTACCCCCTCTCCATTCGCCATCCTCGTAAATAATATCATGAAAACCAAGCTAAATCATTGTTTAGGTTGGCTGTATTGTGTTTATGACAGTTAGACACTGCAAAACAGAGAGTTAGAGAGAATAGGGTGTGTGTTTTGTCCAGAATAGTTTTAAAATACTTGGCCTAATACGCTAATTTGGCACTGCCGTTAGCTAGTCTATATTCGTAACTGTCCGAAATAACGAGACAGAAAGGGCGCTTCGACAGGACGATGATCCACTTGTTTATTTATATCTCTACAGAGTTACAAGTGTGCACAAAAAGAGAGCTGTTCAGCTTCCATTTCTTTTGGAATTTAACATTATGAACCCCTAATGATAAAAATCTAATGCTATAAATTTTTGTTTAACGAATACTGGTGAATCATGATGCTGTATGCACATTTAGTTAGCTTAAGTGGCCGACCATTGGCAGGAAGGAATATCTTGAGCGACTGGTCACAAAACGCTTTAGTACGAAAGAGGACATGCATTACTGAATACATTAATATTCATGCCAATGTGATTTTTGTCTTACCCGACTGCGTATTACGCATACTAGGGACGACTCTCACAGTGGATCATGGTGTGACCTAGTGCCCGGCGCACTCAGGGGTTGAGGGGAACGAACGGGCAGACTGTTTGGCTCGAGGCATTACAGCCCAAGTGGTGGACCACATCTCCCGGGAGGACACTTCGACACTTGGTGCGCCAAGAGAAATCCTCGAACTTCAAAGACTAGGTAGGCGAACCAAAGCTCTCCCTCATCCTAACCTAAATAGGAGACAAGCACGGTACTGGCGTCGCCTGCAAACAAACACTTTTGCACATTTACACAGGTTACACAGAATTTAGCCTCACAGATACAGCGACACATGTTTGTGGTGTGGAGCAAGACCAACATTAGAGCAGATATCAATCAATCAATCAATCAAATCAATCAACCAAATCAAATTTTATTTTCGCTTCAGACAATACAGCGCATTGTCACTGCGAAAATAGGAGACCAGAGAAAAAAGCTGCGCTTGCGCAGCTTGACTAAGCTCTGGTCACCCGTACAGCAGTGGTGACAGAGAAAAGCATCTAACAAGTCTATATAGCCACAATATATACAATGCGGTTACCAAAAGTGGTTATGTACACTACGGTGTTCTAATGAAAAAAAAAACATCAATGTATGTTTTACGTTACAATCACTTTAGTAAAACCAGCTACTGTAAATATACAAACATGAGTTGTTCTAATACATTTATACAAACATATCTAGTAAGGTTTTGTTAGTAAAGTTAAGAACGTCAACATTTCTTTGTTCTAGTTCATTTAGTGTGGTTGCGAGTACATAATCAAGTTTTTCTTTCCCATAATGGGTACGCGAGAAAGGAACGTGGTATGGTGGGTGATACCTGGAAGGATAGGAAATTGTATTTGCTCGAAGATTTGCAATTTCTTCGAATAGCTGTGTTCTTCCTAATGTGGCATTTTTGTATGTTCTCAATAATTTATGCTTGTATATGCTGTGAATCTTCATAATTTTATGTTTGTGGAATAAAGGTTCTGTGTGTTCTAGAAACGAGACATTTTCTATTGAACGAAGTGCTTTTTTCTGGACCAAGACTATTTGCTGTAAGTTTGATAATGTTGTCTTTCCCCATATTAGCGTGCAATAATATAACTGAGAGTTGAAGAGTGCGAAATATAACATTCTTTTAATGCTAACAGGAAAAGTGTGACGGTTTCGGCTTAATACACCGGCTGCTCTGCTTAATTTTGGCAATAAGGTTCTCACAAGTTCATTCCAGGACATATTTTCTGAAAAAATTACACCAAGAATCTTAATATGTTTCTCGATTTTGATTTGAAATGGCCCAAAAGTTATATAATCATCGATGCTTCTTAAAATGCCCGGGGCATGGAACAACACACATTTAGTTTTCGATTCGTTTAAAGTAAGCCTATTGAACTTGCACCAGATCTGTAAGTTATGACAGAATGTATCACCCTTTCGTGTTATGTTCTCCAAGTCTCTTCCCTCAAGAAGTACCGAGAAATCGTCGGCATATATAATATATTTACAATCCTCATAGATTCTTACAATATCATTAATATAGAAAAGGAAGAGAATCGGTCCTAGTATGCTACCCTGAGTAACCCCATATTCAATAGGCCTATATAAGGTGTGAGTTACATTTATTTAGTTCAACGTATTGGTAGCGCGTTTTCAATTAAGATTTAATAAGTTGTAACACTGTCCCACGTAACCCATAATGTTCTAACTTTTCAAATAAAATTGAGTGGTTTACCCGATCGAAAGCTTTACTAAAATCTAGAAATATACCCAGTGTCATGACCTTATTTTCAAAGTTGTGTAATATTTCCTCTTTTTGAACAAGAAGTGCTGTCTCAGTGCAACGTCCCTTTCTGAAGCCGATTTGGTGATCTGTTAATAGGTTGTATTTTGTAATAAATTTCTCAATACGACAATTTATTACTTTCTCGAGTCCCTTTGAAAAGATAGGCAATATTGACACAGGACGATAGCTGCTTAAGCTATTTTTGTCTCCATTCTTGTAAATCACTGAAACTCTAGCCACCTGCATGCTGTCTGGAAAAAGCCCAGTAGAGATAGCGATGTTATATATGTGTGTAAGCACTGGTGCAATTAAGTCTATAACGTATTTGATTAGTTTTATTTCTAAATCATCCACATCGCGGCTACGACTGTTCCTAAGCTTCTGATACAGCATTGTCACTTCAGGAACAGATGTTGGCTGCAAGTACATTGTGTGGGATAGTCTCGGGATACGGTTAGGAGCTTCGTGACAGTAGGTGCTACTTCCAATTTCAACAAAGAAATTGTTGAAAAGGTTGGCGAGTTCGGTCCCGCCAATCGTTTTGTCATTTATGACGAGGTTGTCGATCGTATAATCCTTGGTATTCTGGTTTAGTAACTCGTTTATTTTTTTCCACACTTTGTTACCACTACGCAAGCAATTGTTGTCAAATACACGCCTATAATATTCGTTTTTTGATTTTTCAATGTCTTTATTCAACTTAATTCAAAATTTCTTAAACTCTTTTAATTCTTCCGTGTTACGAGACTTACGAAAGTTGACAGAAAGCTTATTCTTATGTTTAATAAGCTTGATCTATTCATGTGTGATCCACGGTTTGCGCACCCTTTTTTGTTGACGGTATGCCCGTGATGGGAACGACTCTAAATAATGTTTTTGAATTTTTTTATAAATAAGTCATAACACTTATTGCTGTCTTCAAGAAGAAATACTTCCCTCCAATCTGTTTCAGAAATCTTATCACGAAACACCTCTAGCGCTTGAGACGATATATCCCTGTACTTGAGCTGAGGCCAATCCCTTTGTTGCAATGAACTGTTACGGTTAAGCATGCAAAATGTAGGTAGGTGATCACTGACGTCACTGTTGATAACGCCAGAGAGAATGCCATCAGTGTTTCGGTTAGTAATGAACAAATCTAGCACAGATGCTGATGAAAGAGTAACGCGTGTAGGTGTTGATATAAGATTTTGAAAACCGTTGCTTTGTAATACAAGCAAAAAATCATTCACCGCACTCAAGCCTTTTGCAATGTCAATGTTCATATCACCGCCTATTGTTAGTAACCATCTGTTTTCACTGGCACATGAAGGCAAAGAATTGAGAAACTTCAAGAACGCCAAGATGTTGCCACTTGGTGGTCTGTACAGAACAGCGAACACATTGCTATTTTTCTTGATACAAATGGCTTCGATATCACAAGTAACAGTGCTAAACTCTGGTAGAATTTCAGAACCTGGTATAGTAACCTGAATAGAAACTCTACCACCCCTACAATTTTTTCTGTTTAGAAAGAAATGATCGTAAGACGGTAAAACATTCCGAATTTTCATTGTACCAAGTCTCAGTGAACATAAGTGCATCGAAACTAATATTGCGGGATTCTAAAAGGGCGTAGATTTCATCAAATTTACATTGCATGGATCTAATATTTAGATGGAAAACCTTGAAAAGCTTCTCTGGGTTGTCAGATATAATACCACGCATGTCCTCAGGTAGCACGTAGTTAGCATCCATGTTTCTACAATCTGGACAATCGAAGTGTTCGCGCAGGGGGCGCGCATCCTTATCCTCTGGCGGTATTCTTGTCCAAATCGCTCTCGCGTTTTACTGCCACAATGGATGAAGTCTCATCGCGACGGACAAAAATGGCACCGTTTTTTCTTCAGACAAACTTCCAGCCATGTTCGCGCTTGCGCGCTATTGCCATACCAACTAGTCTCTTTAGATACTGACGAAGGTGTTCATTTACAAAGATAGGATGACTTGCCTCACTTCTACTAGAAGCTTCCAGTGATAGACCCAGGCTTCCGCTCGTAAGTTTTGTTTTCTTAGCCTTCTCTAGAACCTTGTCTCTCTTTTCGCGCTTCACGAACTGAACAATAATGTTCTTCTTGGTCTTGTCTTTCGTTGCCACTCTGTGAATTACGTCTATATCGTTCGCGCAGACAGGTTCACTGATGGCCGTTCCAATTTGAGCAAGAACATCTCCCAAACACTCATTCGGTGTTTCCGTAACACCTTTGATCTCAAGGTTTTTGTTGCGCGAGTACTGGTCAGTTTTGACAAGACTGGTTTGACATTCCATCACTTCCCTCTCTAATGAGCGAACTTTATGCTGGAGCGCTTCATTTTTTTTTTTTAAGAGAGCTGTACTCCGTCAAAGTAGCATCAAGCCGCAAGTTAGCATCATCAAGATTTTTACTAATGAAATCCATGCTGCGCTTCATGTCGTCGATCTCAGTCCGGAGCTTTCTCTCTTCTGCACGCATGCTTCTTTCGAGAGATTCTTTCAAGTACTTAAATTCATTCCGGAGTTCATCTTTGAACTGTTCAACCTGTTTTGAAACATCCTTTGTCATTTCTAATGGTCAGAACAACGAACAGAAAGTGTCACTCTTTGTGGCAGCGGTGACAGCGATAATATCCTAATAGACTTTTAGAAATATTTGAAAATTTTGAAAATTTTGCTAACCTGTAATGTGCAACATTCAAGAATTACGCCTGCTGCTCCGCCGCTGTCACCGCTGCCAAATGATGCGTCCGTGCAACAGCGGTAGTTTTATAGCCGGGCGGTGGTCACGTGCTCTGTCGTTCAGCCTGCGCAGTCAGGACCCAATGAACGAAGCCTGTGTGCACTGATATTACATATTAGTGCACACGAAGTCCGGAGGCTCCCAGCTCGCCTCTGTTGAATAGCGATTCCCTAAATGGGTTGTGGGAATCGCGGCTGGCGGAACTGGAAATGGGAAGCCAACTGGTGACCCTTGACCAGGCCCGGCGAGCCGCTGTAGCCAATGAGGCCCAGGAAGAGGGGCACCACCCACCCTACACTAATAAAATCTAGCCTTGATATCAATAAATGTTTATTCATAAGATAAAGATGCAAGAAAGGACAAGAAAGGGGTTAGAATGTAGCTGTGTAAAGGAAAACAGACCATATCAATAAAGTGGCGTTGTGTTGATAAGAAATGTGGTTGTGTATCAATAACATCAATTTCCAGAGACTCTCATGCGATTTAGGCACACGTTTCCGTAAGCTGAAATGTATAGTTTACAGCAAATAAAATACAAGAAGTTAACAGAAGAAAACTGGTGGTGCTGCTCTTATACAAGCAACAATGACTGCTCTTTATGATTTAGCATAGAGGTGCATGTCACTAACGTATGAGCTTTAATAAGACGTAGTTATATCTTCACTCATTGAAAAAAGCACGTCTCTATTTCAGCCCGACGACCACAATACGATCTTTACTTATCGCTAAAGTGCACCATATTCAGGTATACCTTTGCTGAAAAATGGCATTTTTGTATGTAAACAATGATGTGTCCTTAGAAACTGTGTCTAAACTCAGAGGGATTGTAGCCGTTATCTATTCCCTTTGAGGAGCACTCAAATACTTCTAAGATCATAATGATTTCACCAGCCGTTTCATTTCATCTGAGCGCCATAAGCAGTTGATTCTCCATGAACGTATTACGTATGTATAACGTCGTCACAAAAGGGCCCTCACAGCTACCTCATTTAGATCCGTATAATAAGGTCGCTCGACGCGGAGAACCTCAACGTTATGGCAACTCCCTTCATCGACAAAGGAGCAAGGTAGTAAGAATGGGCAAGAGCACAGACAGAGTCGTTCCTCGGGAGAATCGTCTGACAGAAAGTGAAATGAATTTTTGCGCCTCGGAGAAGAGACAGTTGGGAAACGACCCTACCTCACAGAACGACGTTGGTAATATACTTGTCAGCTGGGGACGCTGTCGTCCATGCTCTAGAAGCCCCGCCCGGTCGCGCTATAACCTAAACTTTCACAGTTTTAATATACTTCTTTTGAAAATTGCTTGTGACGAGACGAGTGAAGGGCTTTATTTCAAGGCGAGGGCTTCAGGTACCTCATTGAATGAGAAAATTGATGGTCGGCATATCGCGGCGACGGCGTCAACAAGAGTGAGGCAGAAAAATCGTCACTGGATGACGTCAGCATATGACGTCGTCACTAGGTGACGACACACACCTTAACATGATGGCGTCCTGCATGGCATCGTTGCTTGGTCAGAGATGGGCGCATCGTGGAGGCAGTTTAAAAACCAGGTGAATCGCAGAAAGCTTTCGGAGAGGGTGGAAAGAATAAAAAGTATAAGTAAACGAAGGTGTCTTGCGCCTCACGAGTCGTCTCAGGCGAATGCTTTAGCAGTTTTGTCTCTGAACTATAAGCGAGATCCTCGCTTGTACAAGTCGATACCGAAAAGCACGACACGATAAATGTTACTGGCTATAGATTATTACTGCACACGTGGCATCAAAGAAGCCATTTTCCGAATAAGTCATAATACAGGTGCTTTCTTTTATACCGTACGCACAAAATCAAGGAATCGTAGCGAATTCGCAAGACATGTACGTTATTGGCGTCCCGTTAGGGTCAGCTGCTACATACATCGCGTCTAGGATGGTCCACTGAAGCGAGTGTTGAACGGGGCCTTCATATTTTAGACTTACCGGACACCTCAGACAGGCATCGGCGGCTGACCGACCGTTGGTCGATTGAGGCAGACGCCCGTTTTGTCTTCACACTTTCTTTTTTTACACTTTCTGCACAGGTCCGTTAAGATATTACGCCTCCTTGGATTCTCCTTGGGATGCACCATCAGGAGAAGAAATAAAAAGAGAAAATACGGCTGCACGAAGGGGTCATCGGTGCGCCGTGGTGGGTGTCTTGCTCATTTGCAAAGCGCTCACGCCGGCCCATCGGGGCGATAACGCTTAAAGAGGCGCTCCCCGCGAAATGGGCTCTCAATTTGACGGAAGCCTTCGGCTCACCTGCGGTAAAAACTAAAGGGAACGAGAAAGTAGAGAATTACAAAGCCCATCCAAGTCAAGCCGTAAAGCACACATGTTTTTTTTTTCACTTTCTTTGTTCCGGACGGTTCCCTCCGTCTCACCTTTGTGTATTCCCCTTCTCAACATCTCAGCGCTCTTCGTAATTTTCTTCTGACATTCGTTTGCCTTTGTGATAAGTGCTCCTGGAGCACCAGTTAAAGATAGAAAAGCGCAGAACTAACGGGAAGGTGCACAAAACAAAGAGCGACGGAGAAAAATAAAAGGTCTCGCCGCCAAGGAACCTCGCCTACAAACAGGCGGCAAGATACGGGGAGGATCGCTAGGGATGGCGTACACGAAATGAGGGTTGAGGTGAAAAGAGGAAGTTACGATAGCCGTAAAACACAAGCCTCTTCCTCCGTCGTCCAAACCTGGGGCCCGAGAATAATAGAAAACTGCGTGCGAAAACGACGGGCCGCCACTGTTGAGATGCGGATCGTAAAAACGATTTTATTTGAGAGGAAGAAGAAAATTGCCAACGAGAGAGAGAGAGAGAGAGAGAGGAAGTGAACATAGCACTGCGCAAATGAGAGGAGCTTCCCGAGCTGGGAAGTGTCCGACCTCCACACATGCATCCTTCACAGCCCTATAGCACGTCGTTCGTTTCGATTCCTCTTGCTATTTCGAGCTCCGTCCTGTACCCTTCCCATCCGGCTCTTTGACTCCCATTTCTCGCCCTAACAATTTGCGCACTCTGACTCCTGCTGCTGCCCTGTACGGATGGAACAGGCCGACCTACCTGTGATCTTAACCCTGCCGCGCCTGTTCATTGCATTGTCGACGAGCGCATTGGTGCATCGCTGATGCTGCAAAAATGCTCAATGGCGCAACATGTCTGACGTAACTGCATGGCAGTGACGAAAACTTGATTCGTTTCTCGCATCCTACTGTTCGTACGAGTATTGAACTTTGGGCGTGTAGCGTCAGCCTGTTTAATCGTCCGGCAAGATAGCGTTCTTTATAATATGCGGGTTTGACTATGAGGTACGCCGTATTGAAGGGTTCCGGAGATTTCAACTACCATAGGTCTTTTAACGTGCGACTAATTTTAAGCACACAGGCCTCTATAAGTTTTTCTCCGTCAGATCTCGGCCTCCCCATCGGGAATTTAAAACCGCTACTTTCCGGTCAGAAGGCAATTGAGTACCATAACCAGTTAAGATCTTTGGCGGGTAAAGCAACGTTCCTAGAAACTAAAGTTTGAACTCACTTGCATTTCTATTCTTACTCCTTCCGCCATTACGACCAGCTCCTTTAACTTATACCATTCACCAAGCTTGTTCGCAAGCTCCTGATACCTCGCAGAGTCTTGCGAAGCCTCAAAGACGCATGCTTATAAATGCAAAGGCTGTGAGGATGCGAAACCAAGAGAGAGTGAGAGAGAGAGAGAGAATTTATTCACAGAAAGGTAGAAATGCGAAACCAAGTTTCAAGAGAAGGCCTATGGCAAGAAAAAATGTTATCTACTGAGAATTTTTAAAGTCCATACGCAAAGACAAGCATACATCTCATCTAAAGGAAATGGAACAAGCGCGAGTTACTACTCGCTCTTCCTCGATTGATCACAGCACGATGTGCATACATTAACACTGAACTAATCAGCGAATCGGGATTACACGTCTCTTCGGGAACATAGTGAAACGACCTATGCTGTCTCTTAACGATCCAACCACGCGTACTTATTTCGGTGTGATGAACCAATTGCGCAAACTTCAATTTCATTCCTCTGAATATATTCCACTAGCATGATGTAGTCTGAGGACACTGACCGAGACCATCCTCGGCAAGAAATACTTTCAGGTGGTTGCTCGGTTTCTTGCCGACAATTGGACTTTGAGGCATATACGTTATACAGTTTCGTTTGTCGTAATATTGCTATTTTTGTTCTTTTTTCTTCATTTTTATCTGTACTTTATCATCTTTTATTCCCCTTGCCCCCTTCTCCAGCACAATCTAGCCAGCCTGTCTAAGAACTATATCTAACCAGCCTGTTGTTTTGTCTTCCTCCTCCTTTTCTTCTCGTGGCTCCTTTCTTGGACTGTACGTGCATTAATGAAAATTGCCCAGGAATTCATAAATACGAGCCATCAACGAAGACGCGATCTTATGCGTCTTCTTCTTTGCGGAAGTTTGAGAAAAGCAAGGCACTTCAAAAAGTCGTACGAGGAACGAAAGAACAGAAACAAGAGACATGTGCGATGTCCTTTCCAACTATCATGAAGTGCGGCTAATGGCTCTTCCAGTGTTGTTTAACTTCCGACTGCTCGGTTCGGTTCTCTAGGCGGGTGAGTTAATGCGGGTCTATATTACACCGTTATGACGCCGCTGACCTGAGCGCGGTGCGGAATGGCCCTGAGGGCCCGCTTCGTTGAACAGGTTGGGCATCCTCGCCACCCAATTGTCGATAGAGAGCGAGTAAGAGAAGGAAGAGAGAGAAAGACGAAAGGGTCTATCTATACATACCGCGTATCACCAATGAAAAGGCGCTAAACGAAGCCCACCGTGGCCTAGTATGGACTCGAGCAGAGATTAACGATCAATGAGGCGCCCAGAGCCGACGCTAGCCGGTCGTGCCCCGTCAGGGAGCAAAGCTAGGCGATTTGAAGCGTGGACTATGACTTTTACTGGAACCCAGCAAGAGGCCCACCATGACGGAGAGAGAAGTACGCGAAAAGATCGGCGAGAGTGGAGGAGGGAAGGGGAACTGGGAGGGGGGAGATAGTTGAGTGCATCTCGCCTCACGTTAATTATCGATGACCAAAAGCTCGCCGCCATCTGTCCCCTCGGACGCTCTCGTTTACGCACGGCTGGAGTGAGGAAGACGAGGCTTTTCGCGCATTAATAGTGGAAAAATGAAAGAGAGCCGAAGTCCTTGATTTGGTTAGATGAAGCATGTTGACGCAATTAAAACGTTCTTATTGAGAAGCAAACGAGAAGTGCGTGCGCACCAAGTACAACTTTTTTCTATGTTTCCTTTAAAAGAAGTTAAGTGGGAACTGTACCAACAAAAAGACCGCACAGATGTCCCATTCGCTACGTTGTCGTCTGTGTTTGTAAGAAATTGTTCGCCGCGTCCCCGTGGAGTGTAATTGACGCATGAATATCAGCTCGCAGCTTTCAAGAAATGAATGCTGTTCCCATCGCTGTGCAAGGGCCCATGTAAACGTACAAAAAACAACGCGACCCTTATTGCAAGTACAGTACACATTGTATGTTTTGGACTTGTTTTAACACAAACGGGTTTTTTGCCGAGGTCCATCAAGACTTCAGTGACGCATTTCCGTCACGGCAATGACGTCGAAAAGAATGCACGTGATCAGATCGCAAAAGAAAAATGCTCAATAACCGGGAGTCGAACCCATGACCTCTGGGTGCGTGACAGCAGTATCTGGGTACGCTATCCACTTTTCCAGGGTCACATATTCTGAAGGTCACACAAACGCGCCATATGGCACTTCCCTCTCACACTCGTATTCGTCGGCTGTAAGGCAATGAGTCATGGTCGTGGCCACCCCGATTAGCATCCGAGACCCGTCGGTGCTATTCGCTTCCGTCCACTTCGGCATGTTCACACACGAAAAGGGGCAATTTTCGTCAACACCTACGGTGAGATGGTGACCTTAGCCCAAGCGCCGTAGAAAGCCTGCATATGCGTGCTTCTGTAGGCACGGAGGCGCGCACATGATGGCTGCATAAAACATCGCCCTCGCTTATAGCGTCTTTTCATACCAAAAATAGCTCTGTGACGCATGTCTCCCTCTTCTGACTGTAACACCACGTGCTACGCTTCCGCTCGCTCCGAGCAAATCGCTGCAGGGCTACAGAGTACACAAAAAGCACGTTGTCTTGCATTCAACTCGTTAAGACACTGTGAAATGCCGATCTTAGCCCAAGCTCTACGTTCGTTCAGCGACGCTCTTCTGGTACTCGCACCACTTGCTTACGACGCCCTCACCGTTTACTACTAAAGTTACCACAGGGGCTTCTTTATGAATGATCATGGACGTCAGTCGTCAGGATGGAGGTGAGCCACCAAGCATCAGCGTGCGAGTATTCACGTTAAAGGGTCCCTCACAAGATACCATAACAAATTTAGTTAGACGGTGGGCGTTGTTTTGTGTCCGATGAAGAACATTGTGGCCCAAGACGTTTATCAATGGATTCATTACGAGATGAGAAAAGCGATATTTTGAAGTGGCGCGATGTCATGAGACGAGCAGGCAAGGTCGAAACCCTTGCCCGCTCGCCTCGCGTTGCCTTGGCAAGCCAAAACCTTTGCCTACTCTATCCGGCATCCCATCGAGAGGAGCACGTCGTGCGCACGCCGGGGCACGCGCGCGGAACGAGCTCGAGTAAGCCCAAGCCACCGTGCGTGTGTTCGGTGTTGCTTGGCTGACCAGCATTATTTTGTGGTCTACTGCCTCGCCCATCATCAGGCTTGAAACCTATTACCATTCCACTGAACAGATAGTGGCGGCATGATGAGCCAAGCCGCATTAACGTTTACTCGGAGGTGGAAGAATAAATTTGCACAATGAGTGCTCCAATGCTCCAGAACTTCACTTTGGTTTCCAGGACTGGCGTGATCTCGATGTGTTTACCGCGGGGCACCACTGGGACACAAACGCATGCAAAATTGAGGCACATTATCCCCGCATGCCGCTGGAATTCACGGGGCAAAATGAAAAAAACGACGAACAATTTCACTCTGTGTGCCTAATTATTTCTGTCAAGTTTTATTCGTCTATTCTAACAACATATTGCACACACTACAAATGTAGTGTCAAAAAAGTTTCGCCATGTGACATGCTACAGTTGGTGACGTCAAAGAACAGTCGTCTACGTAAAGAGCCGACGTCACAGCATACCGTCTACGAAGGACAATTCCATCGTCTACGTCATCCCTGCCTTCTCTGAGCGCGAGCACGCGAGCAGAAGGGCAAGCAGTGTTCACCTTGAAATTTGACCCATTTGGGCGGCGCCTATACTAGCGTTTCGAATTTCGGCAGACGTGATCTTGAATGACCATTGTATGCGGGGTGCTCGTCAGCTCAAAACTGTTGAACCTGGTGAGGGGCCACTTAAAATAACTATAGACATTGTACAAACTATATTATGTATATTCACCCTAAACATTTCACATATCTGAGAGGACAAGTTTTACTGTCGTTTTTACCGATTCCTATGATGCATATATCAACCATGTTTCTTCAGCACGTACTTTCAAGAAGTGTAGGATAGCAAATACGGTGCTTCTCCGATTCATCTCCAATCAATTTCCATCCTTGCTACTTCTATTTATATCCATCTGCTAAGGAGCGTAGATTTCATCGTCATACTCCGGTTTTGTTCTATCCATTTTCAGGTTCAGCCTCTCTTGGGGAATCAAACCATGTTTTTAACTCATCACTGACTATAATATTACTTTTTTTGGAGAAAAGGCGGGGAAGTCAGACTTTGTGAAATATAGTTTACACATAATTAGCCATTTTGAAAAAAGTTCCGCAAGGCTGGGTCACAGCAAAGCTGGTAGGCACATGGCTGGTACTGGCTTGGCTAGGGGTTTACCTTCTAACCGTGATCTTTCCAACCCTTAGCTCTACTATACTATACTGTAGCATACTATACTGTACCCTATCATGCTATACCATACTACCATACCATGCCATGCAATAATATATTGTGCTATACTATATCATGCTATGCTATTTCATACTATACTATACTATGCATGTCTATACGTTCTCTCTTTTACATGTGAAGGACTTTAGACGCTAGGCTTATCGGCGTCTCCTGTCGTCATGGTATGTCATGTAGTCGAGGTTCATCATAAAAATTGGTATGCACCGCAGTGGGTAGATCCAGCTACTCACCACCAGTTTACTAAAAATGCAGAAGGCAAGAGTTAGACCAACAAGTGGCCGATGACGTTAGTGGAGCAAAGACACCATTTCTTACAAGCCGTAGGGAACTGAAATTGTGCTAGTAGGAAGGAAGAAAGAGAAGGAGCACCATAGGGTAAGCTGTTTTCCGTCGAGTTTCCCTACATGCCTGGTTTCAGGCTTTGCACCACTGCAGTGTCTCATCAGGTAAATCCCTCACAAAATACTGCATGTTTCGCCCCTCCCCAGCTGCATCAAGTCCTGGCATTTTTACACCACACGCATTTGTTTGCGTGTGGGTCTCGTTCTTTCTGCCATTCCTTACTCGTTTTTGTATCTTTGTTTTCTACCCTTTCTTCCAATCTTTTCCCGTCTTTTCCCTCTATATTTTGTTCCCTATTCTTACTTGTTCTTCCCTCCTCCTTTCTCTTCTACTCACACCTATTTTCTTTTCCCACCACTGTTGCATATACTATAAGCATACGCGTTTATAATTTTGATCTTGCTGTATCGTGTTTAGGCCACAACAAACTTACCAATGCAAGACCACGCCACGTCTGAGAAGCTTCGCGATTGTTCCACATCATTCCGTTAAGTTTCAACGCAGGAAGTGAATAGTCCGTAGGGAGTTTTCGAATAACGTTTGCAGGCGCTGCGGGCGTCGGTGGCATAGCGAGTACCATATGAGCTTTAGAACAGCATTTGCCTTCCTGCAAACCACAACTCACAAACTCAGCGACACCATAGCCTTGAAACCAGCGTTTGCGGGCCGCACGTGGTCGCTATTTTGGATTTTCTGCGGGCGGGCCGCGAACGTGAAGGGCGACTCGCGTTTCGACGCATGCGCATGGGCAGCAACCACACCACAAGAGCTCGCGATGCGCTATTCTAAAACTCTCTAATATTATTGTAGAGTTTACTCGGCCAAAGTGGCTGACTAGGCTATTCGGTTGTGCATGCTTAAGGTTAACAGCACAGGGTATCGAGGGTCGGAGTAGAAGGCTCAGTGGCTGTTGATGTATAGTTGTTTCGTATCTTTGCATTTGATTTCATCTTTTTTTCACTGTTTCTATTGTTCACTCGGGCATATATAGTATAAGAGCCTTCTTGCCAATAAAACATCATTTGGAAGCAAGCGCTTGTGCTGTCTTTTTCCTCCTCACCGTGTAATTTTTGCACTTTTAACTTCAAATATTACTCGGTCACCTGTGATAGCGCCTGAATCATCAACAGCACAAGTAAAGTAGACTACTGTCAATCGAAACCTGAACATACCAGGAAAATGTGTTTTGTTTAACAGAAATTTTGTTTATGAAGAGATAAACACGGGCGTGGAATTAAAGTACAAAATGAATCATATAAGAGATAGTTGCATTTTAAGGAACAGTTTCGTTTAGGAAACCTCTGTTTAATGGGAGTCTATTAAAAAGCTGACGCGCCTTACCACTCGTTAGTTTTTCAACGGCTAAGCTCTGTTCGCTGCTCTCAGCGTTCAGTGTGTATTGCTGTAGCCTTTTCAGGGACGATGTGTACAAATGTACAAGCCAACTTCAATCTCACGTCACGCACCACGCCATTTATGAAAAAAGTCTTGAAACTTAGTGTGCACATTAGTGCAGACCTCCTGAGTAGACAACTTGCAATTATTTGACTTCATTATGCTGTGTACTGCTGCAGAGGATCACTTTGCTGGATGCACTACCATGTTCGATGATTGTTCGACTTGACGCGTTCTAGGACCAATGTGAACTATTCTTTTTCTTCGCTAAAAACATATACAACAAAAGAACTAACTGTACAATAATTTTGGGCCTATAAGTGTATTCTCTTTAAGTAAATACTGAAGCTTAATTTATTTTAAGTAAATTTAATTTAAGTAAATACTGAAGAATAATTAGATGATTAGTTACACACGACTTAACTCTAATTACTAAAACTCACACAAAACAATGCTTTTCTTGACTTTCTTACTTGAAATGTAATACTGAGTGGCTTGGAATTATGCCACGCAAATTTCAGACGTTTCTGACAACGCATCCTAACTCGTGATTGAAGAGGGCAGTATGAGTTATTGTTTGCTGGGCGAGGGTTCCCCCAAATAAAGTGTGGCGCCTTGAGCATGCCAGGTGCTGCCTTCGCCAATGTCAGAACCAGGTGACACTATACTGTACATTTACTGTACTATACAAAGTGTGTGAATCGAGTACGCCCTCCCCTTTGGCGCCTCGTTCACACAGATTGCGCGAGTGCTGACCACGTGTGGCTCGAGCACCCGGAACATGGCCACCGCGGTTTCGCAATGAGACACGTTTCTGAACATGTATATAGTCGGTGGCAAGCTAAGAATAAGAAGTAAAGTACACCGCAGTCCATTTGTATTATGCGCGTCCAATGGCGGAACCTCTTTGCCATGACGTAACGATCATGATGAACCGATTCAGCATGGCGCCGAGAGGCGATGTGCCGCTGCACCGATACAGGGAGGCATCCATTCAGTTTTCCTGTGGCGTTTTCTTCGTCCAGAAGCTATTTCATCGACTCGCACTCAGCATCATCCTCGCTGGCCGTCATTAGATGGGGACCTTTCTGATTTTGCAGTGTTTAAAGTGCACCGAAGTGGCAGAGCTTCATCGCGTTTTGTCGTTTTGGCAGCGTGAAGCAGCGACTTGGCGTTTACTTCATCAATTGCTCGGATGCACCAAGCATATCGCCTGAAGGTGTCCACTCTGGACGATTGTTGATTGATATGTGGGTTTTAACGTCCCAAAACGAACATATGATTATGAGAGACGCTGTAGTGGAGGGCTCTGGAAATTTCGATCACCTGGGATTATTTTACATGCAACCAAATCTAAGCACACTGGCCTACAGCATTTTCGCCTCGATCTAAAATGAAGCGGCGACAACCGTGGTTCAATGCCACGACCTGTGGGTCAGCAGCCGAGTAAAGCAGCCGTGTAAAGTGAAAGTCTGAATTGGCGCGTCTGTATTTTGTGGAATGTGGGCGTCTGTTATTTATCGCCCGCAGAAGCCGTGGCATCAGTGTTGCCACATGTGCGTGTGCGAGTGCGTTACTTGAGTGTCGCTATGAGGGAGCCTTGCTGATCTTCTGCGATATGCGCTGTGCTGAGCGCATATATGAATGATGTTAGTACGGACAAGGCGCGAGAAAAAAGCGTACAACTCAACCAGCTACGCGACACATTACAAAAATAAACAAACATGTTGGGGAAAATATACAATGTTCTATGCATCATAAAGCGAATTGACGTCATCCGGTGAGTGTGTGACTAATAATGTGCCACGTTGAAATGCCCGTTGCGTAAGCGCTTGTCTCATGCCCGATGCCCGAACGCCTTGCATGAAAACCACGATTTGAGGTTCTTCAAACTGCGAAATGACGCACGCTATTTATTATCGCTGCATCTATCGTGATTGGTGCAGCAATAACAATCAATCACAATCAGTTGCATCGATCGTAATCGGTACTGAGGTGACACCGCTAAAACTAATTTTGTGCGAAAAAAAAAAAAGATCTTGATCTCGTTTTTTAAGGCGTTGTACGATACTTTGTGATATCTTATTAGGAAGTCATGGTGTTGTCTAACTTGTTTTTTTTTTGTTGCATTTCGCCAGTACTGGGTGCATGTATTATGTAGTGATAACTTGTTTATAATAGATTAACGTCCCATGAAAGAAAACATGAAGGACGCATTGCGCTCCCATATGAAAGCAAAGTCTGCCACGCAATTCACTCCCATTCACTGGAAAGAGAAAACCCTGTTGCCAGCACAGACACCCCTTCGCATGAACACATTCATAGAAGGTAGTGGCCCCTGTTCCAGCAAATCTGGGTCGCGTTTTGTAAATGTTGAATATTCAAGCGCTGACGGGGTCACGGCAAACTATCCAGTACAAGTTGACAAACCAAGAATATAAAAATTTACACACAGCTTTTAGTGACCGCTATTTAACCGCGTACATTGCCTTGGCATTAACTTAACGAGAATGTATGCAATGACTCCTACTGTTCACCACAATGTGAGCTATGCACTTTTATTTCGTTGAAAGAAGACGTCAGATTAAACATTGGCGTTCACCTCAAACCCTATGACAAGCACCAAAACGCGAGATGCACATTTGGTATTCAGGGCAGCACAAGAACCTCAATTCATGAAGTCAATGTCAGATCACTTCTCCATTCTTTGCTTTGAGTCATAGTTGCCACAGTTACAGTAGGTAGCGAAGTAACCTAGTAGTGCAAGTTTCATAAAACAACATGGAAATTGCAAACGACCTTATAAACCTTGATTTGTGACCCTGTGCCATTTTATGAAAACGTTAAACAAGAAGTCTTTTTTTTAGCTTCACTATAAGTGTGACATTGTTTGTTTTAGCACCACTATAGGAACCGCGTAGAAACATCGCCTTCGAGAGATGTACATTGCTTCTTCTTGGACTCCGATATGAGCGCGGTAGGGGGTGTGATTTAAACAACAAATATATTGCTAAGCTGACTCTGAACTCTGTGCCCTCACAAGTTTGCTTACCGAGCTTTCGTTTCTTTATCTGAATATCAATGAAGGATTGCAAGGTAAGGGTTTAGTGCGGGAAAATTAATGCCCTTGTTTGCGAACTACCACTTTTGAAGTGGGGAGACATGGAAAATAATGGCAATGTGTGCTCGTGGGCGGAGCTTATATTTATTCTTTGGTTGTCACCGACTATAGACCCCACCACCACCTCGCGTCACAGCCCACGTCACGGTGCTTCGCTAATGCTCATAGGTCGCCCGTGACACCTCCTTTCCCGGTAGCTTGCATTCGCTCGGCGCTCGCCCGACGCTAGGTGCGCCGTGCTCCCTACCGGGCTGCAGAAATTAGGCGGCTTCTTCCTCTTCTAACCACTATCACCACAACAGACACACTGGCCTCCACGAGAGGTAGACGCGCTCCTTTAGCAGGTGGCTTATCGTGCCCGCGTTCGACTGCCACCCTTTGTGCGATAGCCCATCACCTGCCGGCATTGATTGATATGTGGAATTCAACGTCCCAAAACCACCATATAATTATGAGAGATGCCAGTAGTGGAGGGCTGCCGGAAATTTCGACCACCTGGGGTTCTTTAACGTGCACCCAAATCTGAGCACACGGGCCTACAACATTTCCGCCTCCATCGGAAATGCAGCCGCCGCAGCCGGGATTCGATCCCACGACCTGCGGGTCAACAGCCGAGTACCTTAGCCACTTGACCACCGTGGCGCGTCCCATCACCTGCCGGCAAGCGTACACTCGGACGGTCTTGCGGAGTTCGCTGTCAGCCCGCAAGCCCTTGATTGTCACACTATGCTGTGTCTTGGGTAAATAAACCCGTGTTTGTTGACGACCTGCCTCGAGTGCCATCTCTGCGCCGTGTCGGAGAGTCGACGAACCCAGCCCTATGGCATCTTTGTGCGCAACAGAAGCGGAGATTGGCACGTCCCTTCCTGGTTGCTTCGTAGGGTAAGCCTTTAGCAAACATATCGCCGCAAAGGCTACGCTAGGCTTTGGTAGCGTTCCTGGATAGCCGACTGATTATACGGCTGTCAACTTCGGATCCTGGGTACGCGGGTTAAAGCTGACGTCACCAAGCATAATATAGGGGCGAAGCTCTTTAGGGTGTGGGTCGTTACCTCCTCCGTACATCGTATGTAGCCAGTTCTAGTTTATGAATTGCTCACTAGATAGCGTTGTGTGTCTATAAGTAAAAGTGAATATAAGATCACTAGATGGCGGTAGGGTATTCCTATAGTTGATGATTAAGGAGGGGGGGATGGACGGACAGACAGACAGATGCTTTGCTCCACTCATCATAATTCACTCCGTGAGTATGCTGCAATTTTTGCCCATAATTTTTCTGACTCTTTCTATCTCTTTCTCTAAATTTACGCACGTGTTCTGAGAGCGAAGCAGAAGAAGAGAGAACGTGCAGATCTTTGGCGATGATAATTTTCTTTCTATGACATACGGTAAGCCTCTAGCATAACAGCTCTGCTCTAATAGTCTAATTGAGATTTCGCAGTGCAGGATCACTCAAAGGTGATGGAGTGTCTTCTAATTTGTGGAAGCTCACCCCCACACGTGTATCTGAATTCTAATGTCATCGTTATTCTTCTGGGTTCCCGGTCTCAAAAAGCTATTTTAAAGTGTATTCATAGTTATGCCTTCTTTTAACAAGTTCTGTTGAAATCAAGGACGATGGACAAAGCAGAGAAGTGGCAGACGCAACAACTGCATTATCAACTGCGTTCGTCATCTTCCATGAAAACCGGAAACACATACAATGCTTATACAATAAAGTAACAAAGGGCTATGTGAAAGTCAAGCAACTAATGCCACTTCTCTCCTTCGTCAATTTTCTTGTTTATTGTCAACCAACTGAGCCAGACTTTACTTTCATTACCATAGTGACATCGAGCGTATACACTCCAGTTCATCGTAATTTCACATTTGCATATGACACCTCCCTTTTCTGCTGCCGAATTTTAGCTATAGTTATGGTCGGTAGATCAGTGGCGCAGTTAGTACAAAGTCACTGTCAAGTTTCGCCAAGCACACACACGCACACAACACATACACGCACAACACACACGCACGCACACACAATCACACATGCACACACAACACACACACACACACATGCATGCATGCCTGACCGTCACCGTCACGCAATGATAGCGAGGTTGTCCTGTCCGTCCCTCTTTGCAGCGTCATCCCGCGCCCTTAAACAAACCACCAACAATGCGTACTGCCATTTATACATGAATAATGAGCTCAGGCGCTGCTCGCAATGAATCCTCTCTCGATTGCCGGCATCCTCTGCGTACGTACCGGACTGCCCCGGAGGAGTGCAAAAGCCAAAGTGCGAAAGCATTTACTAATTAGCCGCCACCGATATCGGCGCCCGTGCAAGCAGCGCGCGTTCCGCGAGGCTCTGCTTCGCTTGCTCGGAGCCTCTCTTCCACCTCCATCCTCCTTCTCTTTCGTCCTACCATAGCAGCAACCGTTGTGCGGCGCGAAACGCTGGCCCCAGAGCAGAGGGCTCGTGCCCGGGGCTCTGTATTTCCCGAGGCGCCCCCGAAACACGTTAGAAAGGAGAGCGCGAAAGAGCAGCGCTTTGTGACTGCTCGTAAGGAGTTAATTATGAGGATCAACAAAGCCGGCTGCTCCCGAACACTGCGCCGCCGTCTTGACGAAGAAGACCTGGGCAAGGCAACTTCCTTCAGAGTCAATAAACATGGAAAGTCCCGCTATGGCTGGTCTGGGGTCTCCAGCTCATCCACCCGGTCATGGTCTCCGTTTTCCCTGCCTTCTTGCCTCGCGCTGTCCTTCGTCCAATGCTTCCTCGCTGATAAAGGCGAGCCGAAGGACATGTGAAGCAAGTTCACAAACTTATCCGTGGATCACCCAGCTGTGTGTAATCTATTTGTTTATTCGTCGCCATCATTTTTTGTCTATTGTATGCTTGTGATTGACAGCTGCTAGCCAGTGTTTACGCCACCGTGTTTCTGCTATCGAGGTCACGAGTTCTATCCCTGTTATAACAGCAGGATATTGATAGGAAAACGGGGGGTAGGGGTGTAAAATACGTTCGTCTAACTTGACTAGGTGGACGTTATATATTAATGGATTTATAAATGGGCTAGTTGGTGTCACATTTTAGAAAACTGTAACTGCATGAAAAAAAATGGCATTCTGTATTTTTTTCAATTCAGTGACTTTTTATTCATGCTCTAAGTTTTGTTCTCCTGTTGACTGCTGAGCAATTCATACTTAGTTTGTGTGTTGTGTCGTACTACTCAATCAGCATTTTCTCTATTTTTCTAACTCACTATTTTCTATTTTCTCTATTTGGTTGGGCTTTGGCACGAGCCGAGATAACCGGTATCGGAAAATCAAAGGACTCCAAGATTATGAAAAAAATTTTTACCTCCGCTAGAAGAAGGGCGCATTATGCAGTACATGGCAACAAAGGCTTATATTGTGTAATCTCCGACGAGCACACCAAGCGCCGCTCTACTTCTTATTATTCCTTTCTTTCAGCAGAGACAGTATTTTGCCCCGCCACCGATTTTGTTTTTAAATGCGAAGCATTTCTTAGCAAACTTCGGCGACTTTGAGCGTATCTATCTATCTGGCCGCTTACGTTTGGGTGCTCTCGTGGTCACCGCATTCACTACGCGTGAGCCAAAGTTAGAATGAGAGGGTAAGATGGTTTGACGAGTACGCCGCGCTTGTCAAGACATGAATAATGTCACAATCTCGTCGCGTACGTAGTCAAGCACTTCCGGCCAAACAATGGCACATACCCACGGGCAGGTGTGTGCCGCTGGTACGCGGGTATATACCACAGGTGATTAACACTTGGTATTTACCCAGGATTGACGAGAACACACATGGGCAATTTTAACGCGCGATTGTTAAGAAATACCCGACGTCGGTAGCGTCGACCGGACGAGCTCCCGCTGGAAGCGAACCCATGCATTCCGGGCGTCAATGAAGCATTTTACCACAGAGCCACGCCAGGTCTCGGAACTACTTTTCAAATAGACGCTGAACTTCGTGAAACGTTAATAGTGGTTCCAGTGCTGCCTACCCGATTTTATAAACATTACATACGTACCATTTTGATACAGCCGTCACGTCGGGTTAACGTCAGATGTGATTAGTTGCCATGCACTGAAGTTGATTTCTGTAGCAGCGCCCGGGGCCGGCATCTTCGCGCGCATCGGCGCTTCATATCAGCCTCTGGTGTTGCTAATGCGCATGTTCCAGTTGACATCATTGTGCAAGGGCAAACAACTGGTTATAAAAACATCTGCAGCTCTTCAACATATGTCTGTGCATGCAACATCTGTACATATATTTAGCGTCATTTCATGACGAGTCGCTCAATAAAAAATGGCAACATAGTCACCTTTTCTCGGCATGCTTCGCATAACGTAGATTCTCAGGTACGTGGGATCTGCCGAACTTTTTCTATTTGATTAATATCTGACGCTTCTGAGAAGCAAATATATAACGAACATGTCCGGGCAAGCTGGCATTCTATTTTCGAGTGACAAGAGCAAAAACAGACCTGATGCCTTCAGGTAATATGCGGAGCATTGTTGGTCAGCTGCCAGCTCGTAATGAGATCACGTGCTACGTGACGTCAATCAGGCAGAAAAGGAGGGTTCTATGCTAGCCGTCGCGGCCCTCTAGCAGCGTTGACTTCACTGCTCCCACGTTTCAATTCGCATCTTATATACCTCACAATTAGAAGTAATGAAGGGGGGGGGGGGAGGATCTCCCCAGTAGGCCAGTGTGTAAAGTACTGTACGTATTAGTCGAAGGTCGTTGGTTCGGTTGCTGACAGTGGCATGTTAAGTTTCTTCTACTTTTCTTTCATCGAAGTTACATTGGAATTACTACTAATAAGATCCCCAGTGCTTTTCTTGGCATCAATGTCTGTTAGTCTTGTGTCTAGAAAGAAAAACAAGCCCACAAATTTCGCTTCTTTTCTTCAATCAAGCGAAAGAACAAAAGCAGAATCCGAATCACAGTCACGGACGTCCCTACTAGAGCCTGCTTGCACTCTATGAGCCATGCCACGTAACTTTGTGTTTTATCGTCGGAGATAACATCCCCGTGTATGTTACCAGTCCTAATATCTTATCAGCTCTATTCTCGCAATACGTATCAAATCAAAATGTTATGCACATGTTCAGAAATACGACTTTGAGAATGTGAAGACGATTTGCATGCGGACACTTGGACTCAGTTTGCTACATTTAAAATGTTCCTTTTATATTTTCTCATTCTATTTTGGCACCGTCCGCATAAGAAAGTTTCCCACTCCCTAATATTTGCCTTTCACGTTAATACTAACAGCTACAAAAGGCGATTATTTCAGTAGTTTAGATAAATAAAAATAAAGAAGTGTACAAGTAAGTAACAAAATATTTCGCCGCGCCAGCAAGGTTGAGATCAATAACGTGCTGCATACTGAGAAGAAACGAACGTGAGAAAATTAATTTTTCGCAATCTTCGTGATCGTAACACCTTACAAAAGGAGCTAATTTACTAGCGCCCTTAAATTCGAGCCTGCTGAAGTATGCAAACGTGTTCTTTTTTTAAAGGACTGCAGCTGCTGTAGCACTATAAAATGCTTTAGGTGTTTCTTTTATCGCTCTTTTACTTTTATAATCGAGACATTCTTTGCTTAATCTGCACCTTGTAACGTCACAAAATAGCTGCTGTGCGCTATTAGCTTTTAATTTTGCTGCGCCAAGTAGTGAACTTTTTATGCGCTCAACCTAGCCGTTATTGATGGCTATAGGTGCGCGTGTTATTGCGTCGCACTGCTTCATTCCTTACTTTAATCGTATGCAAATTACCGTTTGCGCATGCAAATTTTATGGGAACCTCCCTCCAGCTGCCCCAAAA
Organism: Rhipicephalus microplus; assembly: GCF_013339725.1. Lineage (NCBI taxonomy): Eukaryota > Metazoa > Arthropoda > Arachnida > Ixodida > Ixodidae > Rhipicephalus > Rhipicephalus microplus. Next base: position 277,811,293 of record NC_051165.1, read on the forward strand.
CAAAAACGCATGCATACAAAGCACACGCACATAGACACACACAGTATACATATATATATATATATATATATATATATATATATATATAAGTCAAGTAGATCCTCCAAGAGAACGGTAACAACGGAAGTGTTTAATTCGACAGTTTCGGCCAGAGTCTGGCCTTCATCAGGAGTCATCTCCTGACTCCTTTCTCCTGACTCCGTCTCCATCTCCTGACTCCATCAGGAGTCTCCATGACTCCTGATGAAGGCCAGACTCTGGCCGAAACTGTCGAATTAAACACTTCCGTTGTTACCGTTCTCTTGGAGGATCTACTTGACTTATTGCAACGCTACGGCCATTTTCGCCACCATGCCTGCCTATATATATATATATATATATATATATATATATATATATATATCCGCAAATATGTAGTGAATCTTCGTATTTAACGTGGGTGGCAGTGTCTCGGAAATTAGAGAAGATATTAAACTTGCTGTGTTAATCTCGAAAACATGGGCCGTAAGTCCTGGCTAATTGATTATTGCTCAATCGTGCAGTCAGCGCAAATTAATGTGCCAACGCGGGAAATGAATTGCATAGGGCGAGAATACATACTTTAGTTCGAGGGGTGTACAACTTCGTCGGCTCTGCTTTTCGTTCAGTGACATGCAAGTGTTGAAGATAAAGACACGGCACGCAAAGCGCGCACGCGTGAAGCGTAAAGAAAAGGAGCGGAAACGAGAGAGACGTAAATGGTATATAAAAGGCAAGAAGGTTACCCATTCGCGTCTGGCTACCCCGAAAGATGAAAACGTAAGAAAGGAAACTTATTGAAACATTTTATTGAAGCCCACTAAAAAAACGGACGGACAGAAGAGGCTGACAAGGACAGCGCTTGCTCTTACAACTGAAGGTTTATTATTCAGGAAAAAAAAGGTATTTAAAGCGAATACATGATTTTCGCTCATGTGCATCAGAACATGGTGCGACAGAAACCACTCTTCTCGTAATCCAACTTGCCCAACTTGCCATCTTGCTGAGGGAAAATTACAAGCATAAAAAGCGTCAACTGTTTATGTTAACTGGAGTCTTCGACCTACTAAACGTTTTCAGCGCTGCTGATCAATTATTCTGTTTTATTTCAGTAATCAGCGAAACGGTTTTAGTGGTCTGCTTTTTTTTTAACTTGGAACATTTCCAGAGCATAGCATTTTCTTCGTCTAGCACAACCCTATTTGGTCCCCCACAGCGCCTAATGCGATGCTTCTTTCGGATAAGAAGTTGTACACAGTACCTTCCAGCTATGATCCTCGACTACTTCTAAAAAGCTTTATTTCTAATAATGATGTCGAGCAATCAATGACGCAGGAGCCAAATTTTTGAAAAAGGAATTTGTTTTTGTCGGAACTAAGCAAGACTCCTTGTTTAACCATTAGTTTCAGCGACATTCTTCAACTAAATGATTGCTTGCCGCAACTTCAGGTGTCCATATTCTATTGAAGTTCATCGCTGAATCACAATTCAACTTCTTCTTAGTGCCGCTTAAGTGTAACCTTCATTGTCTTTGAAAAGTTGTTCTTAAGTTACCCGTCAATGTTATAATCATGACGATTATGACGGTGGTGGCGGTGGTGATGAGGACGACAGCGACCATGACTTCTTTTGAGATTGAACCTGCGCTTCCTCTTACCCGGTCTAAGCTTGTCGAATCATTTACATCACGTTCACAGGTGATTTATCATACACCATTATCTATACAAATCATGCGGAAGATCACTAAACGCGCACGGTGTTACACCTCACGGCTTCTTTGTTCTGCCCATTGGTGCGCCGTACGCGTTACACGAACCAGAGAAAAACAGGCCGAGAATGGAAAAGCCGCAATCTTTAATGTTGTTTTTCAACTGTTCTTTCTGTCTTCTGTACTATTTCTCTATCTCCCTGAAAGACGTATTGATTTCGCCCACTTGCCGCCAACCTTCGACGGGATCGGCACCCCTCTTCCCTCGGTTCCCGCAGGTTAGCGTGTGCTGGAGCATTGGTTCGGAGAATAGATAGACATCGTCTTTAAAAGGTGGAGGGGGAGGTCGGAGAACGAGGAGAGCCGGGTAGCACCTGAACCGCATCAAGGGTTTATTGCGGCCAGAGTCCACCCAGGAGGACGCTGGCTGTTCGGAAGGCTTTGTCTGGGGCTTTCTTTATCCTAGTTTTTTTTTTCTTTATATGGCTTGCCGGTTATGAGAGGGTGATAGAAGAAGTGAACGAAAGAAAAAGAAATAGACGAAAAGTAAAAGGAGGAAAATCTCGAGTAAGGCACACTAGCGAACCACCATCCTAATAAGGAGATAGACGTGAACGTAGCTTAGAAAAGTGGGCGGAAATTGTGGGTGAGGCTAAAATAACTGGGTTGCAACCACCGATTAGGCTCGTATTGGCCCCGGGTGTATCTTTCGCGATATAAATGCCGCCGTTTTCGCGAAGAGTATAGAACACATAGGGGGATGGAACGTGAGCGGCGGATAAACTAAGACACAAGAAAATGAGCTGGAGAAAAATATGTAGCAAGAGATTGTAGGTGCTGAGTGTTGCTACCTTCCGCTGTTGATTTTTTATTCATATTTCTTTCTGCTTCGCTTTTGCGGCTTCGCTATGATTACGGTTACATCTTTATTATCTTTCTCCCTATGGAAACTAGTTTGGTTATTTAGAGACTGTAGTGAATCACTTTCCTTGGTGTTCGCACATACGATACGCTGTTGCTGATTGTTTAAGCGTGAATCGTTATATATACGCTCTCAGTATACTAGTCAAGTCATAGTATCAGCGGGATATTTTTTGTAGTGACTGCGCTTGGTTCCACTCAATAACGTTCTGTAAGTGCTAGCGCTCGAAGGCAAAGTAATATCCCCGTACACAAAAAGGTGTCATAATAACTCCGTCCCACTCTGGTGTCTTGCAGACACGCAGCGCCACCTGTCAACGCAATTTTGAGTAGTGAAAAGCCCGGCTCCCTTGCACAGTTTGCTTCACAACTGCAGGTGCAGTTACAGTGTACGAAACAACAATTGAGCTAAATATTGGGTGTGTTTGTGCATTCAACACTTAGAAAAAAGAGCTGCGAATTTCTCTCCGCTAGCCGGGCGCGTCACCGAGCCACCGTAAAGTTCTTGCTGGTTCACTCGCCAGAACGACGGCGAAAACAAGAGCAGACCCAACAGCTCCGCGCTCTACAAAAAAAAAAAAAAAAGACCCCGGTAAACGCTACAGTTGCGTCGTCAATTGCAAGGACGTAAAAGACTTCAGTTTTGCACATAGTGCTTTGAAGGCTCCAAGTTCTGCCTTTAACTAGGAAATGCGAACACGTATACGTCACACAGGTAAATTGAAAAATGACAGCAACCGCAATCGGGTTTTTCTTGCTGTTGGTATACGCGATTGCCGGAGCTATATCGGAGGCCTCGGTTTTGCTTCTTGTTGTTCACTGAGAAAATGGACACGCATGTTTCCCCATTCGCAGTACATAGAAACGAAAGACAACCGTCCACTTAATATTCTGGCAACAGTTGAACGCACAGGAAGCGAGAGATTGATATACGATGCAGATGCAAAAACGAAAATTGTCAGGGCCATTCGTGACGGATAAAGCGAGCTTCGTAGCACTGATCGTCAAATAGATTGCTCGTGTATGTACTTCATCGCTTTGGCATCATGTGTATGCCCAAGTTTAACGCATTTAGGCGTCAAAGAACGCATGTCGGAGTGTATGCCTCGAACTCGATGACACGCGATGCTCGCTTGCGCTTTAATTGCAGCAATTCAAATAACAAACATTTTTTGCGTTGCACCCACAGTTCGCTCTGATGAGCTTCCTACTATCCTGAAACGAGGTTGGATTGACAAAAGAAGCCTGCCAGGTCCTTGAGTTTCAAGAAACCGTGCTTCAAGATCGACGAAAAAATGGGGGGCTACGCACGATCGCTTGGGGACGGCTCTTTTTGATCTACCCATTTATGGCCGGCGCGTCGATGGGGGCGCTGGTGGAGGTGTTTTTTTGCAGCGCCGCCTGGGCAGAGTCTGACGTCGATAGTGGGCAATAGCAAGCAGCTCTTACAATGTTATACTTATTTGCACATGTGACCGAACTGGGCCTCTGACAGAGGCATTGGTATTGAACTCAAGGGCGAAGACTGAGAGTCGAAACTTCAAGGTGCGTGCGTGCGGAGGTGGTGACTGATGATCCGTGTACACAATTCTTTGGTGTCTCTGAAATAATTCAACTTAGTTTAGCGGCTATCATTTGACGAAGCTCCTTTTTTTTTCTCCTTTTCTGCTTTGTTGATGAATCAATCCTCCATCCTCTACCCCTGAAGGCTTTCGCTTCTAACGTGGTATTGTACTCTCTCCAGAATCAGAGGCCTTGCGAACGGTTAGATGCGAAGCATCTTATGTTGGAGTTCAATACGGTGCGCAGCATGACCCCATTACTGCGCATTCGCGCATCCCTTCCCCCTATCTCCTTTCCTACGCACCGCCCCTCTCTCGCCTAGAAATGCCGACGCAGGCAGCATCTGTTAGCGAGTTTCTTGATTGAAAAAACTGACTGCTCGCACTGCACAGCCTTTCGCTGGCCACCCTGTACATATTGGCACTGGATCTACCTATAAGATAGTGCTGGTGGGATAGTTCTCTTGTGTGTGTTTGAACAATAGAAATTCGCAGCGTGCGCGTTAACTAAAAGCGGACTGCGGGTCTCTGTGTCTAATCGGAGTATTCTGTATTTCATTGCCCATTAGTAGCGATTGGCATGTTTCAGTAGAAAAAAACCAGTTCACCATTCGTGCTTTGCGCCACCCCAGGTTTCAATCCTGCACAACGTCGTGATGAACGCCAGCGTCAAAGCCGCCGCCAGTGTAAGGGCCAAACCTCATAAGCGCGAAAATGCACGCGACAGCGACGAGCGACGCTATGAGCGACGAAACAGGGCGTTCGCGCGACGTGTCGCGTGCTCGCTTTCGTGCGATCGCTCGGTTCTCCAGATTTGGAAACCATCGCTCATCGCCCGGAAGTGCTGCGCTCAAGTAGCCAATAGCGAAAAACCGGAAAATACAAAGACTACGTAGGTGCACGTGACCCTGCCCGAGTCACGTATGCGCAACAAGAAATAATGCAATGTTTATTTCGCATGTGCATATAAAAAAAGTGCTGCAAAGTAATAATAAACACTTTCCGTCAAAGCCACCGCCAGTGTAAGCGTTGCCGCCCACTGCTTCGCATCTACACATGGTTCCCTTTAGCGAGACGTGGTGTAATTTTTTGTCACCTCACCTGGTCTAGCACTACCCTCCGTGATCAGTTCCCCCCCTCCCCCTTGACAAAGCGATTACATCGTGGGATGACACCATGGTGATTCCACATATATTGGCAGTCTAGTGACGTTAGTATGACGTCATGTCGTGAAGTCATCTTGCAATGGTTTTTCGCATGAGTTGTTGGTGCCCAAAGCGCCGACGGTCAATTTTCGCGTTCAAGGAGGCATTGAACGCGATCGCCTTAGAACGAATTCAGTCTTTCCCATCAAACTCCTTGAAGCTGCCGTCGGCATTGCATCTTCTCTGCCTCGGGAACTTCCCCCTCTTTGGACCAGGCGTAATAAACAGCACCATTCTGGCGACGTCTCTCGCCTTAACGTCTGCCGGTCGAAAGCGGGCGGTACTCGATCGGGGCTCCATTAAAGCAGGGATGACAGCGACACCGGCTTTTTCGCGAGGAGGGCACCGAAGTAAGGACCCGGCGGTACAGACTCTTGACGACCTGTCACTAATGAGAGGACCTGCTTGGAGGAGCTTGTCAAAGAGCGCTACGGTGCCCCTCGTCCGATCGAGAAGCATTCGGCCAGACCTTTGTGCGACGCCGGCACCGGAGGCATTCCGATAGTGCGGAGTAGACGCCTCCCCGTTTGCTCATTCACCGCCGTAGCAACACGTAGCCTCCACTGGCCGATATTTGTTTTGAAGTGAAAGCTGAACAATGTCGCCATGTGTGAACAGAACAACGAAACTAGCAACTACAAGATTTTTAAGGTTTCCAAGAAGTAGAGAGTGCAATATAATCGAGAAGGATGTCATAAAGGGCCGATCCTTTAACTTCATGTCATTTATGTAGTTTGAATTTCCTCTCGGGAAAGGCGTGCTCTTTATCTGCATTTGCCCCTAATTTTTGACGATCAATAAGAGTTGCGCAATTTTTGTGGATGCGTTGTAGAATTGAATAATATAGCAGTATATGGAAAGCACATTAGCCGATTTCGCTGTGGGTGAAGAGCTTCAAGTGAGTCATTTCCTTTCTCTCAGCACAGAATCACAAACCACACATTTTCTGGTTAACAGTCTTATTTTACGTCTTTCTTTCCTCCCGGTCTCCGTATTGCTTTGTTCATAAGGTTACAAAGTCTATACGAAGCTGATAGATGAGTACTATACTTACCATATGGGTTCAAAGTGTCGTAAGCTAGTGACAGCAAGTGTTGGATAGGCGTCTTCGAGTTCGATTTCCAAAGCTATATGGGGCAAGAGTATTATAGTTAGTGTATTCCTATGCATATTTGTATATTTAGTGAATAATAAAGTGGGGTACTCAAGCAGCCGTTTTCCTAATGAATGTGCTTATTCAGAGCTGCAGGCATGAATGTCTCAGAACTGCATCGAACTTTTTAATCTTCTTATTGGTTTTATATTTTAACATGGTAGGTAGAATTCTGCTCGAACATAAGTTGAGCAACATGCGCAGCTGAAAACTCCGAAAAGCAAGATAGGAAGCTGAGCTGCATAGAAGACAGTGTCGTTCCTATGAATATGAACGGATGTCGTGTGTGGTAGACGTCTATTCGCTGTAGGAGACTGCTGTTCAACATGTGCAAAAATAGAACTAAAGTTGTTGTTTTATGTAGAATGAGAGCACGTACACACAAGCCGCAAAGAACTGCATAAAGAAAAGCAAGCTCAGCAAGCCGATCAATCCCAGACTCACCTCACGAACGAGTACGTGACGTCAATATATTGTCATTCAAAACTTGCATAATATAATCGAGTGTTATATATTTTTCATTTGCCAAACCCAACTTCACGAATATTTGCATTTGGAATAAATATTTGGCCCCACCGCCATAGTCTAGTGGTTAAGTTACTCGGCTGCTGACCCGCAGGGCGCGGGTTAGAATCCAGGCTGCGGCGGCTGCATTTCCGATGGAGGCGGAAATGTTGTAGGCCGTGTGCTCACATTTGGGTGCACGTTAAAGAACCCCAGGTGGTCGAAATTTCCGGAGCCCTCCACTACCGCGTCTCTCATAATCATATGGAGGTTTTGGGACGTTAAACCTCACATATCCATCTGCAATAAATATTTGTGGTCCTCCAGCGAGCTTTGATAATAATGTGTCTATATCATTAGTACGAACTGAAAAAAATGTTACAATGGCATGTAAAACTTCCAAAGGGAAATCGAGGATACGTTCATATTTCTTGATCATTGCAACCCAGTCGTCTCTTTACATGCAAACTAATTAGCTCATTTGCTCCGAAAAGGTGCAGTAATCAGAGTCACTTACGTCCAATTGTTTTTGCATTCCATCGTTGGTTCACAAAGAATCACCGTCTAGCCTTATTCTTTATTTGGCATGGTGTGTGATGACAATGACACAAACACAAAAAGGGGGGGGGGGCGTACCATTTCAACAATGACATACCTTATTAAAGAGTTCCACGTGTCGCGTTCCCTATGACCAAAGTCCCAATGCCCACAATCTGAAGCGGTAACGAATACGTGAAGCATTGGGGTGAAATACCTGACTCAGCTGATCGAGCATCGAGAAAATGTCGAGTGCCACGCCGGTCGGTGCTTCAAACAAATTAAAAGCGCGTTGCTTCTGCTCCAGGAGCGTTAATGTGAGTTTTCTCGTGGTGCCATCCTCATCGATTCGTCGCCGAGTCGCTCAATAGCGCACCCTGCTGGCGCCATTGGTCGCGCGGCACTGGTCGATTGCTGATCTATCGGCTTATACAGCCCGACTCTTGATCATGACACCAGAGTTATAAGAAAACAGGTATTGTTGGCAATGAACAAAGAATCCGCTGTCGTGTCGCAGATACACCGTCGATCTGTCTCGTTATTCCTGTCATTCCTATGTTTTCTTCTCTGACAACGGAAACTTTTTTTAGCATTCACTATTTTTTCTTTGTGAAGTGTAGTAGTGCGTCATGTTCGGGCGAACGGAGCTTGCCTCTAATGCAAGCTATAGACGCCAGTATAGGTTGTATTGAATTATCGTTTTCGCAGGCGAAACACTGAAAGGAGATATCGTAGCCCTTTCGTACTAAGGTAAGTGGTAGTGCGTTAGCACACTGAGGATTAAAAATACCCATCAATGAACAGCTTCAAACACACCTACACCATGATAATAAATTCACTTTGAAACTAAGCTACAATTGTTTCAATACAGCATCAAACGAACCATGAGTGCACATTCTTGAAATAAAAGAAACTAATTTTTAATTTATTAATTGTGTTGAAACCGACGTTGCTGCCTAGGTACGGCTCAGGCTACTCCTCTTCTCATACATGATATTTTGCGTTATCAAGTAATCAAGAACAATGAAGTAACGCTAAAAATTAATAATAATTATAGAGCTTTAACGTCCGAAAACCAACGCATGATCATGAGAAACCCCGTAGTGGAGAGCGCCAGAAATTTTGAACAGCCGTGTTCTTTACGTGCGCCTATGTCTAAGTATACGGGCTTCAAGCATTTTGACTTCCATGAAAAATGCAGCCTCACTAGTGGGGATTCGATCCCACGACCTGACCCCACGGCCTGCTGGTCAGCAGTTCAAAATCATAACCACTAGACCAACGTGGCATGTGTATTATTATTATTAATATTACTATTATATTATTATTATTATTATTATTATTATTATTATATTATTATTATTGTTGTTGTTGTTGTTGTTGTTGTTGTTGTTGTTGTTGTTGTTGTTGTTGTTGTTGTTGTTGTTGTTGTTGTTGTTGTTGTTGTTGTGTGTTGTGTATATATACCACGAAAATTTCTGCACGGAGATGTCCATAAAGAATTAAAATGTTCAAGCTCAAGAAAGACTTGCGCTTTACAGAAGAGTTCATCCTAGAGTTGTTTACGGATGGAGATCTCACAACTGTCACTGGGCGATTGCTCATGCTTTTAACACAGTTGTCATAAAACACGAGAAACTGCGCGAAACACAGCACCAGAAGTATCTGGCAATAATTAGCAATGCCAACCCTAATTGTTCATGTGAATCAGTATATTTCTGATTTTCTTGTTTTTTTAAACTGGACTACTTCACGTGCAGATATGTTTGGAAGGTTTCTGTTGACCATGTGAACCCAGATGGTGGTGGGTGGTGGTGGTGTTGCAGCAGGCGGGGTTCGCTTGGCCTGCATGGCCGGCAATTGTTCCGCCTGAGCATCTCCTGAGTTTGGAAATTGTCACCACGTGTCAGACAGCCCAGTGTCTCGCAGGAAGACCAACAAAGTTCGTTGCACGTTCCTCCTAGTTGCCGCGGGTCCTTCAGGAAAAATGACGTCATCAACTTTCCGGTGCCTATGCCAGCCTTTTTGCAAGGTGCGGATCATCGCTGCTCTCGTGTGAACCCAAACATTTTGCTAACAAAAGCGGCTGTCAATTCAACCTATTTAGTTTTGCTAAAAACACCTGTGGAGAGCAGAATAATTTTTGTAATGTAAAAAAAGATGCTCTATGTCTTCTGCCTCTTCACATGTACACATTGCGTAGTTGGTTTTTCTTCATTTCATATTTTTCTTAACAATGTTTATAATTTTTGAACGCTTTGAGCCGTATATTAGAGTGCCTCGTACTCGAAATCGTTGAACAAATAGTTCGACGATTTTGAGTACGAGGCACTCTATATACTATGCGAGAGTAATAGGCAGTCCCCGTTTGATTGATCTAGAAATATGGTTTCCCATTTAGAAAACGTTTGTTAACACTATGGACAGAAAACAAAGGTTTCATAGCATTCCAGCAATGGGGGCTTATACACTTCAGCACATCTATGTACCATGGCAAACGCCACTACGTTGCAATGAAGACATCATTGCTCTAATATACATGTCAATGTTGTCACACACGTACACAAGAACTCAATGCGATATCATGATACATTGGTACAACGATACAGTAGATGCAACGAAACACATTTGGTTACAAACGAAATCATAAATAATGACTGGACAGGCGCTTCTTAGCACCACGTCGGTCGAAAAATGAGTTCTACTTTCTCATACTCAACATTGACGAAAAGGCAACACCAATGCCGCAAAACTCGTGCTCTCCGAAGAATAAAAACTTCTCAAAGATGAAGGCGAGGATTTCTCGTCTCATTTACCCCAGTATGGCTACAAAGCAAATCAGCGGCAATTCACAGCCACGGCCTCGCATCGGTTTCCGTAAAGGCTGAACAGTCCCGCAACTATTAAAGAGCCGAGAAAGCGCCCTCGCGTAAATCGGCCGTTGGACAGGAATGTTCGCGCCCCCTGTCCCCTGAAAGCCACGCCAAAAAAGGCAGGGAAACCACACATTCAGTAGTCGCATGTCGATTGGTCTGAACCGTGGTGCAGTTGGGTCAAGTGAAAGTGCGAACCACCTGCGATCACTGCAACCAATCTCGAGCGGGGAGCAAGCCCCAGCCCGAACCACAAGACAACGTCCCGGAGATTCCATGGCAACACTGCTACAGTTACTGGTTTCCAAGGGCGTTTCATTGCAGATTGACGATGCTGGGGCACCAAGAGCCGTAGAAGGACGGCCATTGTGTTCACTACTTTAGAATCGGTCACCTCCTTTCCTGTGCACGTAGCCTCCAATTGCAAGTCAAGTGCCAAAATATGGTAATTCAGTTGATTGGGGACCTTGGTTAATTTGGCTAGCCGGCAGGAAGACGCGTAGTGGTGGCCCCAGATGGTAGCGAGACAGTGTCTGAGCGGGCGTAGCGTGACTGCTTAGTATTAGTAATAAAGTGCGGAGGCACAGTGTGTTTAGAAAAAAAAATGTTTACCGATTTTGAGTACTTGGTACTCACCAATGGGAGAGCAGTAAGTCGTCCCTAAATAAGAACAAGACGAATCGTCGAATGTGTTGAAGCCGTGACCTCGGTGAATGCAAAACTGCCTTCTACGTTGGCAGACGCGGCGCACGTCATACATAAGCGACGCAGAAGTCGGTACATGGCACAAGTTATCAGGTAATGTACCAATTGGCGGAAATGTTGACAACTCCAAAGTTTGAAATGATCATATGACAGCGGGCTTCATTATGGCTTAATTATAAGCTACATTTAAAAAGAGAAAAGAATACAATCACTCGTTGTAGCACGAAGCCACAAGGAAATTCGTACAGATTTCTATGTGGCTTCGTGCTACAATGGGTGGTCGTCTTCTTTCTCTTGCTTAACCCTTCCGCCGCCTTGCGAGTGTCCGCACAACTAGTTTGCATAAGCTACTTCTATTTCTCCGAATCACTACTCTGCTTCATTGGGTCGATAAAGCCACAGTTCGGGTCAGAAAGAATACCAGGACAACCGCATCACAAGTTGAACCCCATGATTAAAATTACATTCCGTGATTGGGCAACATTGGTAACCATGATTTTACCAATTCAATCACGTTTCAACTTCCATAAAGGGGCAATAATTAACCTCTGAAATCCCGACGAACGAGTGCGTTATTCTCTCCTGGCATTTCCTGTCCTTGCGGCAAAATTTGCGACTCCAGTAGTTCTTTTTCACGTGACGTCAGTATGAGATAAGCTCTCTATCGGTTTATCTGATAGATGTCTGTTGCGAATCGTCACCTAGCCTATACTTTGCCATGGGGTCGCGTGCCCGCTCTGCCGTGTCTCACGTGGCTATCGTACGTGATAAACTGACTTCGCTTTGTTTTCGGCGTTTGCGACTGTGCAGGCGGAGATAGCAGAGTGTAGCTGAAAAGTGCGAATTTATGACTGCCTCAATGCTTAGCTTAGTCCTGACGTTCCACGTGTTCTACGAAGAAATATGTGACGAGGAGGAGATAGCGTCTCTTAGGAGGGTGAACGAAGCCGAGAGATAAACTATAATACTGCCTCGTCATTGAAGTCGATGCGGTTTATGGGCCCTCTGAACAGAGAAAAAGGATAAAAAACTGTTGCCTTTTTTTCTTTATGACATTGATTGATATGTGGGATCTAACGTGCCAAAACCACCATATCAATATGAGAGACGCTGTAGTGGAGGGCTTCGCAAATTTTGACAACCTGGGGTTCTTTAACGTGCACCCAAATTTGAGCACACGGGCCAACAGCATATTCGCCTCCATCGAAAATGAAGCCGCTGCAGCCGGGATTCGATTACGCGACTTGCAGGCACTAGATTACCATGGCGGGGCATGTTTTTATGGCAGCCTGGACTTTTTCTCTTAAAGCTCTATTTTGGAGTAAACGTAGCTTTTTATATGGAAGATTCTGCTTGCGCATGGCTATTTAAAAGGCTTCCTGTTGAAGACAAATGTACATTTCAAAAAAAAAAAAAAAGATTACCAAAGTACAGGATATTCTGACCGTTTTTTGTGTGTGTTTTTTTTGCAGAATCGTAATATTCTAAAAAAAACTGCCATTGTTCGCGACAGCAATGACGAAAGTTGCTTTGGCAAATGGTGGGGTATTTCTAAATCTGTGATTGCCGAAGCAAATTGGTCAATAAAGTCTGTTTTTTTTCGAATAGTTAGTGGCAGAACATGCTAACCGCAATAAAGTTTCGGGGGCCAAATTACCATTCATCTGCACCTCTTGGACTGGTTTGACAAAGCAACATGCAATTGTAACCGTCCGTGTAAGCCTGCCTCGAGAACGCAACCAAGAACTACGCGGGGGTTTGAACAGTGTGTTTTCTCTCTCTCTAAAACATGCACATTCGCGTGGATCCGAAATTTCACGCCCGGCACTCGCTCTGCACTGATCTCGTGCTGTCAGCGAGGTTGTTACCAGACACATTGACGCGGTGCTCCCAAGTTGATTACGCTGGCAGGCGAGACTATTATGCCTTTGAGGACGGCGCAATCCCCGATGTGAACCCAGAGGAATGACGTGCCAGTGATGTGTGTCAATCACCTATGAAGTCACCATACCGAGATAACGAGCGATTTACACGCATTTGTTTGACAGTTAATAGCGTAGAAGTTCAAAACATCCACTGTTTTCGATTACCCGAGACGGGCGAGATGTAAGCGGTAAACATTGAGCGAAATCATTTCGCACGTTGCCACCACACTGCCCACTGTTTACAACACCGTTATTGCGACAAACTTTGTGGCATCCCACGCAATACTGGTGCCTGGCATTTCATTTCCCGAGCTTTATCTTCCATGGAACCACCAACGGAACGCTCCCCATCATTATTCGGAAAACCATGCTATACGCGCTCCCAACAAACTACCGCCGTCTCTTGCCAACGTGGTTCACCGCGTCGAGCGCATCATTTATAAGCGTCCCTGTCGAACGGTTCGGACACACATCGTTGGCTACCTTTAGAATTCACAGCGAGCGTACGGTAATGCTCGTCGTGTATCGTCTTTGTCTTCTCGCCGAAATGCGCTCAATTTTGTCCCAACGCTCGTTCGTTCTAGAGGCAGGCACGCTCGTGTTTAACCGGTGACGTGAAGGAACGTAGTATTGAGCAATGAATAATAAAAAGAAGGAAGCGGGAGAAGGACAATAAAGTTTGCCATCAATGAAGTTGAAAAACTCCAAAAGCAAAAGGCAGATTAACAAGAGCGAAGCTTCACTGAAAGTTGTTTCGCGAAAACGTCGGACCTGTGAGTAATGGGTGCAAAACAAAGCATAAAGCAAGATTCGTTCATTCGCGAAAGACTAAAAACAACAACAAAGGAGTACCTGTGCGAGCAGAGAGTAATGGTGACCAACGAAAAAACGGGGGTTGTTCGGGACAGCGCAGCGAGGCCATGTTCTCCGGAGCGTGGTTAATTTCCGCAGTTTGTTGCGCCGCCAGAACCACCTGGAGATTTCGGGAAGGTGCCCGACATGCTTACGCAATTTTATGGGGACCGACGCGTACGTATTCTTTCTTGCTCAGAATCTTGTACAAATAAAAGGCAGAAGATCTCCGAGATACTTTCGCCGAATCGAGGTATGCCCTGAATAAGCTATGAACGTAGTGTTTTAAATGCGAAATAACAAACATCGGTGAAATATATCGAAAAACACTATTATTTTAGAGCGAGACGCATTGCACAGTGGTGCGTGATTTGAAAATCAAGCGTTGACATGCCTTGCGCCCTAGGCGTCTAGCTGCACGTTCCAGAACAGTGACAATCAAGACAGCACCTCCTCTATTTCATCAAATTCAGCCGTTCATCACCCTACTCTCTAGCCCTTCCTGCTCTCACCAATTGCCTAGTCTTCGCGAGCGCTTTGCGGTCATGTGGGCCTTGCCGCGGTGGTCTAGCGGCTAATGTACTCAGCTGCTGACCCGCAGGTCACGGGATTGAGTTCCGGCTGCGGCGGTTGCATTTCCGATGGAGGCGGAAATGGTGTAGGCCCGTGTGCTCAGATTTGGGTGCACGTTAAAGAACCCCAGGTGGTCGAACTTTCCGGAGCCCCCCAGTACGGTGTCTCTCATAATCATATGGTGGTTTTGGAACGTTAAACCCCACATATCAATCAATGCGGTCATGGGGGCAGAGAGCCCATCATGTAGTGCCTCACGACAGAAATTGTATGAAGAAACTTTTTGTTCAGTTGCGTACAGAATACGTGGGCGCGGCGTCTTGCACTTCTGGTGTCCATAATGTTGGCTGTCACGCTCACTCTATAAACGACGTGGTGTTTTGAGATAGCGTGTCGCCGTTCGTGGCGCTATACGGGCAACCGATGGGGAAGCGTCACTGCTGCGTGCTATTGCATGCGCTGAATTTAAAATCGCTGATAAGCAGCGGCGGCATTGCTTCGAGCCACAAAGAAGTAGCCCGAAGGGACAAATCTGACAGACGCATGATATCGGAGTGGGAAACAAGGCTACCGCATCATCGGGCGAAGCGCTCAGACGCCCGTATGACGCGAGTATAGCGCTACCTAGAGTAATGTAGCATATACACTTACTCTAGCGCTATACCCATCATATAGCGCCGCATCCTGACCACTCCCTATAGATGTACCGGCGGCTCACGTTTGCACTGCCATTACAAGAAATAAATAAATCGCTGATCAAGATTACGAATTCTTCTCACTCTCGTTGTCTCTTCCCTGCTGCAACAATGGCCCCGCCTGCGACCAACTCTGCTTCATTTCTCTATATTATTCCTCGTTTGTAGCGATCAAACAAATTTTTTGTTGGCTCTTGTCTATTCAGTGGTATATCTCCGAGATTGTAGCCAGAAAGAGACAGAGAGAGATAAGTTTATTTAAAGAAAGGCGGAGAGGTCGGCCTGAGTGATAGCTTGCTCTAGCCTGCTACTTTACACTGGGGCAAGGGAAAGGGGAAAATAAAGATTAATGAATGACGATGGTGAGATATAGAGGTGAGTATGTAGTGTTCTTTCTAGCTGAGACACATTTTATAGCAGCGCATATAGTCCAGTTGTTTCCACAAAGGTTATAACTGCTCTTGTGACCGCAGTTGCACTGTTGGTGTCTGGCCAAGGGTCCAACATGGTCTCAGCAGTTAATGACCTACTGCGATATTGTTCAGTAGAAGAAATCAGTGCTTGTCGTTCACGTGCGTATGCTGGGCAGACACAAAATATGTTCTCAAGTGTTTCTGGCACATCACAGTGTTCACAATTAGGACCGGTGTCACTGCGACCGATTATATGTGCGTAACGTCTTGTGTACGCCACACCAAGACGAATGCGGTGGATCATACTTGTGAGTTGCCGTTTCAATTTAGGGGGCATGCGGAAACTCATTTCCGGGTCCCATTTGTGAAGTCGCTGGTGTCGCCGTTCTGGTTTGGTCCAGTGCTGAAATGTGTAGCTGCGCATCACGCAGCAAAGCGGGGCGTTCGTGTCAGCTCGTGAAAACGCAATGCGCACTTCAGGGGCACTGCTTCAGGCATTTTTAGCTTCAGCGTCTGCCTCTTTGTTTCCCATCACGCCGCAATGAGCGGGAATCCACTGGAAAGTGATAAGATGGCCATTTGTTGAAGTAACCTGAATAAGTTCTGTGATTTCTATTGCCAAGCTGCAATACGGACCTTGCTTCATGATGTAATTAATGGTTTGCAAAGCGTGTTTGGCATCACAGAAAATCGTCCAGGCTCGAGGTCGCTCTTCGGAAATAAATCTTATTGCCTCCCGGATAGCGACAAGCTCTGCGGCAGTTGATGTGGTTTTATGGTCCCCTTTGAATCTTCAAGCGATATCCAGGTCTGGGATGGCAAAGGCTGTGGCGGAGGTGTTTAGCATGGTGGATCCGTCGGTGTACACGTGCAGAGAATCACTATTCGTTGTATAAATGTGATATAGGGTCAGTTGTCTGAGGCCAACAGAAGAAATGAGCGACTTCATCGTAATTCCAGGTATCGTAAAACAAACAGGTGGTTTAGGCAGGACCCATGGAGGCACTGCAGGGGCATTTGGCGGAGAAAACCTTGATGGTATAATACTTTCATGCCGCGATATTATTCTTGAGAAACGGCAATCTGGGTGAGTGGCGGGTAGTACTGACAGCGGGTGCTGTCTGTGTGTGCTCAGCAATCGGAGGTGAATCCTAAGTGACTCACAGAGCATGTATACACTGATGGGACAAGCCCGAGCCTCTGCGATTGTCCCATTTGTTGAAGTACAGCGCGGTAGACCCAAGCATCTTCGTAAGCATTGAGCTTGAACACTCTCTAGCGTCTTCACACAACTAGGTCTCATATTGGAGAGCACCGGCATGCTGTATCGAATGTATCCCACAAATAGAGCATTGTACAATTGAAGTAGCGATGATTCTGATGGGCCCCATCTTGCTCCTGCTACGTGGCGAAGACAGTGAGCAAAGCTCTTCAATTTAGATTTAAGTACTGTGACGTGCCTTATCCACGATAGATCTCTGTGTACGACAACCCCAAGGAACTTTGGTGCGTTACAGGAGGTATCGCTGTCCCATTAATAAATATCGGGTATTGCGACATATGCTTTCGCGTGAACGCAAGCACTGCGCATTTGTCGATTGAAAGAGTGAGCCCCTGACGTCGTAGATATTCGTATGTGATCGTCACTGCACGCTGTAGTCGAGCTCGCAATTGCGGACGAGTAGTTCCGAATGCCCATATGCATATGCCATCAGCGTATGCACTGATCTTCACTGTGCTGGGAAGTTCTGCTGCTAGGCCGATCATTGTGACATTGAATAGGGTCGGGCTGAGAACTCCTCCTAGGAGAACACCACGATGAACCTTATATCGATCGGTGTTTTCGTTATTTGTCGTCATGTAAATGGTGCGGTCCCTAAGGTAGCTAAAAATCCAAGCATACAGTCGTCCACCGATGTCGAAATCTTCCAGTGCGTCAAGGATCGCATAATGCAGCACATTATCGTAGGCACCCTTAATGTCTAGGAAGACCGCCGCCACTAGTCTGCGTCGGCTTCTTCCCTCTTCAACGCTGGTGATCAAGTCGACCACACCATCAATGGCAGATCGGCCTCTTCTGAAGCCGTTAATAAAAGTAGTTGCTCTCTAGAAGCTACTCTAATCTTGACAGTACCATTCTTTCCATTACTTTCCCGACGCAGCTGGCTAAGGCGATTGGTCTGTAGGAGGAAAGTGCATAAGCACTTCCCCGGCTTAAGCAATGCAATAATGCGACTGCATTTCCAATTAGCTGGGACTTCGCTAGACTCCCATGAGGTGTTATAATGAGATGACAGGATACGTCGTGCTTCTGTATCAAGATGGTTGAGTGCAGCATACTTGATTCCGTCAGGTCCTGGTGCCGATGATCGGCGGGAGGCAGAAATCGCAGCGTCAAGCTCATGCATTGTAAAACGTACATCAAGGCGCTCGTCAGACGATGGAGGCGCAACGGTAGTAAGAGGCTCATTAGTGCAAGACCATCCGTGGTGTCCACGATGAGGCTACAGTAGTCACTGGCTATCTCAGCTTCTGTCCGCCCCTGATGTAGAGCAACAGCTTGAAATGGTTGATGTTGTTGGGGAGTTGTCTGCAAACTTCGTACCACCCGCCAGATCTTAGATAGAGGTTGCCTGGGGTCCAGAAATCCACAGAAGTTTCTCCAACATTCCTTGTCAATCTTGTCAAGATGCCGAAGAACATGTCGTTGAGCTCGACGACAGGCCGAAGGGTCTGAAGGCGACTTCGTTCGTCTGTATCGCGGTTCAGCACGGTGACGAAGTGCACGAAGGGCTTCGTATTGGGAGTCAACCGTGTAAGATAACACGCGATGTTGTAATGTTCTGCGTACTGTACTTGCGGCATGTTTCTGCTTTGCTGCCAGGGTGGCACGACCAAGTCAGGCACTTACTTAGCCTTTAGTCGTGTCCCCCAAGGCAATCTTGTTCAATTTTGCCTTGAATAAAGCAAACCAAAAAAACTGCTGATATCTGCATCGGTAGGTTAACCTGTTTGGTTGTGTCACGCAGTGAAGAAGCAATAATGATGTTCTCTACCTCAGATGGATCAGTCGTGTTCTCACAGCCAGACTTGACAGATGCCTTAAACAGTGTCCAGTCGGTTTGACGGATGTAGCGTGTGTGCGTGCGGCGAAACCATCTGAACTGAACATAGGTTGGAAGGTGGTCACTGCCGCGAGTGTCCAAATCTGGGCACCAACATGCGGAAGACAGGAGGCTTCTGGAAACGAAACAGAGGTCGAGGCAGCTGCTGTAGGACGTGCCACGAACAAATGTAGGTGATCCGTCGTTGAGTACGCTTAGTCCATAGTTGCATATAAAATTGGCCAAATCCCTTCCGTGATAATTCGTTGTAGTGCTACCCCAGAGAGGATGATGTGCATTAATATCGCCAATCACAATGTGTGGCCTTTGTGCTGCTTGAATAATGGTCCCCAGGTGGAAGCAGTCCATCTGTGCGCTTGGGTGTATGTATCCTCTTATTACTGAGAAAGTGCGCTTTTTATGTGTTATAGTCAGGCTCACGTAATCATTACTGGTATGCGACGCGACTTCATGTCTCAAGAACGTCAAATCACGGCGTATACAAACGAGAACTTTGCTCGTACGTTGATCACTGCGGGACCAAATCTGGATATATCCGGAATATACGAAAAGTTGAAACCATATTCGGTTCACATATAACGATAATAGGAAATGAATATTTAAAAACCCATTGTCTGAGATCTTACAGATGGCCACGTAGGCCACGAGCATTCCATTGCATAACAAGTGACTGGCGCATGCGTTCTTCGTTCTTCGAACATCAATGCCATGTTCACTTACTGAAGAACCAGTAGAAGAGGCTCCAAAACCTCAAGAAGAGCATAGCCAGTTTAACATTGTGTGCATGTGATTCTAGTATCTCATTTAGTTCTGCTTCATGCAGGAAACTCTCTTCCTGTAGAGGAAATAGTTGAGTTTTTTTTTTCCACGCGCAAAAATGAAATTGTTGCAGGCATGCGCCGTACCCGCAACTGTTACTCGAGTGCCGATAGCGAATAGGTGTACAATGTACATGTAGTCAACTTTTTTTTTCTTTGTCATTACGAGTTGGTGTTTCTAAGCTCCATCCTTCGGGGATTGTAATTCAGCTGCAAGTTCATGCGCAAATACCCGTCTTTAAACGGGCAATGGGACACATATGTCCCACTTTTTTTTATAACGCTTAGCAATACAGAGCTTAAATTTTGAACATACCACGAGAAGCCGTTACAAATGACAATGCCAAGCCTCAACAGTTGGCATGCGATGTTCTTAACATTGTGGCCCTTAAGGGACTAATAGCTTTGATTAAATCAAACTGCAGCTATGTTATTCGCCGGGATCGAAGAATTTTAACTCAATAAACTCAAAAAACAATATCTATCCTTACATACAGATGTTACTTACAGTTGAAACAGACGAACCTGTGTTTTTTTAAAGAATAAACAGGAGAGAAAACGGAAAAAGTAAGTAAGGCCTTCAAGACATGAGTCTCTGCCTTTAGAATCAACCCAAAGTTTTTCCTTCGACAGCTGATGGCCGTTTACCTAGTATCCTTTTTTTTCTCGCTCACATTAACTTGCTGCTGAGTCTATAATTTGGTAGGATTTTTGTTTGTCTTCATACTGACTTACTAAAGAGCCACCGTGGACAGCGTTACACTACAAGCGGCAACACAAGATCCCTGCCTCAAATGTTGGAGAGTTTGTTCGCCCTGGTATATAAGCGTGTTATATCCCCAATAAATGCAACCGCCGTCTTCAAATCGACCCCCGCAAAGGAGAAAGTGCTCGCTGTTCTTATTCAAGCCGAATCCCGCTTGACTCGGGCAATCAGGTCACGTCAAACGGAGTGTACACTTGCGCCTTCGGAGTCTTGCTTCTTCACCTCAATATTTTTGCTTTGTTCATTTTTTTTTCCTTTCTGCGGCCACAAAACCTCGTTTTTTTTTTCCTTATTTTAAAGTTTACTCGTGAAAAGCTCAGCATGGTCTAGAAACTTCGTGTCGGACCTCCGCCGTGCCTGCAAAATGGCCTTCTTCTTTACACATTCCTCCGGAGAGGAAGCTGAAGGTGCCATGCGCGATGCTGCCGTCTTGTAGAAGCCCTGATTCCAGAGTCGCCTTTCATCACAGCTTGCACTTCCAAGGACAACAATATAAAACGTAAACGAAACATGGTGAGAGAGGGAGCGTAGCGTACAGTGCGGGAGGACAGCTAAGCGGGTATACGGGTCAAGGCATGGAGGCAAAGCCCGCAGCGCAGGAAGCCATCGAGTGAAGGAAGAGATCTCGTCGAAAAGCTTGTTTGATCGCCGCCTCAACTTTCGTTCCAGTTCACGCTGTACGATGGACGCCCGCTTGTGTAAGTTAGCTTGGGAGAGGTGGAAGGATTTTCTTGCGTTAGAACGAGGAGGAAGATCTAAAGAGAAACAGAAGAGAACTGGGGTTCGCCAACTTATATAGGATGAAAACGTGCATGGTAGCGGCTGGTGAGAAGTCCGGGAAGAGAGCAAGCTAAAGAACGAAATGATAACAGCGGCTACATGAAAGGCGTCGATGTCTGTGTCCGGAAACTCAAGCCTCCTTCGAGGTGGCCTCTCTTCCTTTTTTGTTTTTTTTTCCTTACCGTTCATGCTCTTTCATTTACTATTATTACTTTTTTTTCATCGGCTGCACAAACTGGGAAACTGTGAGTCAAGTGAACTGAGATTTTGTGGGTGGCTCCTGTTGTGGCAGTAGTAGTTGTGATGCGTCGAATATGCGTTGATGCTTCACACAGAAAGCTAGGAGCGAATGACGACTAGACAGAAGTGCTTATACCTGTAATTGCAAGTCGACAGTATGCTCGTGTTGGTGGGCTTGTGCAAGCAGCTCTGCCGCGATTACCGCACAACCAGGACGATTGATTTTTACGTCCGTATACTCCCGTGATCAAGCTCGGTCTTCGGTTTTTCGACGATAGCAATGATACTGTCAAAAATGAGAGTACCAGACCCACTCAAGTTGCAAGCAATATGAGTAAGCTGCAAATTTTGTTGAACTTTAGATATAGAATAATATCTTGCCTATCAAGAAATTAAGTTCACCTACAGTTACGATACTGTGCAGTGCAAATCTGAGAGCAGCTTCGTGTTGCGGCAATGCCGACTGTGTTTGATGCTGCAGCTATTTGCTGTTGCAATATGTAATATTCGTTACATATTGCCACAGAAACTGCCAGCGCTCTGGTGATACGCTCACCACTCTGTGAACTGCAGGCGTTGCAAACCTAGCCAACACCATCAATCCCGTTACGACAGGCGAAGCCAGTCGCAGTGGACGTGCCAGCCCCGCATGCACACGAGGTCCGACTGACGGGCCAGAGTGTGTGAAAGAGGAATAAAACGGGTTTATAGACTATTTTACCTAAGACCTATGGGTGCCGGCTTCTTGGACTGTCAAGTCGATGTTTCATTATTTTTTTTCGTATAGCGATGTGCATTACTAACGCCATAAAACATCGTATGCACCAACTCAACCATTTTCATGAGCATGCGTCCACCGTAACATTGTTAGTTTTTTGCCAAAGATGAAGAACACATTGTTTAACAGCCCAGCATGGCGTCACTGAAACCCAATAGTTCATAGAAGCCAGTGGCATAGGACATCGGCAGACTCCGCGTTCGCTCTCTTTCGTTCTCGTTCGCTCGTTTGGTTACGCCGACACCAGCCAACAACAGCAACGCCACTCTATATATATATATATATATATATATATATTATATATATATATATATATATATATATAAGGGAGAGAAGTGTATACCTAAAGGCTCGTATTTCCGTGTTTTAACACAATATTAATGAGATGTAACAGACAGTAATGCCAAGGAATGTACAGGGAAGTTATTAGAACCAATGGAATGTAAATAAGAAGAAAGAAGAAAGAAAAGTGGATGAAAAAATTACCAGCTGTGAGCAGGAATCGAACCCACCCACGACCTTCGAATAACGCGTTCGATGCTATATATATATATATATATATATATATATATATATATATATATATATATATATATATATATATATATATATATATATATATATATATATATATATATATATATATATATATATAAGATTTGCGATGGTCTCTTCAGTAGCCTACATAAAGAATAAAGAATGCAATTGAGTTCGCTAATTGCTAAGGTTACGCTTGGGCTAGTTGGTACAGAGTGCAAAAAAGGAAAAAATAGTGCTGAATATTTGACAAACACACAGGTCGTCGTCAACGTTACTGTGTGTTTCACAAAATTTCAACGCTCTTTTTCCCTTCTTTCCTTTTTTGTTTGCTGGACAATAATGGAGTTACTCATGTATTACACTTATGCGGAGCAGCCTCGAACAAGTGCTTCTATATGTCACATTAGGTTTCATTTGTGATAGAGTATAAGAGTGATTCTATATTAAGGACGTAACCGGACACATCGAAAGCAGTGAACTAGTATTGGCCATACGTTAGTGCGATAAAGGACACATCGGACACATCGAAAGCAGTGAACTAGTATTGGCCATACGTTAGTGCGATAAAGGCAGCTGTTTAATATCCGCATTCATAAATTGTGGCCTGATATAACAACTCATGCTTATTTTTTTTTGCTTTTGGTAACGAGCAAAGGGGTGGTTAAACAAGACACATTACATGAGTTAGATTTAATTGATTGATATGTGGTGTTTAACGTCCCAAAACCACCATATGATTATGAGAGACGCCGTAGTGGAGGGCTCCGGAAATTTCGACCACCTGGGGTTCTTTAACGTGCACCCAAATCTGAGCACACGGGCCTACAACATTTCCGCCTCCATCGGAAATGCAGCCGCTGCAGCCGGGATACGAACCCACGACCTGCGGGTCAGCAGCCGAGTACCTTAGCCACTAGACCACCACGGCGGGGCATGAGTTACATTTATCAGGACTTATTATTTTTTTTGCACTCAGCGCAGCCTAAAGAAGTACGCATGGCCACCATCTTTTTGTTCAGCTTGTTTGGTGGTTGTTATGACCTGCAGAACGTCTCCTACGCGGTGTATATGACTGGCTATTTCACGCCGTTTGAAATTAGTTTGGTTACCTAAAGAAGTTTTAGTGCCACATGGAAGAAATGTGATTTATCATTACCACAATTAAGGGTTAATACGCGTAACACATCACCCACACCCTTTAATTTCTTGGATTCCTTCCAACGTTTAAAGGACGACTCGAAGTGTACGCGAGGAGTTCGCGGGGCAAGCAGACTCTGGCAAACAATACTCTGGCAAGCAGACCATCGGCTATAGTGCGTAAACTGGCAGGAATAGACACACTAAATGCGCAGCCAGAGGGTAATGATAAACTGGTGCAATACCAAAATGCGAAAAAAGAAGCTTCAGGAAGTGGACGTTGTCTGCTGCCGAACACACGTCTTATTTAAGCTTCTACACACCCATGCCAGGCGCGATGTTAACTAGATGAACTCCGGCCCACCATTGCCGGAATCGCCAAAGCTGCGCCAAGCCCCGATTACCCTAGCTCCGAAACAAGGTGCACACGCTCTGAGAAACAACGCCGATTTGCGTTATCATCTCGAAGTTGAAAGTCATTACGGGCGAGTGGCGATGGCCGCTTCAAGGCTTCTAAAATGTGCGCTGCACGGCGGGAATGGCTGCTGCTCGCGGGGCATTAAGCTGATACGCGCGGTTGCGCCGGCGAAAAGAGAAATAATCAAATACGCGCAGATAACCATTAGACTCAGAGTGCGTAAAAAAACGGGGTAAATGCTCGGAAATTTTATCCTTTTAATTTTTTTTCCGGATTTCTTTGGGTAGCTTGCACCATTGGTAGTTCTGATATGTCTGACCGGAATCGGAAGCAGATGTCGAGGAAGAAGGAATTAGGAGAATAGAAAAAGACTATCCTTCATTGCAGATGAATTATGAATGAGAGTATTGCAATATATCCACAAGCAGGAACTAGCGAATCGCGTCATTCGTTCAACCAAAGTATCAAAAGACCATGGTAAAACCCACACGCATTCAAACCAGATATCGTGTAAATCTAGATACGGGTAGTGAACCTATAAACGAAGATTCAGTGTAGTTATACGCATAGATTATATAGAAAGCACGAATGGTAACGTTGTTTTCAGCTAACTTCGGAAATAAACTTGAACATAGTGAGCAATTGTGAGCACGTTCGTTACTCATTCTGCCTGCCTCTTTAATTAGCCATGAGGAAAGAAAACTTTTACTCGTTTTTAGCCTCATGGTACTCAAAACTTGTACTTGATTTTATCCTAGCAGTTAACGTGTATTCTTCTATTTTCAACTTCGTTTATTTAAACGTTGGCTTGAAAAAAATTACTGAAGCTATGGGCTCATATACATCGCTAGATATTTCATTGATGCAGTCATTAAAACCACGCGAGGTTTCAGATACGTCTGAGGCTCAACAATTTTGTGCATTCATTTTAAGTTATCCCTATAGTTAACCCACCTGCCTTCACTTGTTTATAAGAGACCATCGAACACGTCCTGTGCAGCTGCACTTGCTACGACACGAAGTGATGCCAGCTCCAGCTGGTTTTGAACCAACTGACTCTAGACCATTCTGTGTGCAAAAGATTCTGGGACCTTGAGCGTCTGCTTCGGTTGCGCAGAAAGCGACTAAAGCACTCCTACTTTACTTGAAGACAACGAACCTGAGCGACTGCCTGTAGACTGTGTGTGCTCCCCCGAGTGTGCTCGTGATTGTGCGTACCTTTATTATCTCTCTGCAACCTCTTTTCTCTCCTTCATCCGTCCCCAGTGCAGGGTAGCAAACCGGATGTGCGTCTGGTTAATCTCCCTGCCTTTCCTTGCATCTTTATCTCAATCTCTCTCTATCTCTTTTTCTGTATCCCTCTCGTTGCACAAAAGAAAACAATACATGGCGTTCTTTTTTTTAAATTCTATTTGATCAATCGTAATTCTCTCAACTGCGTTTGGCCCTGTTGTTACTGTTAACAGCGTGCCAGGTCGATGATGAAGAACATGGCCGAGAATGCGAGGAATTGAACTTAATATAACTTATAGTCGATTATCTCTTTACAGTCGTGTGAAGCATAGCAAAGTAAAGAATTAAAGAATGCATACGCCACGCTGCAAAAAAGGAAAACGAAATTCTTCAATTCGACTATAAGCGTTAGTTGGCCTAGTTGGTGTTTCATGCTTGGGATGTAACAACAGCGCAAAAATAGAGACAAAGACAGAAGAAGAGAAGCTCTTGAATTCCTACAATCAAAGAAAATCCTTGTACGGGAGAAAAGTGATGAAGAACGTTGTATATATATATATATATATTTTTCATTACTAGAGGTTTGTGAACGAACCCGTGACATAACAGTCTTTATCATTACCGGTTTCATTCAGTCAAATTCGTCGATGAAGATCACAAAGGTGACTTGCCTACGATTTCTTGAAGCAAGAAGGCATGCTTTCCGCCAACAGAAGGCCTGCTTTCAGCCAAGAGGATTGAATCGTCTATGAAAGCAGGAGGCATCCACAGCACAAATTGCGTGAGTTTTACAGCAAAAGCTGCTAGTGAGATCACCACACGGGTTGCATTCGCACCATAGTTGTCCCGCCGCCGCCACAACCACCACCGATGTCCGTAACCACTATCACACGAAAAATTGAAAAAAAAAAAACCTCAGTAAACCAGGTGTCACATAATGCGAATTGCGCAATGAGTGGATCATCGAATGTCCAAACCTTTTAAAAAAGCTTGATAATGTTCCCATATTAACTGTGGCGGATACCCACTGTGGGGTACTGCGGGGATTATACAAAAACTTGTGGCATATTTTTTTTATCGTCGTCAGCCACAGCCCCGAAATAATTGCACGAGTTTTTTTGCAACCGTGCAGTGGGTATTCTACGCTTATACAAAGAATGGCGAAGAATGGCATAGTGAAGGCCTGCCTTCAATGATTAATGGCACAATGATTAATGGCATAGTGGGTACCCGACAAGTGTGCTTGCACCACCTACCCACAAAGTGTTAAAAAAAGGGGGGGGGGGGGGTCTCTGAAAGGCCAATCTCCCAGCTTTCGCTGTGACAGGGCTGCACGTACTATGCAGACCTGGCGGGGTTGTTTTTCGTTTTTTGTTTTTTGCGGTTACGTATATAACTTCATGGTGAAAAATAACGGAGGCCACCCAACAATGCCAACTCAACTACACCCGTTTACGAGCGGCTGACGATTCGAGCACGGTTGCTAAAACGCAGAACTTTACAAGTCATTGCCATGCCAACGATTACTTAGCGCTTCTTTCTGTAGTTCTGATTACGAGACAACCCACTAACGCCTATTTATTTACGCATTTGAAGGTTCGAATTTCCGACATGGGCCTTACGCGATCGATGGCTCACTCTGGCGCCTGATTTACAATAGAACCTCCGTCTTCACTGGTGGAAGAAAACAAAACTCTGACGCGTATCCGCTAAATCCACGACAGAAAAAAGCGGGACAGAACTTAGCGTTCACGTCTAAAAGGAAAATAATGAGAGAAAACGCGAAAGGGTACGGAGGGCTATAATACGAAGAGCGTATCGAGAGTAATGCGTTTCAAGTGGGCGGCAAAAGAGAGGGGCGGGCGCAGAGCCGGCTGGGAAAAGAAAAACGAAAGCGGGACTCGAAGATGCTTCCGTGATCAGCGGTGATCAATCGCAGAGGCGCGAGGCAACCCTCGGCGCGCGAAACCAGAGCCGATCAATTTGGGACGTGGGCAATTTTCGCGGTTTTCTTTGTTTCTCTTCCCGGGCCACTAAGTGGGCGTAACAAGTCCAGGTGTATCGGTCTGGGAGGCACGCACTCTCTCCCTTTCTTTCGTTTTGCTGCCTATCTCAGGCGGCGCCTTTCTTGAGATTTTTTTTTTCTTCTTCCGCTCATCCCAATCTGCGCGCGAGCCATGACGGCCCGCTAATGGGATTGATTAGGCGAATACCCGGAGATCACGTACTCCGACATCGAATAAATTATTACTCTAGCTTGCACTGCCAGCACAAAGTGGAGACGTAGCTATACGTGTAAGAGGAACGGTAATGGTGGCGATTTGACTAATTAGGTGCTACAAAACACAGTAATAATAATAATAATAATAATAATAATAATAATAATAATAATAATAATAATAATAATAATAATAATAATAATAATAATAAAATATTGTGTTTAACGTGTTGAAACCACGATACAATTATTAATTGATCGAAATGTGGAGGCTTAACGTGCCAAATCCACCATATGATTATGAGGAATGCTGTAGTGATTTGTTGATTGTTATGTGGGGTTTAACGTTCCCAAACTACCATATGATTATAAGAGACGCCGTAGTGGAGGGCTCCGAAAATTTTGACCACCTGGGGTTATTTAACAGTGCACCCAAATCTGAGCACACTGACCTACAACATTTCCCGCCTCCATCGGAAATGCAGCCGCCGCAGCTTGGATTCGATCCCGCGACCTGCGGGTCAGCAGCCGAGCACCTTAGCCACTAGACCACCGCGGTGGGGCCGCTGTAGTGAAGGGCTCCGGAAATTTCAACCACCTGGGGTTCTTCAACGTGCACCAAAATCTGAGCACACGGGTTTACAGCATTCTCACCTGCTTCGAAAATGCAGCCGCCGCTGCCGGTATTCGATACCGTGACCGTCGTATCAGGAGCCTAGCGCCTTAGCCGCTAGACCGCTGCGGTGGGCATGATGAGGAGGGCGTCTTTGTGGAGAGCTCTTGTGTTTTCAACGACCTTGGGTTTTTTAACGTGAACTGAAATCGCGCCGTACTGTTATTTCGCCTCCACTGAAATTCGACCGCAGCAGCCGAGATCAAATCCATAACCTTTGGGTGAGCAGCCGAGCAGCGTATACTCACTAATCCCCCTTGACGAAGATGCACCAAAAACAAGTTCCCTGCATACAAACCAGGGTGGAGGGGGGAGGGTGTTGTGGATGAGCAGTTCACATCTTATTTTGTGTAGTGAGACACCAAGACTTCATTCAGTCGAGAAAACATACAGGCCACCTTTATGTCTCCATCTTTCCGAAGCAGTCTTGTTAACCTAATCTGTGGCCAAGAAGGTCCCATGGTGCACACCTGGTCACCTGTAACCGCATCAGTTAAGTTGCTTTCGAGCCGGTCGTTTGAAATATGTAGAACACAGCATTAATCTATTTCTTAAATTGTTTTTGCAATATCCTCAACTTTCCTCTGAATTTCAAGAACAGGTTAGATTTTGAAAGCTGTCTTCTTTAAAACGTACCGATAGTTTCACAGAGTACCAACTGCCCTTTTCGCTGAAAAATAAGACCGCAGAAGACCGCATACGTGATCAAAAGACGAACTACACAAAATGCACTTAAAGTCGGGCCGCATGTATCTTTCATTCAAGCCTTAAACAGTCCCATAAACGCCGAATTCGGTCCAATAAGAACAATAGAGATTGAACTGGATAATCGAAGCAAACAAGCAGTAGATATATGTAGAGGCTGCGATTGAGAATGTCAAATTTGTAGAATCAGAGGCTGGTCTTTTTTTTTAATAGTGCAAGGAATGCATCACCTGTTCAACCATGATTTGGACCAAATGATTGATTGATATGTAAGCTTTAACGTCCCAACATCACTACATGATTATGAAAGATACCGTAGTGGAGGGCTCCGAAAATTTTGACCACCTGGCGTTCTTTATCATGGATCCAAATCTTAGCACACGAGTCTACAACATTTCCGCCTCCATCGGAAATGATTTGAACTAAATG